>KB666732.1:68304-197353 GCA_000349065.1 Anopheles quadriannulatus | reverse complement strand
GGGGGGGGGGGGGGGGAATCAATTAGTCACTGAAAGCCAAGCCTACAAGTGGGTACAGGCAGGCCTTGACCGACATCGGTTGTTGAGCCAAAGAAGAAAGAAGAAGAAACCGAAGCAAGTCCAGCTTACCAGAGCAAGTGATCTACCCAGCATTGGGCGTTACGTTAACTTTTTAAACTTTACCCAAGATATCGCTCAACCTTGTCCAAAACGTGGTCCTGAGTCTGTGTCGGACTAAACCTGACCTCCAAGCTGTTCCAGTTATATACCCAGAATCCGACTTTTCATGTGATCTAGAGTTGAGGCTTGATCCTATCCACTGATATTTTCTAGTTGTAAAACTCAACCTGGCCATTAAACTATATTTTTGCTATTGACCTAGTACTGGCACTTCACGTTACTCCCGTCCAGGTCCTGATACGATATTTGTTACCTATTTTGTGATATTAGTGGATTTGGTCCGGTTACAAGAGTACACTATGAAATAGTAAGGAAGCTCTTTACTTAAGGCCGGGCTACATTGATCGTACTCGCAAGTGTAATTTCGATTTTCACTAGCGCATCTGGCGGCCGCTGACCGAAGCATTTTGCCAAACAATTTGTAGCCGCTTCAGAAAATACGTTATTTTTCCATGTTTTTTACTTTAACTGGAATGAAAAAGCTATGCAATTGATAGATCAATATGTTGTGCAAGTATTTCAGCCATTTTCGCATCAAAAAACGATGAAAAAACAACTTAAATTTGAGATCCGGCACGACCATTCCCTTGACGACCAAAAAAAGCTTCCTCCAGCCTACGCCAGATGCACTAGAGAAAATCGAAATTACACTCAGGAGTACGATCAATGTAGCCCAGCCTTTAGAGGAGATCGAACATACCAGTTCTGGAACAGCTACCGGTCCTGGTGCTGATACTGCATCCGTAGGTAGCGTGGAAATGATATTGGCTGGTATTATTGAATCCGTTCGTAGCGGGAACGTACGACGCTCACATTAAATTCTAGGGATGGCAACACATTTCTTGAGCCCGCTCTTACAACTCCGCGGTGCATAACTGTAGCAACCATCTAGTACGTTAGGAAAATGAGTGTCGGGACGTACGCCGCCGCTACGAACGGATTCAATAATACCAGCCATTGAACCTATATTGGTCCTGGAATCGATCACGAACACATTTTAGTCCAGGAATCGATCATCTGTCTTGGATCCTATAGTTAACTCAAACCGGTCATTTAAACCATACAGGTACTGGAACTGATATTGTGCCCATACCGGTTCTAAAACTGATACTGAACTCCAACTGGTCCTGCAACCAGTCACGAACTAATATCGGTTCTTGAACTGAACACAAGCCCATACCGGTACCGGAACTGATACTGAGCTTATACTGATCTTGAAACTGATACCGAATCAATATCGGTCTTGGAACATATGCTGAACTCATACCAGTTCTAGCATTGATATTAAACTGATACTGGTTCTGAAGAAGTTTTCGACTTTATTCAGTTCCCGTACTTTTTCCGAATCTGGAAAGAAACATTGGTATTTGTCGGTCCTGGGACCGATACAGTTCATCCTGTTCCGAAGGATAAATCGTATGAAATTTAACTCGAATTTGCATAGTGATTGCTTACCATTGCTCTTGGTTCTGAATAGAAATTGGTTCAATGTTACAATTGACCAGGTCCACGCATCAGATCAGCAAATAAACGAACACTGTCTTCAGAAGTTCAGTGCTAAAACCGTAAGTATTTAACAAAATTTCTAAATGAACCTAATACCAATATTAACATTACAACTTCCAACCTTTGGCACACAACATTTCTTTCCTTTTTGACCGTCAAGTGCAAACACCTTAAAATGTATGATTTTTTCATCTTTTATTATGCAACAATAGCATCAATTCTACGGCTCAGCGTCAGCCACAGTGGTGTCTTCAACAGAAGGAAGAATAATATGTACAATAATACGGTAAAAGTCCAAACGTTAAAATTCCCTTTCCGCCATTCCTGAGCGAGACCGACCATCCCGTGCTTGCGGACGAGAACAGTACTCATTACAAGCACGCGGCGCGTCTGTTATCTGCCAGCCATCGGAAAAGGAGTCTGTTAACATTTTGATCCTACTACTTAGCAGCCATCTTAGCCTCTAGCAAACAAAGGTCGCATCGAAGCGATGCACCTCCATTTTTAAATTTCGATTTTCTACGATCTTTTTATCATGCGATCGCCAGGCGTATGTGTGTGTGTGTGTGTCTGCAACGGTGTACAGGAGGATCGAAATGGGGGCGAAAGCGACTCTCTACGATCGAATCACGAATGCAGACTGTTTCACAAAAACAGCCCATCCGTGGGTCGTCGCAAGTACGCCCTTTCCCGTACGATCATCTCCCAGCCACCGGTTGTTGACCGGGCATTAAAATTGGCGAATAAAAAACAGAAACAAAACGTTTTCATAATGCTAATAAACACAAAAAGTACACAAGAATCATTATAAAAAAAACAACAACAAACAAACCATTGACTGCGCCCTAGCCCCGCGCACGGTGGGCTACATAAGTTAACGAATCCTCCAAACGGCATCGGTCCAGGCGAACTCCGATTCTAGCCATGGGTGTGCGCGCATGCTACAGAAGGGTGTCTTTGGCTTTGCTTTTGAAGGGTATCAGTCTCACGATGATGGGAACGATGATCATGATCCCTCACTTTACCGAGCCGTTGGCAGCGAGAAACCGGTCGGCGTCTGGTACTGGAACGGTGCAAACTGTAGCAGCTGGAACGGCTGTGGCTGAGACTCGAGCTGGAAGCTACCGCCCGGGTTGGATGGAGCCGTCAGGGCGTAAGTTGCTTGCTGCTGCTGCTGTTGCTGTTGGCCGTATCCGGAAGCGGCAGATCCGGACGGAGGTGAAACCATCACCTCCTGATGGTTCGAGCCTGAACCGTAATGGTCCGATCCACCATACTGACCGTACTGCTGCTGGCTGCTACCGTCCTGACCGGTCGACTGTGGAGCCGTACCGTAGTCGGCACCCTGCGACGATTGACTCGGGAAGGTGGATGGACCGTACTTTGCCTGTTGGCCGAAATGGATGAGCTGCTGGTTGAAGAAGGTAGTGGCATCTTGACTACCGTACTGTTGTTGTTGCTGCTGCTGCTGCTGCTGCTGCTGTAGTTGTTGCTGTTGCTGCTGTTGCTGGTGATACTGCTGGAGTTGGTCATGGTGCTGCTGAAGAAGAGCTTGGTGTTGCTGCTGCTGCTGCTGGTGCTGCTGTTGCTGCTGCTGCTGCTGCTGATGCTGCTGCTGTTCCTGCTGTGCCTGATGGCCGGAACCTCCGTGATAGATCGTGGTCTGCGTGTAGTGTGCGCCATGATCCGTGCCGGTGCTCAGTGCCGAGTACGATGCGCCCATGCCCGTCTGGCCCGTCTCGCTGTTATCCTCCGTCACCGGTGCACTCGAGGGCTGCTGCTGCTGCGTTTGCTGTTCCGTCTTTTTCGACTTCTTGCCCTTGCCCTTCTTGTAGCCGGTTTTGGTGGTGCGCCGGTAGCTATCATCCGAGCCGGCGTACTCTTCGTGGTGCTGCGACTCGAACGGATGCAGCTTCGTGTTGGAGTAGCTGTTCGAGTAGCTGTTCGCGTAGCTGTTCGCGTAGCTGCTCGAAATGTCCTTGTCGAAGGGGAATGGGAAGGAGCCCGACTTCACCGGCACCGGGTAGGGGACCTTCTTCTCCACCGGGTAGGGCTGCGGCACGTACACTTTGACCGGATAGGGGACCTTCTTTTCCACCTCCACCTTAACCGGCACCGGGACCTTCTTCTCGACCTCAACCGGGACCTTCACCTCGACCGGATACGGGACCTTCTTCTCCACTGGGTAGGGTACGGGCTTCGGAACTTCGTACGGAACCTTCACCTCAACAGGGACGGGGACCTGCACCTGCTTGTACACCGGATAGGGCTTCGGTACGTGCACCACCTTCTCGACGATCTTCTCCACCGGATAGGGCTTGTCCACGTGCACGATCTTCTCGACCGGGTACGGTACCTTCACCTCCACCGGGTACGGTTTCGGCACGTGGATCGGCTTCTCGACGATCTTCTCCACCGGATAGGGCTTCGGTACGTGCACCACCTTTTCGACGATCTTCTCCACCGGGTACGGTTTCGGGACGTGCACGATCTTCTCCACCGGCACGTGCACCACCTTCTCGACGATCTTCTCCACCGGGTAGGGCTTCGGCACGTGCACAATCTTCTCGACCGGCACCTGGACGACCTTTTCCACCGGGTAGGGTTCCTTCTTGACCACCGTCTTGACGTGATTGTGATGATGGTGATGGTGATGGTGCTTGATCTTGATCTTCTCCTTCACGATGTTATGCTCGCCGATGTCGTAGTGTTGGCTTTCGCCCACCGCCGCATCCGGCGCGTCCGACGTCGTGTCGATCACGCCCTTGTCCGAGCGGGTCGTCAGCTCGGGCGTTTTGCGTGTCTGCGTTTCCGGCTCACCGTCGGCACCGGCGGCATGCTTCTTGGACTTTTTGCCCTTCGGCTTGCCGAGAAAGATGTGGATCTTTTTGCCCGTCTGGCGCTTCTCGTGCTTCTTCACCGCCTGCCACTGGCGATCTTCGGCCGGCGTTTGCTCCAGCATCGACAGCCCTCCGTCATCGTGCACGCCAGCGTCCGGGTGCAGCTTCCTGCTTTCGAACTCCAGCGCCAGTGTTGCCGTGATGACGACAGCCACCGATGCCACCAGTATCTGTACGGTGTTGAGCGAGAGAGCAGAAGTGAGAAAGAGAGCAGAAGTGAGAAAGAGAGCGTATGAAATCGATTGTTAAATATCTTATACACTTGATCTTATGGACTATTTTTGAAAAGCATAATGTTAAGAAGAACATTGAAGAATATGCTCTGGAAATCAATCACGCTCCAAATTTCAAACTCGGATTACTTCCGTGGAATAACTGTGGAGAATTGGGCTTAATACCAATCCCTTATTTGTAAGACTTTTCTCAAACTAAGAAATCTTGATTGAAATTACAAATAGCCTGGCTTGATCAGATCCAGTTCGACAATTAAGAAGAATTGTCAGATATTAGAGCTGTTGGGTATATTATTAGAATGGCATAGGACAACCAGAGGCCATGGTAAGGAAAACATAATTTAGATAGATGTAAAGCTCCAGCTCCAGATATAACATGATACGATAAGTTGTTATTGGAAGTCACATTGGAAACTCCTGAAGTAAGTTTAGCTACGCAAGACGTGCTAGTTTTTATCAGAACGCCAGAAGTACATAAACACACTATTTTATGAATCCATTGATTCCAATTGGAGGGTTTCTTCGTTAGAATTGCCTGATCTTCACCTGATCCTCAATCTTTATCGAGATCTCTATTGTCTCCAATCCCTTGATGTGATCTTCAGTTTTTGTTATTATTCACATCTTATGATCTTCAATTTTGATAATATCTTCATTTCATATGTTCAACATCAATCTTCTTCGTTCTTTTCTATCGTCAGGTTCATGAGATGTAACTGCATTTTCACGTTATAGGCACAGTTTTAACGAATTTCTAGAAACAGTATTTTATCACTTAATCCAAATGTCGCGGTCGTTGCACAAACTTATAAGATTTCACACAATATACACAATGCTCTCGTGACAGTTCATAGTAATTTCGTAGTTTGTAGTAGTTCAGAGCCACTGAAGAAGTAATTCACAGTGTTTGCTTATCACAATGCAATAGGTCACACAAACAGTTCACATTTTCGATAATATTCCTTGAAGTAATGGCTCACAAAAATCACCGATCCCAAGGCACACCGCCACGCTTAAACTAAACACACCAGCGGGCGCTGTTGAATCCTTACCGTAAACTTCATTTCGATACACTTATGGATGGACGGAGAGTACAAAGTTTACTGGTTGAATGTTCCGTCGGTGCCAGCCTATTTATATATTAATTAACCAACCCAACCGTATCAGTGGCGGTGGGTTTTCTGCCCTCCACGGCATGGTAGCCCCACTCCGTAAGATAAGCGAGTTTTCCAGCCCTCCAAAAAAAAAAAAACAAAAACGGCGCTAGAGTGGGGCTGAAGTGGAAAATCTGCAAGTGGAAAAATTAGACGAACGAACAACCGCGAGACGGTCAGGTTCGTTTGCATTAGGTGTTTGTGTGTGTGTGTGTGTGCATGCGCTTGTGTTTGTGTCTATGTTGCGAGCCGTGTCCGGATCGTCGTGCAATGTTTTCCGCACTCGTTTTCCATGCCAAGGGCCCCGCCCGTGCGCCGAACGGCGAGGAAGAGAGGAACGCAGCCCTGCAAACTCTGCTACCGGAGGGTGTAAGGGAAATTGTTGTTGCCATCACGCTCAAGTAAAAGGGCTCCCATTTTTAGCGCCAATTAAAAGCGAACCATTCGTGCTTGTTCCTCCCCTCTCCCCTGCTGTCCCACTCTCGGCACGCTGGTAAGGTTAGTACTTTCGCTTTTCTTTTCCTATTTCTTCCACCGTCGTTACATGCGGAGTGTACGGGGAGGGGGCGCACTGGTACAGGTGTACCGCGGGCGACGACGTTTTGCGGAACGGGCGCGGGTCTCCCACACACGCAGCTACTTTCTTTTGTTTTCAGTTTTCAGCACCAGTTGCTGGGGGAGCGCGAACGGGAAGTGGCAGCGGCGATTGCGGGCGATGGGTTTTCCGCGCATGCAAAAGATGGCAACGCTGATGATGTTCGTGTGTTTGTTGCGCTGCAGCCTGCAAGGAGGAAATGCACGCGCAATGCAAAAGCGCACACACAAAAAACATTTCCAGCAAATAGCGTGGCGTTGGTGTTTGGTGGAGGAAATATGAGTAGGAAAAATATGGATTATGACCGCTGCTCACGAAGGTGCGAATGCCGTCCGAGGGGGTGGATGGGTGGCTTAAAGCTTAGCCCCGGGAACTTTTGTACGTGATTGTGGACAGAGTCCGAAGAAGCTTCCAGCAAAATCGAACGGGGTTTGGATTGGCGTAGTTTATGGGACTGATAGACAACTGGAGCATCGTGACCTAGTTACTGAATTTGTCAAATTCCACATAGAGGGTTAGAATGTCAATGGCAAAACTGTGGGGCATTTAAAGCTAAATTACTATTATTTCGGGAATATTTAAACAATTTCATTTTTTTAAAAATTCGAAGTAAAAGAAGAGACATTGCTTAAAACATACATAAATCTAGTAAAAACGTAGAAATACAAAATTATAACTAACATATGAACAATATATAATAAAAAGATAAAGAAAAGATAAATAAAAGAAAACGATATAAAATTAAAAAAATCAATCAATATAACCGTAAATAATTAACAAAGAAGTTGTAGATTAAATTGATCAATATATTAAATTAATATTGCGAAAGAGATACAAATGAATAGATAAATAAATGAACGTTACTATCCCTAATATCAAGACAAGAACATACACTTATTGTGCTGAAATAATGAACAATGTTATTGCATATTACAAACTCATTGCCTTTTTATGATTCCCTTTGGTTTGGCAAGTGGTTCACATTTGTTTTATTATTTAAACATTTGTTATGTTTAAGAGAATGTTAGTTAAATGGAGTTTCTTTCGTGTTTGTTAACATTTAAATCGATTTCCTGAAATAAACAAGAAACAATAACATCATTTATCCTCGTTGACTGCTCTCCACCGGCGATACATCGAAATTATCCGTATTTAACCGATGCAAACGCTGTGTCGGCCTCAAGCCTTACAAATCACCCGAACGCCAGGCTGCATGTCTGCAAAACCACGGTGCAGGCGGTTTGCACTTTGTGTGTGTGTGTTTTTTTTTGTTTTCTTAGTTCGTTTGTACTCCAATCCACCCGACGTACATTTCAGCCGTTCGTTTGCCCGCACGCGTGAACTTTCCTTTGTGCGGGCACGGTTTCGTGACAGCGGCCACGATCACCGTGCGGACGGCCGGGCGAGCTGTCATAGTTAAATTGCATCGCGCACACCGCTTTACTGGTGGCGCGCATCGTTTAGGATGCGTCCGCGGGCGGTGCATAACTAGATGCAGACCTCCCCCGCGGTGTAGCGGCATGAAAGTTCGCTCAACTTTCGCCGTGCTGAGGGAGGTGAACGAAAACGGGCGGGAGAAAAATTTGGACGAATGGTAATGGGAAATTTGTTCGCAGTCGTAGCGTGTTCAAAAGGCATAATCAATTAAATATCCTTGTAAACGTGTAGATTGAAAATAGCTTTAAATTTTCAACACTCCATGGTCGTAAGTTCGTACATCAAATTATGCCTGGTCTACAAAAAAAAAAACCTTGTGATCAGTTAAGTTGCAATAGTAAACATAAAGAAAGTAGTCGTGATGTTTTTTTTCTTCTATGAAACAGAGATAGTTAATTTGGACTTTATTTGGAAATTAGAGAAGAAGACATAATGTAGGAGTCAGTAATATCGCTGGCTCTAATTGATCTCATACCACATTAGTCGAACAGTCGGTCAACCAGAGTGATAGTATCTTCACCAGCTATGTTTTAAGAACAATTATTGTCATCATAGCTACTCATCATGACATTTGCCTGGAGGACCCGAAACACTACTGTGAAGATCTTTAAGCCAGCTGACAACGAAGTTCCTTGTAGAAATTGGTCCTGAGTTACACCATACGAAGCATGAGGGCTTATAAGGTTAAGGTATAAGGTATAAGGTATAAGGTATAAGGTATAAGGTATAAGCTTATAAGGAGCCGACTCCACTCCAACGGCTCCGAAGCTGACTCCGCTCCAACATGGGTGCCGTACGTGTGGGGCCGTTGGTGCAGAGCCGTTGGTGACCCAGGCAAATGTCGGAGCCGGCTCCGGAGCCGTTGGTGCGCTTTGAAATGCCCATCACTAGTGCGGGCATATATTTAGCCTTCAGGACAAACCAGCTCTAAAGTATGTAGCATTGGAAGAGTATTTAAATGATTTCTACTATACAGGCTATCGAGACTTATTCAGTAAGAAGCAACCGTATAGTCAGTTCTTGCTTCGGGCGGACGGGTCATTCTAGGCTTGAGCCCATGATGGGCATTTCATTGAGTCGTTGCAGTTTGTGACTGTACCTAGATAGACTTAGGCAGCGCTCTAGCCATCGTACAAGACAACCCACTCAAACAAACGTACAGAGTTATATGAAGCTAACAAAAATAGCTAACAGAGCCAGCCTTGCCAAGGGGGGAGAATAAACCGCAAGTAAAACGTAAAGAGAGGAACCCTAAGGACTCAAAGGAGAAATAGAGATCAATAAGATAGAAGACGTGATTAAAAGGCTTTCCGTTGTTAAAGCGTAAAGACTACAAGCTAATCGGGAATTAGAAGATCTTAAAACATTTCTGTCTAAGATAAATTTATTGGAGAGCATTAGAGTACTTCCTTCTCCACATTATATTTGAGTTTTGCAAGAGTAAATAAGACTTTTTTAATTTAATTTATATTTAGGTTTTCATAACAAACATATTAAAAGTGGTTGGTTGATATATACAGTCATTATCCGATATACGCTATCGTACGGGACCGAGCGCAATAGCGTATCTCGAGTTTTCGCGTATAGCGGATTCCTACGAAAAAATAGTTTACACTACCGGTTCGAGGGTTGAAATATACCGCCTCAGAGTTTTGCATTAAAGTTTTTTGTTATAAAGCAGGTGTGTTTTGCACAAATTTAATGCAAAATGCATTAAGAACATTAAGGAAATTCATAAAGAGCATAAAATATTTCAAATAATTAAAATATTTGCAAAAAACACATAGAGCTGTCAAATTTGGAGAAATCGCGTACTGCGAATTCGCGTATATCGAGTATCGCGTACTGCGGATAATTGCTGTAGTGGCTTCAAATACTGTTCCAAGTCTGGGACTTTTAATGTTGCAATGCAAGAAAGAATCATATTTATGCATTTATTACTGTCCGAATTTTATTTGTTTAATTTATTTTCTGAAATATTGCTTGTCAGAACGATCACTTGGAAGCAAACAGAATGGCCGGACAGGTACTCTTATGTCAGAGAGAGATTTATAGCTTCCATTTGATGTCGTGAATACCAATTAAACACATTTTAAAGACTGTTTGGTTTGATACGATAACTAGCCGTAGCAACGACAACATCAATCATGCCTTAAGAAAAGCCTCCGATAAGGGACGCGCGCAATGTGCACACTGTGGGTTTCATTTTATCTCACACGATCAGTCGTCTGCTTCCTGGATTTTCTATTCCCAGTAGTAAACACCATCAATTACAATTTCCGAAAGCATTGTGAAGTACCGCAGACACCAGAAAGCTGATTAAGTAACAGCGATCGTGGCGTTATCAGAAGGAAGGCGGCTTTAATCAGCACCTGTTCGACGCCTTTTGCTCACACTTGCAAATTATTCAGCGCTGGTTTATGCTCTTTCTACCCATACACAAAGAAAATTGCGTGTAGCTTATCAGATTCGGTCGCTCTTTTTGATCCCCGATCCGGCACCGCTTCTTTCCATCCAGCAGAACCGTCGAAAGCTTGGACTCGACGATCGATTACAATCAAGATGATCCATGCTATGTATGTAACAAGTGAGACAGAGATAGAGGGAGAACAAGAGTGGGAGAAAACATTCGACCAACAAAGAAATGGTAACGAAAACGAAACCACTATCTGCAGATGCACAATGAAATGCATTTACCTAACCGCCCGCTACACCGTTACATGTGCGTGAAGAAGGAAAAAGCTCGCTTGTATGGGCGGGTGGCCGGGCGTACGGGTGCCGGTATTCGGTTAGTAATCACCATGTTTACCTAGCGGCGTGCCGTGCTGCACTTCCCATTTCCATTATGGTGCACCATGAGGTGCAGATTCACGCCAGCGCCCGGTGGTTCCTCCACCCACAGCGGGCGATCTTATGCGTGCGGTTTGGAGACAGACCAGACAATTGGAATGGATTTTTGCTACGATCGACAGTGTGCAGTGCGCGGTGCGTGCATGCATGCGCACTGGCTGTTTGTTGGTTTTTGCATAGGTGAGATTTTCCCCTTTCTTGCTTGCCCCTTGTTATGTTGCGCATGTTGCGGCCCATGTCGGTGCTGCTGTGTTGCGCAATGGGATTTGGTGCGAGTGCGCAACCTTGTCGGGGAAATGCTCTGCACGTGTTCTGCCTCCCAAGGGGGAGGGTGGGCAAATAAATATGTCTGCACATAATTGTTAGTGTGTTTATTTTATTTCCCCTGGTACCGGGGGGCCCGTTGGGTGCCTCAATTTAACCATCAATTTCCTCGGTGCCATTAAAATGTGCAAAGAGAGAGAGAGAGAGAGAGAAAAAAAACGGTGTACATTGTTCCTGTTTCCTACACGTTTTAGCTCATTAACCGCGTAGAGTAAAGCGTTTGTGTTTGAAGAAGTGGTTTTAATGATGTGTGTGTGTAAGCTAATCCGGATCTGTGGCACTAATTAATGTACTGTTTTGTGGAGCTTTTTCGTTAGCTTAAGTTAATATTTTCTCAGGTATTTCAATTGCCTTTCAATTGCAGTATAAAGTAAACACAAAATTGCAACGTTAATTGCAACGCTCAAACTCAGTAATACAGTTTACACTTGCTTTGAGTTGCATTGTTATGTGATAAAGCGATTTACAAGTTTATTTTTAATGTATATCGTGTATATCACAGTACATTAAGTAAATGCATGTGGGATATTCATTGTGATAAGTATTTAATGTTTTACTGTACGCTTAACAACGAAACACACGATTTCTTAGTGTTTTTTTTGGTTGCAGATGGATATATTTCTCAATTATTTTGTTTTGGTTGATACAACTGGTAATAAACTATTGGTTGACTGACAACTTTTCACGTATATAAAACAAACTTACAATCTTGCTAACGATTAAGTGCGGTAAGAATAACTAAATCGTATCGAAAAAAAATAATAAAAAAACGAGACTTTTCATTGAAACATCTTGCTTGAATAAATAATCACTTTCCACTGCGCGGGTTGTGAGCTACTGGTGATGATGGTAGCTTGTACGAATAGCAGTGCAGGAGTTATGCGTAAAAGGTGCGCAACCTACCTATACACCTCACTGCCACCGTTAGTGACTAGGATCTATGCTTGTGCCATTGCTTTTGTTTTGCGCACTCCCTGCGTTAATGATTCGCATTGCTTTTCGAGCCTTTCCTTAAGTGTGGCTTGCATAAACGCTTCCAACTATGGCAATGAGTTAGATGTGAGTGTTTTTTGTTGTGTGTGACCACAGAACAGAAGCGGCAAATGGCACGGATGATGGGTATATGCAGCGATTGCAAAATCAAAATTCCTTTCACACTAAACCACAGCTCCTTCTTGTATGAAAGGCTACTAAATAAAAATGGCATTTTATAACCAATCGTTTCGTAATGTTGCTGATTACAGAATCATTTCGTGTGCAGAAAGCAATAGAAAGAAAGAATCTCAAAGGTTACAGAGTATGGTGATGATGATTAAATGAGAGAAACAGCAAAGGAAACTTTGTAAAATTTAGCAAAACAAGCTTGCAATAGTATTAAACTTATAAAAGGGATCGTCCCTGATCGTCGTTTAGCGTTTTTTTTTGTCGCTAGCGTTTAAAATTCCATTTTTTTCTTCATTTTTTTGCGTGTATCTAGTTAAATCAGCATGACTTGAACTCCTTTTACAGTGACTTTTTCGCCAGCTTTGATGGAATGTAGTCTGATCGCTTCGTTAGGTTTGTTTTTCTTCTCTGTCCATCTTTCGCTCGAACGTTTTCGAATAAAGTGATCGCATGCACACGGCACACGGTGGTGCCTGTTTAGCGTCCGTTTCCAAATGAAATGTACCATCGATGCTTGGTTCCGTTCGATTCGTATTGTTCGTTCGGCGACGGCGAGCGGCCGTGCCCTACACCCCGTGAGGTGGCGCTACCAGACTTGCAGTCCATCAATAAATTAAAAAAAAGAATCAAAATGAACACAAAAAAAGAAGAAGTGTATATATCAGCCCGTTTACCCGTTGGGCCATTGGGTCGTCAGTTGTCGGTCGATCCTCTCCGAACCGTAGCGGCTTCTGCTTTGGCCGTGGTATGGTATGGTGTTGGTTGGTGTTGCTACTTGGAAGAGGGATAGTAATACAGAACCGTGTTTCCGGGTAGCTGCCAATGGGAGGCCTGCAGCTCGATCAGTTGCAACAGTGTGCGCCGGATGGCCGGTGCTGAAGCGGCCGAGTTCAGGAACGCATCGCGTACCCCGGCCAGCAGCGACTCGAGCTGCTGGGGCAGATGAGTCTCCAGATCGCGCCCAATGCAGGTCAGCACGAAGAACAAACATTCGATCTAGGGATAAAGTGCAATGTTAAATTAAATACACTGAAGTTCCTTCTTGATCTCTAGCATTACCTCTGAGAGTGATCGAACCGGTGGCTGAACGCAATCCTCACAGCACTTGCCGAGCACGGTAAGCAGTACCAGTGGCGGTGGTACACCGTCACATTCGGTGCGGAGCTGCAGCTGACGCCGCTTCAGCTGGCAGAACATCTCGGTGAGGAACGCCATGAACGAGGTGAACCGGGGCCGGGATGGGTTCTTTGAGTTTTGCATCGCGCCCAGTACCTTGTCCCGCTCCTGGTACCACTGGCGACAGGTGTTGAGCAGTGCCTCCAGAAATGTTTCCTTTTTTTCTTTCGCGATGATCGAAATGCAGAGACGCGATATCGGTAGGGAGTAGCTAAAAGCATAAAAGGGGATATTATTACCAAGGGTCCTGTAGGGATTTAGAATGGTTCCATTGCATATTGGTTGGTGGTCATTCTCTGGGAAAGGAGCTCAAATCGTACAACCTAACAACATGTTCGGTGTAGGTTTCGGGACCTAAACCTAAACCTAGGTTTCGGGACCTATAAGTCAAGCATCAACTGACCTATATTTCTACTATAAGAAAACCAAACATAGGGATATGACTATTATTGACTAGAGTAGATTCAAATCGTCAAAGATTGTCATACCAAATCAGAAGAATAAGAACATACAAAAGAAATTCTCCAGATTAAGCAATAAATCCGAACATCAAATTAGACGATGAATGATCCTTAAAGAATCAATAAAATCAAGTATTTCAGAACGAAAAGAACTGAAACTCTGGAAGTATTCATGATTCAGGATACATTTGATTGCGAAAAGTACGAAACTAATGACCTATAAATATGACCAGTGGCTACGAAACACTCATGAATTCTAGTAATTGCCATACTTTCTAATAACTTGAACTTTACAAGAGTCAAGAGCATAATGGAATCATTTAGTTGGCTTGAAACTATTTATGAGCCCTACATTGTTCGCCATGATTAATTAAGCATAAAGTGTTAAAGAACAACAAAGGTACTTCATTCGTAATATCCAAAAGTTTTCAAACACTTGTAAACCATTGGAAACTTATAGATTAATTTGATTTAAATTTTACAAGTCAACCTCCAACGATCAAGAAACTGTAGGAAGCGAGATGAATTTAGGGACATAAGAACATAAGGACTGCAAATATTTTTAAATTTTTCGAAATTTTAGATATATTTTTCATGCTTGATTAGTGCTAAGAATGATTTATTCTTTACATTGAGTCCTTGCAGATCCCGTACTAGATCTTCCTAATTTGTCAATTTCTGTTTATTGTATCTGTAAGAACACAAAAATCATTCAAATGTAACAAAGATTCCTAAATCATTAGGTTGTTACAATGTCAAAGAACATTATTGAACTATGTAGAAACTAAAACTTCATGATCGATACAAGATTCTTACATTTTCAAGTATTCATGATCTACAAGGTTTGCTAGAAGTTTTTAAACCTAGATTCATTTGTTGCTGGTGTTATATAAACAGCTTTCCTGAAGCTTCATAAAAGTCTATACCAATTTTATAACAATATTTAATATTTTAATACTGATAGGTTACAATCATTAGACAATTGATTAAAGAACCATCCAAAACACTTAAAAGCTTGAAAGGTCCATCCTAAAAAATAAGAATATAAATAGTAATGATTAAAGTAAGCATACTCATTTCATCGCGTAGTACTCTCACTAATATACTAATCCACTTCAACCCTTATGCCTTCGTACGTTGTAATTGTATTCACGTCGTTTGTCCGTAACCCATCGCTAGACTTACCGGCGCCCTTCAACGGCACGATGCAGCAACTGTGCCGCCAGATCCATCAGGCAGCGTGCATTCAGCTGGTTCGGATCCTCGATGGCCTTGGTAATGGCGGTCTGCACTTCCGGCGAGAACATACCGATATCGTTCGCTTCCGACCCGATGCCCAGCCCAAGACTGGCCAACCCGCGCGTTAGCGTGTCTGCCGACGAGAGTGACTTCGAGCGCTGCAAAGGGGCCAGATTCAGTTGCGTGTTGTTACTGTTGGCACCGCCACCAACGGCACCGTTGTTGCTGTTGGCGGCATGAGGCGTGTTGCTGCTGTGTGCGTGTGCGTGAAGCATCGGTTCCGGCGCGAACTTGACGCGTGGTCCGCTGGACTGTCGCAGATGGGATGGGATGGGTAACGGTACGGTGCGACGGTGCATGAAACGAGGCAGAGGACACCAGACACGGATACGATTACAGTAAGCGATGGCACAGATAATAATGATAGCTAATGCGAGCGTTGGCTCCCGGGGGGCGGAAGGATGCGTCCCGTCGTACCTTCCACCCGGCGGACTTACGTGCAGTATGTTGCTGCTAGAGGGTGAATTTACCAGCGGCATGTGGGACGGTTGCAGCTGCACGTGATGGAGCGGCGCATGGGCGGGCATCATAAGTGATCCCCTCGGGACGGGACTACCGATGCTGCCCAGCTGCAGTGCGTGATGCCGGCCGGGCATGCTGCCCAACGGCATCGTGACGCTGGACTTCGAGTGCTGCAGGGAGCTGCTGTAGATGTTGAGAGATCTGCATTGAAAGGGCGCGAGTGAATGAACCGGTGAGCAAAGGTGGAGAATAGTTTTGACGATAGCTGGCATCACCCTTACCTTGAGCTTTGCAGTGGAAACCGATGATCGTTTAGGGGTAAATTATTCATTTGAAATTCCTGCGCGTGCACGTTTAGCTTGTTGTTCATGGCCCCCAATCCATCCAGGCGGCCCTCTGGGCAGGGAAAGGGCACGAAAGAAAAGCAAAAGAGGGTAAGATGTTTGCTGAAACCCTGACTTTTCGCATGTATACCGAAACTTACCGCGCAGTTGCTGTTGGGCGTGCTGATGGGCCTGACTTTGGGTGAATGCCAAACTGCGCCGCTTGTTGCTATTATTCATCTGCGAAATGTGTATGGAGTACATTTTTGAGTTTACTTTATACTTGGCTATTTCACTGGCAATCCAAACAAACGTTGCTGACAGTAAGTAAGTTTTAAAGTTGTTGTTTTAAGTTAATTCAGAGATTTACAGGATTAGAGGATGATTTAAGATCGTTATAATTAGCATGAAATATATGACCTTATTCATCGGTTACTAATAAGCGTGCCATGGAAATGTACGTGTGAGTTGCATGTAGTGTTAAGCATTGGTGCAGGACGGGATTTGAGCTGCAAGCTGAGCGTCTCAAAATTCGGGCAAACCTTGGGAGTAAATGCGTAAATGCTAAATTGCTGTTTGCTGTTTGTGTTTTGCTTCTTCGACAGGTTTGTTAAACTCATGTATTTGAGTTCCAATGAATATTTTTTTCTTTACAGAAAGGCAAAAACTCGGAAGACGATTAGAGATTGTATTTTCTCTCTCAGCATTACTACTTCATGTTACCATTATTTTACCAATCTTCTTCTTCTTTGGCTCAAGAACCGTTGTCGGTCAAGGCCTGCCTGTACCACTAGTGGGCTTTGGCTTTCAGTGACTAATTGATTTCCCCCCATAGCAGGATAGTCAATCCTACGTATGGCGGCACGGTCTATTTGGGGATTGAACCCATGACGGGCATGTTGTTAAGTCGTACGAGTTGACGACTGTACTACGAGACCGGCTCAAACCGGCTATTTTACCAATACTTGTCTCTAATAACTGATTGTTGCCACGTTGTTTTAAATAGATCCTTTACAACTTCAATATATGCTTGAAAGCCAATATTTTTCATCAGAAATTTTAATAAGGGGTCTGAATCTGTATGATCTACTATACGTTGATCAAGTCAGTCATCATAAAATATTGAAGTATTACTAATGATTTAGTGATTAGTAGCTATTCAAATTGTTACAATTGTTATACAGACGATCCTCGAGAAACGATCCCTTCGAGTTACGGCGTTTCGTAGATACGAAGATTTTGATTTTGACAGTTGAAAACTGTCATTTAGAAGAAATTCGTGTAATTTTGTTTTTGTTTCTTACTGATAACCATTACAAACACATTTATAAAGATTCCCCAACTACCCAATCTTGAATATTTATATCATGTAATAGACTTTTGGAGTAAAATTAATACATTATCGAACATTGTTTTAAATAAAATACACGATATTCTAGATTTCGATTCTTCAACTTTGGTTATAAAGATTATATTAACAGATATTTGACATTCGACTTTTTCGACTTACGCCTAGCTATGGGACATTTGTTCGGTGCCAAATAAAGTCGTATCTCGGGGGTTAAAGTTACAAAAGAGAATTTAAAGAGGACACAAACTATCTGATGATAAATGCAGCGAAATATTATATAGATTGACTTATGTTTTTAATAAAATAATAAAATGATATTCTAGAAAACAAAAACCTACAAACTGTTAATACAGTGAACCCTCTCTTATTTGACACCTCTCCAATTTGAAAAACCTCTCTTATTTGAACATTTTGCACAGTCCCTTGATATCCAGTACATTTTTGTTCCTCTAATTTGGAAAACCTCTGAAATCTGTGTCCTTCTTATTTGTGTATGGTGTTGCCATGGTTATTGAATGATGTATGCTCAAATTGGCAATCCTGTTCGCAGTTTCCTATAGCAACAGTTAAGACTGCATACTAAATGTTTTGTCTCTTTCTTGTTTGGATGGACTTTTCATTCACTTTCCACCTCTATAATTTGAAAACCCCTCTTATTCGACAGTCCCATTGCCTCTCAAATAAGAGAGGGTTCACTGTAATTGATAATGCAAAGCAATACATCACCGCATATTATACACTTTTTTAGAAAAAATAAACTTAAATAAAAGGCATCACGAAGAATTCTCCATAGTTCTTCGCCATTTGAGGTTCTTAACTAAAATATTTAAAACTACCATTAATATTTAACATAATTTGAACATTGTTTATCGTTCTAAATGTTGGCAGAAATAAAAAAAAAATACATGCATATCGAAAGATTAGTTGAGGAATATTGAATGTAAGCATCTGGAATGTAACGAAGTGATCTCCATTCATAGACACAATCGAAAATGAGTTAACAAAAGCACATGAAAGAAAAATTTAGCCAACCCATATGAAAACTAAATCAAACTGTATTAATAATTTACGATTACCTCAAAAAATTGCTAGACAGCCAATTTTGCGTTTGATTTGTTTTTTGCCAAACATTGCAGCACGTTTACCGATTATGGAAAGGAAGGTAGAAGGAAAGTTAACACGTTGAACAGATAGTTTCAAATGCGCATAGGGCGGAGATTTAGCAACAGGTTTGCTAATTAGCAACAAGAGGGGTTAAAACTATCATGTACCCCCTTTCCTCTTACCTGCTGGTTCGATGTGCGTATGAAGCTTCGTTCTCGCGAAATGCCCGGCGAAATGTAGTCCTGAATTTTGACGCTCTTTTTCGTCGCTGCATTTTCGTTCTGTTCGGCCATTTCTGTACGGTGCGGATTGACGGCAGAGGTAGCGTTGCTCGAAGAAATCGGTGCTTTTCTTGGTGCGTTTCCTTTAGTGTAGTGTTCTTCAGCACTGTTTTGCTTCACTGATTCCAATGTGGCGCATTTAAACAGATGGAAGGCACATTATATCGTTGCACTTGCTAAAATTATGTCGTATTATAATTATATTCTTTGTTTTAATAACAATTGTTTAAGACTAAAATTGACCAGAAATTCATATCATTTCGTCGAAAAACAAAAAAATGCATCATAAAATTTTCCTGTTTACACCGCTTAACTAAGCATTCGATCTTTATCTAAACATCTTCAGCGATTGAATGGTGTGCAGGGTAGACAATTCGTAAGCAAATTCCTCGCCCATCTGCCTGTTTATTATTCATGCTTAGTACAATCCGTACGATCATGCTATGCTCTTATGGGTGAAGCACACCAAAGTGACGGAGACGATTTACATACGGACGAAATCAAACAGTTTCTGTGCTTTCCGGTCGTGGCGACTGTGTCTAGGTAACAGTGTGGTTGAGCGCGCGCGCACCCACACCCTGCGCTACGCTCTATTGCACGCGATCGCACCATGTTACGTCATCGACGTTGCTCGCTGTCCGGAAACAGAAATAAATATTATTCAAAAATATTCTCTACCACTTCTCGCACATCGCGCCTGGGCCTCCGTTGTACGTTTACATTTCTTCTGATTTCTTCCTGTAGCTGTGACGAGGCGCAACGGAATAGCCATACATCGCGAGATGCGTCTAACTTTTACGCCGGTGTGCGTTCATGCGCAAGAGAACGAGTTTCGTACGTGTCTCTGTGTGTGAGATGTGGGTGAGGTGCGAATTTAAGGTAGCAAGTCTATGATTTCTCTCGTCTCTATCTCTTTATTTCCCTTTCTCCCTCAAACTTGTGAACTTGAATGTTTGTGACCCTCCGAAAAAACCCACCGTCTGTCATTTAAGAGTGGGCAGATGTTGATGTTTGAATTCGCACCCGTTGCGTTATTAAATGCAAGTGCATCATGTACATTGAGGGTGACGCGCTGCAAACGGGAAGCGGGTGTTGAAGGTCGATTCGTACGTAATTTGGCGTACAGCTTGGGCTGGGTGATCGGTAGCTGTTTGGTAAACATTTTCACCTGCTCGTAGGTGTTAGGAAAGTTATGTTGAATAAATTCAAGGCGATCGAGTCGCAGAAAAAAGGGTCGCATACCCTCATCTGGTGGGTTGCGATAGACGCGATAACATTGTTTGATTTATTTGCATACTGGCGTGGGATGGTGTTGCATAGGCTAGCGTGCGCTTTGACGATTAGGCGTGAATGCTTAAATATCTCTGAATGAAGAGGTTTAAAGCTACTTCTGCAGTTACTTCTTCACTATATCAGTTCAATAAGTTAGCACCAATATGAATTTTAAATAATTTAATGATTTTAAACAAAGCATATTATTTTTTTCTAATTGGAACAAAACAAATTGATAATGCATTAAATTGACACTAAAGAAGACCCTAGTCATTGATAAAGTCAGGAGGATTTCGACGGGGAAAAGCTTGATGCTAGACGGGGAGAGAATCTAAAAGTTAGAAGTATAAACAATTTAAAAGGGATATTGTCAATGTTTAGATCTTAAATCAATAGAATCTTGCTACATAATTCTATTATTATTTATCAATTCTATCTTACAAGCCGTGACTAACTGGAAAAAAATCGGCTGTTCAGCGTATACGAATTAAGCGAATTTTGGAAACATTTAGCACAACTTGCAAAAAGTTCATTTGTGTAAGGTACGATGAAACACTTCCAATGGTATTTTAAAGGAACACCAGTGACCTTAGGATGGGTTCTGTGTGGACATTGAGAAGAATATTCCTTATAAACTGCTTCCATATGTCCCTGAACCGTAAATTCAGATCTCTGCTGTCAACAGCTGGACCGGTTGAACAGATCGAATTACCAGAAATAACTAGCGTAGATCCACTGAAGAATTGTTGCGTGTCATCACAATAACGTCATAACGTTGCTCTTGAGGATCGTATGTTAAACATTGCACTCCAACACATGTGTCAACAAGAATAGTTGAGCGTCTGAGTAGTAACCAGTAATTAAATGTACGATCAAACAAATACGATCATAAAAACAGATTCATCCTGAACTTTAGGACCATGGTCTAGGCAAGATAATAAATGTCCAGCCTTAAGATCATTTCCATTTATTACAAAATTTCGTTGATTGCCTGAATAACTTTTACTATAAACTGCGACCAAAAGGCTAAAATTGCTATGAACGAGACCATAATAAATTTAAAAGCCTGAAGAACAATCCACTGGAGCGTAGAATATTAGCCAAAAGGTGTCATAAAATCCATATGCACTGGACTAGTAACTGATTCCATTTCCACGAAAATAATCTCATCACTATTGGAAATAAACCGAAAGAAAATTACTCCACCGTTGATTGCACATCAAGTTTCTGATTCGTTCAAAACTCAATTAACCCGCACGCTAAACGTGTTTTTATCTCTCGCACGTGGCAATCTAATCGCTTTCAATCTTCTTAAACCAGGCTAATCCATCGTCTGGAGTTGCATCTGGAGCTGTCATAACAAAACTTTCATCTTTATCTTCCCTTTGATGCACCGGGTGGAATCGAGATGCATTTCCACAACCACGTTTCCCCGGAGCGGTGGATCACTTCCGAGGCGGGTTTGTTTACTCGTACCTATCTTTACAACCTTTCGGAACGGAAACTCACTAGCTTACATCCCTAGCACACAGAGAGTGCAGTGGAAACGACACACAGATATGGCTGGATCGTGCAACGATGCAACTGCTTCAATACAGAGTAAAAACACGCTTTAGATCACTGTTGTTTCGCTTTTAATCTTCAAGCTCTCGTAGTACCGAACCGAGACCACAAAAACCATTGACAAGCACTGTGCAGGGGTGATGAGAAGCGTTGATCTTAATTAAATCCACTTTTCAACACATCCACATGCTCTCGCGCGCGCATCCGTTTGCTCCGAACGCCTTCAAGAACGACGCAAGATCTCGCAGAGATCTGGTCGTGTGCACCAGAGGCGTCCGCAACGAACACCAGCTCAACCGGATGACATCACCGCATTTTGCCAGCAGCTGATCGGGGCTGCCAGTCTGTCCGCACAAATAAGTGTGTGTGTGTGAGTGAGTGTGCATGTGGGTGAGACGAATGCAACAGGGGTTGACCCGGGTGACGGCAGGGCTGTTTAAGCCGCGCGCGTGTACGCTGCCGCTGTTTTGATGAACCAGTGTACCAGCGTGTACCGACTTTATCGATTTACGCAGCCCGAAAAACACAGATCAGATTTAAGAAAGAAACGAAAGGAAAACTTCTAAACAAACCACAGCGCAATGAGACGGCTTCGACGGTTAAACCGACACGTTTGCCCCTATGGTACACGCAGCTCCCTGACAGTATGCGGATGGAGCAAGTACGTGCGCGGATCGCGCTGCTATGCATACACACGCGCGCCCGCGAACCGTTCGTGCCGGGCGTCAACGGTGTGTAGGGTTTATTATTAGCGACTAACCGTGCCGCCCGTAGTACACTGCTGGCTGGTATGTATGTTTTGGCTTAGATGTTTTCGTTTGTGCTGAGATACTAGGTGCGTCACCAGGAGGTGGAAGAAAATGGTTCGTTTAAATAAAGTGGACCCACACACACACGCAGACACCACGAGGCGCCCTCGCGAATTCGCGCTGCAATCTTTATCTCATCTTCGAACAGCACGGTGCACCAGGGTGTCTTCTTTTGTGTGTTTAATTATTTGGTTAG
The DNA here is from genome assembly GCA_000349065.1 of Anopheles quadriannulatus. Taxonomy (NCBI): domain Eukaryota; kingdom Metazoa; phylum Arthropoda; class Insecta; order Diptera; family Culicidae; genus Anopheles; species Anopheles quadriannulatus. Next base: position 174,713 of record KB666732.1, on the reverse strand, counting down.
ATACGAATGATAAGGTCGGTGATGGTTTCGCCCGGAAAGAATTCAGCACAACACCAATGCACTTTATCACATTTATATGTGTGATGGCAGTAGTAGCAGCATCAGCAGCACGCGTTTGATTCATTTCACACACGATGATCGTGTCACTCACTGTACGACGAACACTCATGATTGGCCTCGATTGCGAACACGGTAAATGATGGCGGTATGGAATTATTCACTTCTATCCCGTGCGCATTCTAGAGCCATTAGCAAACATTGCGGGGAGTGACGGTATGCGTGCGCCTGGTAGCTCATGGCGTTGTCGTCACAAGTCACACACTTTCTCTTATAAGATCGGGTTAGATCTTATTGGGAAAATTCTTCGAATATTTTACACAAATTCAATGAAGTATCACGTAATAATCCATTTTAACTCTACACGTCACTCACTAGCGGGAAGTACTTTCACGCTTACCTAGCATTACTCACATGCACCCTTTTTCCTACAGGATCACGGGGGTTTTCCTTCTCACATTCGTTTTTTTTCTTCACTTCACTGCACAGCAATCTCAGCAAGCTGATCGGACAGGGATGGGCGCGCGTTCGCGTAAACACACACACACACGCACGCATACACGTACACGGTCGTGAGGTAGCGGATTTGGGGTTTGGTTTATTTTTTCTTTTAGTTCGGAACAGAATGTGTGTGTATCGTGTCGGAGTGGTGTCGAGTTTCTGAGCCGGTCCGTTCCGATCTCGGGCCGTCGAAGGTGGCCGCCAGCTTCGATCCGATGTCACCGTGTGCTCTCTCGCTCTCTGGCGTATGCTCTTAGAACGTGGTTCTTCCGTGGTACTGCAAGCGGTATGTAGGTGTCGCGGATTGAACCAAGAGAGTGCTTGAACGGGGGTTTGGTAGTAGTGCGTGTTTAAGCGACTACCAGTACTCCGAAATGAAATCATTCAATCAATTAATTCCACATGGCCAAAGAAACCTATTAGTTCAAATCAATTTCTAACGCAAACAATACGTTGGTGACATTTAACTAAGCGAGAACTGTCACTCTCCGGATGTTATGCTCACATGCAATCGCGTATACTGCAAACCGGTACCGACGATACGGTTGCGCTCTTTGCGCAACTTCTCTCGCTTGTTGGTTTATTTTCGCGCATCTCTAAGCTGGCGCGCAATGGCATGTCTCGTGGTGTCAGCGATTGTGTGTGTGTGTGTGTGTGTCAGTGGTGCGGGGGCCGATCGGGTCGGTAGGGCGTTCTACTCTTTTGGGACCGTTGAGTAACCGATGACTAATGAAGCGTTTGTGACAATCGGCTGGCTGGCGGTGTCTCTTCTCACCGGTATCTATTGCGTATGGTTTATTCGTAGTTAGATTTCTTGGTTGCAAGCGTTCGTTTGTTGTATCGTAAATAAATCAAAAAAATGTTCAGGTTGAATCTATCCAGGTGGGAAAACTAGATAATTGTTGTATTTTTGAAAGTACAACGAAAAAAATACAAACTTTGTCTTAAAGTCTCACAAGTTGATATAACATTAAAAATACTTCATTTTATTGTATTAACTGGCATTTTCTAAAATAAGAATACGAGTGTAAAACGACATTTAAATTATCCAGTAATTTGTCGACATGAATTGTATCGTTTATTTAAATGAGTATCCGGACATTTAGAATGGTGATCTTTGAGTGGAATACGTAAAAATGCCACTATTTTGTCTGTCAAACAAATAAAAATAAAGAAATCATCCAAAAAGACTTAAAAAAATGTCCCAAAATTTTTTTTAAAATAATATCAAATCGGTTTATTGGTATCTGAGAAGTTCCAAATATCTATTTTTTTTATTCAGTAGGGACGGCTTTGCCGTATTGCTTAAATAATACCTATTTTTAAAAACTGTAAAATTTTTTTTTTGAATTGAAAAGCTGTAAAATGTAAAAAAAAACTTATTTAATGATTTAGCAACAATTTGTAATACTTGAGTGTTTTTTTTTTGGAAAATTGATCAATAATTTTATATCACTTAGTTTATGAGATTGAATAAATCTGCAAAGTTTTAATAAAATGCCTATGCTTCTCTATTAGACTTGCTTTTAGAATTTGATGAAGAATTGCACTATAAAATATTCATTATCTTCAAAATCAATTATCTTCAATGCGGCCGGCAAGATTATTGGAAAAATTTTGTCTGGAGCACCACGGCAACCACCAACACCATAGCACGCCATGCCATTGAAGTGTCCATTGAACTTCCTAAAATGCAATAACGTGATCAACGTGTATAATTGTTCTACCTCTTAAAATCACTTACCAAGTCGCTGTAAATACCGATCAAAACAATCAAACGCAACAATGCGATGTTAGTATGAACTGAAGGTGGTCCAAAGAATGAAAACAATTCGTAGCCCGTATCCCGTATTAGCCCCATCAAACGCCACACCACACCGGAAAAGGAAGAAGCGGTTTGCATTTGTCATGAATTTAAAATATCTTTCTTTATTGAACTCGCGCAATTAGTATCCAGTTTCTGCTTCTGCTTTGTGTGTGAGTGTGTGTAGTGTTATATCTCACTTGCTTGATGTACTCTGCTGCCTGTAACGCTGGCCAGGCTGCTCTCGCACTCCTCCCAATTGCTTACTTTACGCGTTTACAAGATGTATGTATAATAACTTACACATTATTGGCTTTGCTTTAGTTTAGTGTTTCTTCAGAATGTAACAGTTTTCAGGCTAGCTCGAGACGAAAGAGGGAGTTGTTGTTGTTGTTTTTGTTTTTGTTGTAAATATTTAACAGTTTCCTACTTTCCTGCTAGGAGTATTTGTTGTGATTTCTTTTGTTTTCTTTATCGTTTTGTTTGATTTTGTGTTTGTCGCTTTTACTTTTTGGTATAGTTTTGCTTATATGTTTTCCTTTTTCTTCACTTACACAGCTACACTTTCTTTCTTGCGCTTCTTCCTGCTTTGCATAAACAGAAACCGAAGGTAGAATTTATATACTAAGTGGTTTGGTTTGTTATGTTTTGTGTAGGTTGTGATGTTTCTGTTCGTGTTTTGCTTCTTCATATTAGCTTGTAGTCACTTTACTGCTTTTGGATTAGTTTTTACTTCTTACTTTATTTGCATTCGTTCAATGGAGAGCTTATGCAGAACGCGTTCTATTTTTAACCTGTGTTGGGTATAGGGAGTTTCGCTAGCTTTGGCTATGTACACCAGTAATACTGTCCACCGCTTAGCTATTGGTGGTCCGCCGATTTGAGCTTTTAGAAGGGGAAGAATTGAAGTAGAACTGTAGTCCATAGAATTTAGCTACTTTTAGCGACCGATTAGGAATTGGACTGACGCTGATATGAATACGAACAGATGGTCCATCCCCACTAGTGGCAAACAGTGATAAGGGGGGTGTTTATTGTATCGTTTAAAAACCGGTTAAATTCGAACTACGGAGAAACAAATCAATAGCCTAGTAGGAGAATAGATATATAGAACAGTGAAAGAATGGGTAACAGTGTTAGCTTAGATACGCCCGCCCGTCGGTGGGGTTTAGAAATACATCCTTCTCGGCCGAATGTGCGCCACGCGCATTATGCTCTGCTGCAGAAAAGGGGGAACAATATGTTCTTGCTACTTTCACTACTTATGCAATGAAGTGTGTTTGTGTGTATGTAATGCGTAATGCCGCGCGTTTTTGCGTACATTTGCCAGCACGCTTTCCGGCGCTCGTGTGTTATTTTGTACATATTGTTGTTGTTTTTCGATTACATATTTCACCTCACGTTAGAAGCGAACATAATAGTTTACGCAGTTTTATGTGTCATTTGTTTTATCGGATAGTTACACTTGCTTACGTTCTACAACTGTTTCGGTTACGGTGGTTGAGTAGAGTGCGTGCCTGCTGGCCTGTTCGCTCGTCACATGCAGTTTCAAGATGCAGTTCATATTACAGAGTAGTAATTTAAAAAGGCAAACGGTACGAAAGTCTAGAACCCACATCCCGCAGGAATGAGGATCCCAATTATTGCTAGAGTGATTTGTTGCTGCTCAAACACAATGGCTGCACAGTATCACGAACCCAGTGGTACGGCGAGATATCGCAGAAGGCAGCTAACTGCTGCCCTCCCAAATCGTTGAAATTGCAATTTTGATGCTGTGACGCAAGCGTAGTTTTTTTGTTTGTTTTTAGAGTAGTAGTGTTGTCATAGTGTTTTGCTTCATATTATACACGTGCATTTGTTAGTTGATTTAATTACTTTTCAAACGTTTTTACATGGTCAAACAATAAATGTACCATCTTTCAGCCATCGCATCGTGACGAATGATGGGTTGTTTTCCTTCGACTTTCTTGCATACAGCGTTACGACTTGGACGCAACTGTGGATGTCGCTTGTGTACAATACGGTACGCAATGTGGGGCGCAACTTTATTTGCCATACGGTGAGCTTTTCTGTGGCAACCACGAACGATAGCTACTAACCCTGTTTCTGTGCCGACTGCGGTTTGCGTCTAGCTCAGTACACTGCGTTGCGTTCCTCTTTGGTTTCGTTTAATGATAAATTCTCTCGTTTAGAATTGTTTCTGTTCTGACGCATGATAAAACAGGGGGCGATACACCCTTGATCGGACGGGTTCGTCCAGCGTGAACGCCCTGCATTCATCAAATCGTTTGATTGTTAAAATCATTCCGAAAAAAATACTCTTAACATGGTTGCCTTTCTTTGATTCAGCGCTTGAAAAGAACGGTTCTCTTTTCGGCATTATTTTTTTATTGAACAGCTTTTGTTAGAAATTCGTGTTTGCTTTGTACAGGTATAAGCGCTTCAAATCGATCAAGAAATTGATGAATGTTTTCGACTTATTAGGTGTGAAATGCAACGCATTATAATGCAAAGAGTATTGGTATAAATAATGTTTCTTGACGTTACATAAACTATGTTCTGCTTTAAGCACAAAAGAAAAGATTTGTTTGCGTATGTGGTAAAATGCTGCTATATGTACACGTAAACCATCCTTTTTCACTCATTTGAATGGCTGGCAAAACTTGAAGAAGAACATCGAAGGCTGCTACTACTACTTAACGACTACGCACACCAAAAACACGCACACATATTCATGGACACATGGGGATTGAGCCATTTCTCTCTCTCTCCCTTTCTCTCTTCTCCAAAACTAAACGCTAGAGACAGAGCAACAGAGGGAGCAAGAAAGAGTGGCCCCAACATCGACTACTACTATTACTACTACTACTACTACTAGCCTGATCTATATAGTAAACTCGAGCTTTTGCTAATTGCACACGTCACTTTGACGTCGACCTCTTTTGAACCGTTTTTGAAGAGTTTTTGGTTTTACAACTTTTGAAACTATGTATGGTATATAAGTTTTAAACTCATGTTTTCAACAATTTTTATTTCTTGCTTTGTTTGGACCCTTAATTTATTATATTCCTATTCGCTACACTATTCGAACATCCGCTATTGCGGTGCGGTTTAAGGTCTAGTAGAGGAGAGCTGGGGTCTTATTGCTAGGAGCTTATCTGATTTTTGTTCTTCTTTTTATTGTATAATTATTATTGGTTTTGTTTATGAGTTCGCTAATGAGTATATCTTTAACCAGTATGCTGCTGCTCAGTTCAGTAGGGGGTTTGCAAAGAAAAACATAGCAATTGAAAAGGGTTGTTGCTGAAGATTGAAGTAATAGAACGGTACTTTATCTACTTATTGACATGTTTGCTTTTATTCTGGTTCTCTGTACTAGCAAGCAAACGGAACAAATGGAGCAGAACATGTTGCTACAATCCAAGAACCAAACTTTAACCTATATTAGCTACTTTTTGACTGTCTGTGGCTTCGAATAGTAGGACTATTTGCACGCTAATTCTTGGCTAAGTTATCGGTAGCTTATAACGGGAGCTTGTAGTTTATATTCTATTGCAGCATCAGATTACCAATGATGGTTTGAGCAGAGTTCAAGGAGGTGTGATAATTGCTATGCGTTGATTGCCCTGTAAATGTATCGAGCACACAGAAAGGTGTCTACTGTTATATCACTGATATGATTGAGAGAGACAAAGAGACAAAGAAAGAGAGAGAAAGAGAGAGAGAGAGAGAGAGAGAGAGAGAGAGAGAGAGAGAGAGAGAGAGAGAGAGAGGAAAAAGAGGCGTCTCGATGGGATTAAAGGAAGCAAAACGAAACGGATATGCTATCGCCGAAAGCAACTCATCAACACGTGTTTTTACGCACCCCCAAAACGCAAAAGAAAGATGCAAACACAAAGGCCACAAGGAATAACTTTTCTCGTAACAGTAATTTCGATTTGATCGGATGATTAATTCGTCATAACTAGGGAATGACGAGGTAGAGGGAGCGTATCACATGAAAAGGTATAGAGTAGCGGGGGGAAAAAAGCGTTCACATAACACTCTCAGCCTATTACGAAGCAAGAATACAAGCCTTAGGGGAGTAGGCGTTTTGGTAGAGTAAAACCCTTTCCACGTGCAAAAGTCCTCCGAAAAAGTTAGTTTACGAACGCACAGAAACCATTAACGGAAAACGGTGGCCATTTATTTACGCAACCGGCGGCGCTATCGTGGGTACTACGGGCGCGTTATTATTCGGCGCCGTTTTATTGCAAACATCACCATCCAGTGATTAATGTTGGTCGGTCTAAATTGTTTCTTAAAGTACAATGATAGCAACCCCCTCCCCTGACATTACAAAACCTTTTGCTTACACAAAACAGAAACATGACTCGGTGTCGGTTGCGCTCTAGGCAAACCGCACACCACCGCAAGCAATCGCGCAAGGACGTATGGCATAATGCGTCTCTGTTACACAAGAGCCTAATGGAACACAGTCAAGCCATATGAACTCAAAGGTAAAACTCATCCTTTCGAAAGCTTTCAGCTGGAAGTTATGCGTTCTTTTTCTTCTTCCTCTCTTTGTTCCGATGGCAGAGCGGGGTAATGATTTCCACGCATCATCGTGCATCTGATATACGAGGGCGAGAGAGAGTGTGCGCGCGCTTTCATCACAAATTTCCATCCAAAAGCTCCGTGACGCGGTTAAAAAATAAGATAACCTGGGTATGGTTTTGGGGAAAGGAATACACGTGTTGCCCGAGGCAGAGGGTTGGAGAGTATTTGTGTTTGAATTTCACATCACATCCCGCTTCCGACCAGCCAGATGGGGAAAGGGCACAGGGATTGTTTGTAATCTTAGGGGAACCAGCCCCGGTGTATGCGTTGGAATTGTTTCGTTAACGTACGCACACGCATACAGCCACGCAAATCTCGTATTCACATGTGTATTGGCCGCTGGCAGATAATACGAGCGCTTGGGTGTAGAATGAAGGTTTTTATATTTGTTGTTGTATCCCTTCAGCATGCTGAGGGCATCATCCTTTTGGTGCATCATCCCCCGTTGGAATGGCTGCCAAAGGTAAATAATAAAGTATCAAAACTCGCAACGAGATTTGACGATCCATCTTCGGTGATGAAGAGGGCGAGCGGTTTATGGTTGAATCGTAAAACCCTTCGTATCGGTGTATGCATGCGAATGAGGTTCGTAACTGGAAAGCAAAAGGTAAACAGGAGCGGGAAAACTCATAATCATTTGGGTATAGTTGCTCCCGGCTGCGTTAGGGCTTTCGTACAGCAAAACAGGTGTAATTTCATAACGTTTTGAAATGTTTGCATTGTTTTTGAGTAGTTAGGTTGGGGTTTGATAAATGAAAGATATCATAAATAATTGTTAGATTGAGGCGCTAAGAAGAGAAAGGGGCCTAAAACCCAAATAAGTTTCCAAAGGGATTAGACCATCGAGAATTAGAGTTCTTCAACGAACATCATCAATTGTCCCTGTCCCCCCCCCCAGTCGTTTGGCCCTTCGGTTTCATGGTGTCACACCTCATAATGTTAGGCGGCACTGAAGGCCATGCCTTCAACACAACAGCACAACGTTCAACAGCGTTCTCATAAATTCTAATAAACCTACTGGAAATAAAAATCCTACTAGCAAACGCAAGGACACATAACAACAACGACAAAAAAAACTCCTCTAATCTAACTCGACACTCGGCTCAGTGTGTCGGTTAGACCCACACTTCCACCAGACTAGCAGAGAGCTTTGAGTTTAATCTCTACCCCATGTTCGATCGGGAAAGGCATCGGAGCAACCGAACACACACACACACACACCGCCCCGATAACCACCGAGAAAAGGGAATGGAACGTCCCCGGTACGAGAAATTGGCAATTGTACCATGTACAACCCGTCTCCACCCCCCCTAAACGTACACCTACTCTCGGTTGTTGTGGTGCGGTTGGCAAATGTGTGAAATCGAGCAAAATCATAATCGTAAATTAATTTAACACCCATGAAATCTGTGTCCTCCAAATGCGGAAAGGTTCGGGGGAGGGGAGGCAATGGTTCGGAGAAAATTGGAAAACCCACATCCGCTCGGTGGGTGTGCGTGTGTGTGCGTGTGTATGTGTCCTTGGGAGTGTCCTTCGTTTCAACAGATGGTTGTCTGTTTGGGGGTTTTGCCTGAAAATGGCGCCACCCGAAAGGACCATTCGTGTGGGCCCGTTGGCGAAAGCTCAGCACGAGCTGTGGCCATCCGGTGGCTTTCCGGGATGATACCATCTCCGGGGTGTTAATTAAATTTAAAACAACGGGTTACGCACCGTACCTTCCATTTCCCTGGAGAACGGGGAGGTTAGAGTGTAAATAAGAGAAAGCGAAAGAGAGAAAATAAAAACAGTTCCAAACGGGGGCCTAACCCTGTTTAATTCCACTGGGTTGGCGCACTGGCGCATGGGTTCAGATAGATCGGTACGATTAGCTTTTCCCATTCACATAGGCTAACGTTCTGTTCGCGAGCAGCTTCTGTGGAGGAGATTGAAACAAACAGTTTGAAAAAGATGGCTAGCATGTGAGCTTGTTTGCAAAGATATCGATTTAATGTACTTTCTGATGTTTTTAGTTGGTGTGTACGACAGTGTTCAGGTAGTTGATATGACTGTTTGTGTTTGTTTCTAGTTGTATTGCTTTAAACCTTGAGCTTGAATGCATTAACGTAAGATAGATAGATAGTCGCGCATTCGTTAAAAGCAAAGCCGTATGGGAAGGGTAAATGGATTTAAGTATTATTTTATATACTCACAATAAAGCAAAAGGAAATATGATAGGAATTATGACTTATGAGGCTGGAAAAGGTTCACTTCTCCCGTCCTCGCCGAACATGGCTGCATAAGAATCGGGAACTTGTTATCTCATTAGGGATAAATTTACAAACACCACTATTATTATTGTTATTATTATTGTTATTAACTACATCACTTTCCGAAACATTCCTATGGGAACTTTTATACACCGTTTCTTTAACCACAAGACGCCACCTTGCCCAAACACGGTCCAAGCCCAATCGAACAGGGTAATGTACGATTGTGTTCATCTACTCCTCGCGGGTTTGCTAATTGTTACATTGCACGCGCTTTGAATCATTTGAATGTTCAGGCTTTAAGGTCTGTTGCTGTTGATTTTACAGACCACCATTTCAACGCGGTTTCCGCACTGATTCCGACTATCACACGTTCGTTTTGATATATTTACAGTTTTGTTTAGCTTTAAACTCTATAAACCATAATGCTGGGGAAAGATAATTGGGAAAGGGTTCAGCGCGAGTCAGCTCGAATTCCTTTGGGTGCTGCTGCACACCTTTTAATGTTGCACTGTCTCTGCCCAGCCCAGGGTGACGACGCTCAGTGGGGTGTATCGCATGCATGTATGTGCCAGAAAGGACAACGACCCTTCCGGCCAATGCCGTCACTCAGCAGGTGATGCTTGCATTCATTTCCACCTCGATGACGTGTGCTGAACTCTTCGCAGTCGCACGATGTTCGTGTTTTGTTTGGTTTAATTTGTCACAACCGTATTATTTTTTCTTGTCCTCATTTTTGCTCCTGTTGTGTTGTTTTGTTTATCTTTAATGTCGTCGCTTTACATTATTGTGTTTACTATTATAGTATTGTTTGGTGATTTTCTCTTTAAGAACTTACTTGCTTTTTCATGTGCTCTTGTTATCCATTCTGTTTGCAGACAATTGTTCTAGTGATGGCTTTTCCTTGTTTCCTTTCTTTCCCCTTTTCATCTGTCTGACTTTCACTCGAGAGTGTATGGGAATAGTCCAAAAGTAAACTGCAAGTGGGAAGGCAATTAAAGTCATTCCGGGATACCGTGGGACAGCGCTGAAGCGCCAAAACGTGCCAACATCACTGCGACACGATTGCACGGCCAACTATCTAACAAATGTTCCCAGAATCTTGCTCGAGTCTCGGTTATACTCTATTCCCTTTATTCTAACACACAAACACACCGGTGTACCGGGGGTATTTATAATGTTTCGCGACTGTTTGCTTTCCGTCTGTGTTGCCGCTCGTGCCGCTTCGGTGTACGCTCGATGGCAAGCGTACGTTTGGCGAGGTGCCGGTTTTAATGATGCAGTGTATTTGCTCACCCAAGTGAATGCGGGTTTGAATTTTGAGGCTCAAAGGGTGCTGGGCCAGCCCGGGCATTGTGGCGGCAAAGGATATGCGCTGCGCTGTGCCGGGTCCGACACTCCAGCCGAGAGTAACTCTTGCTTCTACCCGCCCGCCCCGTTCTCCCGTTCCCTCCTGTTCGTTTCTACCGTGCTGCCGAGTGAAAGAGAAAGTCACTCGGCATGTGAAAATCCTACTTCAGATACTACGCAGAAATTGGCTCAACTACAAGTTTGTGTGTAACGCATTGTTTCCTATTTGTTGTTTCGCTTCCCTTTCCTTACTTTCACGGGCTGGTGCGTGTGTGTGTGTGTTTACGCACGAAGCTCTTGTTAGGGTCTGGTGCCTAGGGCAGGCACTGAGCGGTGTCTCGTGTGTTACTACCATCCGCTGCGTGTGATGATGTTGCTGCGGAACGATCGAAATCGATCGGATGGGGGAATGCCGGGAAGACTTTTCCCTATTTGATCCTGGTAGTTTTACCACGTACGTAACCATCACTGCGCACCATTTCCCGTGCAGACAAGCTGTCCGAGCTAGAGCAAGTGTAGAAAGGGAGCGATTTTGCTAGAGAAGAGTGAGAAACTTTTACATGAAACTTGAAGCTGAATCAGTAGCACCGAAGTAATCAAGCAAATATTAATCACTGGAGCCACCATTGCCCAGGCCGGGCTTTACATCTAGCGGCACCTAGAAAAGAAAAGAAAACAGACAGAAAGAAAAGAAAGAACATTAACGTTTGACACGAGAATGCAAGAAGAAGTAAAACAAAAAAATACGCAAAACAATACGCAAGACGCTGAAAGTAAATTTAGAAAGAACGGGGCAAGGCGTGCCCGGAAAAAAGGCATCATTATATTGAGACGTTTCCCTGGGGCGTGTGACTGTCGCTGAAATGTGATGTGATGTCAGGTTTATTAGCGCGGGTGGGTCAACTTGGGGCCAAATGGCTTAATTTATCAGCCTGTTTGCTCGATATCGATCAACCAAAAATGGGGTTGAACTGCCGCGTAGCATGGTACGACCGGGGCCGGGAAAAGCTCGACATCCCGCAACGTACCGAGCTCCATCAAGTGTGCTTTCACATTATTATTAATGAAACACGTGGACCGGTGGAGTGTTCTTTTCCCAGCGCCTCGAGCTCTGATAGGAGTAAATGCCCGCTGCTCGGGGTGCGTTCGCGAGGAAAAGTTTGGTGAAAAAAGTTTGTTCTTACACCGTCACACACACACACACACACGCAGGAAGTGGTTTGTGTTTTGCCGGCGGGATGAGGGGTAGTAGAGGACGTAATGAAACTTTATTTACTCTGGTCCTGCCCTGGTGTTACGGTTGGTCGAAAGTTCGCTTTTTGCAGCACTACGGTTGGTGATGGTACGATGGCAGTATGATTTTGAATGTTAATTAAGGTATCAAAAGCTGGCTGGCGCGCTTGTCTTGAGCGCTTCGATATGAGGCCGTTACGTGACAAACAGGAATGGTTAACCAGGATGGTGTTTTGATGCTGGCGGGTTGGCGAAACGATTGAAAATGTTTTATGCATGTGCACATTACACGGGAACGTTGTATGTGGCTAATTGTTAAAGCTGTGCAGATGGCAAAACTTCATCACCGTGGGACAGCTCAGTGAGCTACAGTGGGATGAAGGGGAAGAAGAGATATTTGAATACATTTTTAAATCAATTATCTACTTAACGGTCCAGTGGTCCAACACACCGTATTATGTGTTTTCAATTTCAGTGGTTTATAAGTCTATATTTTACAAAGTATGTAACCCAGGCGCAACATGTGCCCTTTTAGGCCAAAGTCATTGCACGATGCCAAAGATGCTATTCTTCAAGGAATTTAAAAACAATTCACATTTAAAAAATGCTAAAACATTGTTTTTAGCCGTTTGTAATACTTATATAATTACAAAAAAACATTACAATTATTAGAATTGGTTCAGTATTTTGAAGAAGTTGAACCAATCTGGGAAAAAATACTCGACATGATGATTAAATTATTGATTTCAATGGGTTTTGCGATTCACTATAATTTCTTGAATACTCAAAAAGCCCCCCAAAATGTACAAAAAGTGTATTTTGGTTAAATTTCACAAAACAACTTTTTAGAGGATAATACAGGTCTATTGTGTGTTTTTAGGAATATGAATTATGTTGCATTGGCAATGGTAACAGATGCTTTACCGGGCACTCCTGGACGTAGATCTCTTATGTGATGGTTCCAGTAGTGATGGAAATGCCGTTTCTTAGACAACACATGCATATAGCCTGCCAGACAAGCGTTTTTTCATTAATTCTGTGTACAACTCTTGTTACGAAAGTTGCTTGCATGGTAAGGTCGAAGGGATCAATGAGCGAAATGTATTAAAAGGGTTTGCTAGTGGTAGGCTAGCCAGATTAAATCAGGCAAACCAATAGCATTACAAAGTATTTTTTCCTTGACATAATTGCATTGAGGTTTCATAGCAAAATAGAAACTTTTTTTATTATGATTTTTTACTGAAATACACGCTTTTTTGTCAACCAGCACGTTCCTTTGTTTATAAAGAGTTTGTCATTTGGCAGCAAAATGTATGTAAATTATCCACACACTCCACACAGAATATCAGGCGGGAGAAAACGTTAACAAATTGTTGTATATTGGAAAAGGTTATGCATGATTGATTTTTACCATTAAGTCACTAAAGTATGTTTTAGAAACAGTAATTTTAATGATTCAACTATATTTAAAGTGTAACAACTCATTCTTAACACAAAAAAGTAATGAATAACGAGTCTTTGATGCATTATTGTTTGTGCACAAGTGTTAAAATCCAATACAACGGAACGTCACTGTTAATTTGATGTGGAAAATACAACTCAGTTGTAGAATAATTCCAATGTTCCAATGGGCTGAAACATTCCAAGATTGAAATTTTGTAACGCTCAGGATGATCTTAATAAAACAGCAGAAGAAATATAAGAACGGTGTATAGCACTGCCTTAAAGAATCGGTAAACTACCGCGTCGACGTTTGTTCTACAACCGAACCGTAAAGGCGTTCCGAAAACCACACGCACCATTTGCAATTCAGATGGCGCCGATTGAGTCTTGCTGTGGCGAGGGCTAGCGCCATCCCGCCAAGGAACGCTTCGTAGAGTGTAATGCGTGGAGCATCAATTTACCACTGTTAAGAATAGTAAAGCCTCTCCCGCCTCCTCTCCAACCATCGCACTGTGCCCATTAATCGCAGTCACCATGCCCCCACCTATCTGGCCGCGGTGCTGCCGCCCGGGTGAAAAGATTTATCCCGGGGCACTTTCGACCCAATCTCGGCTCGCCAAGCTAACTTACCAGCTTCCGGAAGCAGTCCTCGAGGAAGAGCGTCATCGACCGGTAGAGGTGCTTCTTCACGCCGGCCAGATTGTGGCCCTCGTCCGGATAGATCAGCTGCTTGAACAGTGCTCCCTTGCTCGAGAGTGCCTTCGAGAACACCATACTCTGCTGGAAGTGCACATTATCGTCCGCCGTACCGTGAACCTGTGTTTGGTGTGTACGAGAAATGAGAAGAGCGGAACAATTGGGTGAAATCGGGGTGGTGAGTTCCGAAGAAATGGTTGATTAAATGTAATGGTAGCGGGTTCGCGCGTTCCTACTGCAACGACGGGAGCTGAGGCAGAGGCGGCTGAGGTGTACGGAACATAAATTTGTCGAGCGATGACGGCGAAAATGCTCGACCGGGGGTCTCTTTTCCTTCCGCCTGTTCGTTGGGTCGTATCCAGTAATGGTGGGAAAGGAAATTACTCGATGAAGGATTGCGTTTTTCTCCCATCCTCCACCGGGTATAGGGTTGATAGCCGTAATCTAGCACACTCTATGGTTGCAATCGATCCTTTTCGGTTTGTTTGTGCTTTTTTCCTAATGTGTAATGCCTAATGGTCTAATGGACGTCAGCGAATGCTTACCATCAGGAACTGCTTGTCTCGCAGTTTCTCGGCGTGCTTCGACAGATCACTGTCTTCGTAGCCCTTGTAGTTGTCGGTAACGTTCGGCATGCCCATGTACCGTTCGGTGTACGTTGAATCTGAACGATGCAAAAAGGAAAAAGTGAGATGAGTTATGGCTTAAGCCAAGGCCTGGGTGAGACATACCGTATAGCTTCCAGTTTGTGACGGGCGCCACACTGATGCCACACTGGAACAGGCTGGTCGGGCTGGCCATGGCCAGTGCTGCCGTGTATCCACCGTAGCTCCAGCCCCAGATACCGACCCGCCGCTTGTCGACAAAGTGCAAACTGTCGCGCAGATATTCGGCCACCTCAAGCTGATCGGACACTTCGACCGTGCCGAGCCTTCGGTAGACTTCGTGCAGCAGCTGGTAGCCCTGACCGCTCGATCCTCGGCCATCGATCTGCGTTACGATGTAGTCTTTCGTGCCCGCGAGATAGGTGTTCCAATCGACGCGCCACTTGTCTGTGACGAGTTGTGTACCTGGGCCGGAATATCTGAAGAATCGAATGGAAAATGTAATGTAATTATTGTACCAAAGCATCTTAAAACCTTCGGAAGAAATACTTACACGTGAACAATCATGGGATAGCGCGTAATTTCATCCTCCCGCAGACCGGGTGGTAGGAACAGTCGCACCTGGGCATGATATCCGCCCGAGATCATTACCGGGAAGGATTTGACCTGCGGCAGTGCCACCTTGTTGATGCGCTCGGCCAATGCCGTATTGTTCTGCAGGTAGTACAGGACCTGCGTCGGACTCTTGGCCAGGTCCGGCACGATGCGATAGATGGCGCTGAATGGTACGATCGGACCGAGACATTCGATCAGTGCGTACTCGCTATTGCTCGGCGCAAAGACGGCGGTAAAGTATTGGCAGGGCATTGGCGGCAGTGGTGCTACCACTTCCGGCTCGGACGGTTTTCGCTTTCGCTTTGTGGGTGGTGTCGTCATCGGCTCCTCGACATACTCTTCCTCCTCGTCCTCGATATCCTCCCAATCGTCGTTCCACTGTTGCTGCACCCGGTTCGATGCTTTGATCGTGACGTGCGCGTGCGCACTGTGCTGATGGCTGCAGGTGAGACAGCGCGGTGGTCTAGGGGAGGTGCCCTGTTTCGGTGGCAGTGAGGAGGCCCGGTACAGATGCTGCTGGGCCGGTGAATGCTCCGGGATACCGAGGTAGTAGCTAGCGGGTGGAAGAAGTGGAGGAAAATAATACCGACGATAAATTACACCATTTCCAGAAACACATACACACTAAAAGGGCACGGCGGTTTGTGTGTGTGAGGTATTTTTGTTGTTGTTGAAGCTCAGCCAACTTACACGAAATTATTCGCCTGATCCCAGTGGAGGATTTTATTAACCTCAAACCGACCATGCGTCAACGGTATGATGCGTTTCTTGCCGATGTGTACGTGGACCAGGTGCCGGAAGTGTCCTTGGGAAGTAAGCAAAAAACGGACGAGAAAGCAAAAAACAGGATATCATCATGTATGTATATGAACAGGGGATAATGGAGTGACTGAATAATGAGCTAAATCCATGGAGAAACTTTGAAGCTGGTGTCGAACCGGATCAAACGGAACATCCATCTTCGGTTTGGATTGGAGAGGAGAGGCGAACCAGGAGCCTGACAAGACGGTCGAGTTTTATTTGGGGTACGGTACTGTCCGAACCCTGAATGAATGATGTGCCTGTCCGTTCAGTCCGTTTTGGCGGTAGCGTATGGTTAGTTTCGAAGGGTCTCCGGGCGTTAAGTGTATGCAGTATGCGATACGGCACGGTAACAAATTGGCAAGATGACATATCTTTAGCATTAGGTCGTACATCGTTTATTCTTTTGGGAGGGATGGGTCATTGTTTTTATAGACGGTTGGTCGTGGGCAGTATGTTTGAAGGTTCTTTTCATTTTTTTATTGTTTCTAAGTAAGTGTGCAATTTCCCAGTAATTCCCATTGCGGGTACTTTTTGTTTAATAAAATGTATCTTAACATGGTCAAAAATAAGGAAATAATGGTATCACTCATTTATTTTTAAACACATTTTTGAGAGCATTTTCATCAGAAAAGCTTACAATTTAAAATATCGTATTTTCGTCTATATTTACTTTCAATAATCTTTTTTATTAACAAATGATTTATTTATTTATGTTACATGGAGGTTAAGGTTAGATTATAAAACCCTTTGTTTTTTTACTAAAAGTGTAACAATTTATAAATATATCTAAAATTTAATGAGTTATCCTCAAACATAATTTTTAGCTATTTTCCAAGTTTTTTTGGGTCTTCTCCGAATTTTAACAAGTTTGATGAATTATTGCTGCGAACATGTTTTATAGTTTTTCCCACTATTTAGTTATTGTTTTCTATACATTTTAGAAAATTTTCCACGATTTATTGGCATCGTCTCAACCTTTTTGAAACAAAAGATTTAGAAAATCATGCGAAATAATCTTTTAATCTTAGGACGATTTAAAGCAGAGCATCCAGACATCAAGAAACATCCTAAAATCCCTCAGAGCCTCTGTACTCTTACACCTTTATACAGAGCTAATAGTTTAGTAGTATTCTAGTATCATCTTTTCCAATTGTTATAATAACTTTCCAGTTTTAACAAAATAGACAGTAAAAGTATCATCTCCGAATCGAAGTCTCATGACGACGCTTCCATTACATTGTAATGTTCGACAGGCTACAGTGCCCTTAAATCTACGTCATGAATTATGCACACGCTTAAATAATTAATACGGATGCGCGATGTACGCAAAACAGTGCCGGAAGCGGTACAAAGGCTCTCATTCGCGCGAGAATGTGTCTTCACATCCGGAAGCATCTGGTTTGTGGCGTTGGTAAGGAACGGAACCTACTCTCCTGCTTTCTAACCTCTCCAACAACTACTGCGGCAAAAAACAGAAGCATCTAACCACGGCACACGCTGCGACCTACCTGCGGATCCATCGCGCAACGGTGAGATGGCAATGTACGAGCTGCCATTAAGGCTGAAGAACGGTACGGACATCTCGTCGACCCAGCCGCGTCCATCGCCACTAATCCGGTGTGTCTGTGTTGGGAGGTTGGGAAAGGGGAAGAAGAAAGAGAAGAAAAAAATCGGACACGAAAGAACAGCATGAGAGACGCACTCGGATAAATCCTGCTTAATTCACAAACATTGCAAAGTGGATGATGTCGCTTTTAGTGTCGGGGCAGGGCATTCATTTGGGTCCGTTCGCTCATTCGTTCAGCTTCGGTGGCTTTGATCTAGCAGCTTTGGGGCTAGTCGAGTGTCGCCCTTACTCCTTACGCAAACTACCGACCGATGGTAATCCGTGCTTATATAGTGGAGAACGCTTTTCGTCACCCCTTCACGTTTACAGCTTTCCTTTCTGTCGAGATAAAGGAAACCGCCGAAGAACGATGTCATTACGTTGTGGTATTCTTCATGGGGCGTTTTGCGACGATTGCACCAACGAGAATGGCCAATGGTTTTGATTGGCCTGGTGGTTTTCAGTTTGCTGTGTTTTTCACCTGCCACCCTTGCCAATTTCGCTGTAATGTTGGTGGCAGTGGTGACCGAAAGCGTTGGTCAGAGATTTATTGTTTCAATTTCACAGTTGAAATGCTTCGCCGTTCGCCAGAAAAGCTTCACCATCCCTCACCCGATTGTTGAGCTTTTTCACGTTCCCACGTACACGCTCGAGTCACTCAGCGAGCGCACGTTCTAGTTGAAGAGACAGGCGGTATGATGACGCTTGAGAGGTGAGTCTGCTCGTGCTCGCTTCAAAACGGTACAGGGCGAGGATTGGATGTTAAGTATCTCGGTGAGATTTAGTCGTATGCATTTGATCTGTGACGGTTGTATGGTACAGTGTTCTTACGTTCGCTTCGTTTGTTTCGTCGTCGGTGGCTCGAGATTTGGAATAAAGCCATCTCGGCGGATTGCTCTCGCCACTTACGATTTCATGATTGTCCCCATCGTCAACGGGGTGGTAGGATGTGCGTTGGGGAAGGGAGGGGGAGGGGGAGAAAAGCAAATGGACAAGGATAATGCTGTTGGGAAGACAAATTACCTCCTGACAGTACCACATCGGGCTTTTGCACAGCGTCACGACCGATAGGTTCTGGGGTCGGTTCATCCAAACTACGCTGACCTCCGACGGTGACACCCAGGATGCGCTGGTGAAGTAATGCTCTCTGTGAAGGGAAGGGAGAAAGAAGCGAACGTAAACAGATGGACAGAGACCTTGCCTACGTGAGGTGGCCGGCTTTCGGAGCGGATCGAATGTGTAGATTAATTGAGTACGAACAGAGCCGCTGACAGTCTTGAATGGTTTGGGATCGAGGCAGTGATTGTGATTAACTTCTTTCGAGCATCGAACCGTGTATGGTGAGCATAGCAAGGCACTGTTTATTGAATTATGAGTAAAATCATAAATCCCTCATTGTATTATAAATCGCACTTCCTTTTTAATCGATATATTTCTACTTTAACAAGTAATTCAATTTACCATATTGCTTTGCAGCAGAGAAATATCCCAATTTTGATGATATTGATTATATGCTCCTTTCTGTCTTCCCCAATTTGCGAAGAAAGGCAAGCAAAAGTAAGTTTGTTATAAGTTGTTTGTCAAACAGTTCACGAATTCATTAGCAAATTTGTTCCTTTCACTGGCAAGAACTTGCCTAGTTATGATCGATTCCCGTAGCGCCAAATTAGCGTCTGTGCTTCGGGAGCAGCGCCTTGGTACAAACAAATCTTGTAAATGAACGCATGCTATCTGCTGGCCACGTAGACCATACGTAAATTCTACTGAATCGACATGAAGTCCACGGGGAATCATCACGGTCTTTAGGTTGAAAGTGAAACATCTCAACTAAACCGTAACTTTGTAATTGTGTTTGAGTTTTGCGTGCCAATTTTTGGACGACGCTTTACTTTTAAAACATTAATTTGGAAGGGAAGGAACGTTAAAGAATGCACTCATCGTTGGAGGTTGCTTTACGATAAAGCGGAGCTTTTGAGTAGCTATTTAAATTTTTGTTTATATTTTAGATGAGCTTTACGTGGCATTCGGATGCTAGTTTTTAGAATGAAATGGCCCTGATTTCGGTATAATTGAAAATAAAAGGAAAAAACTTTGTTTAATCTTTAACATTTAATCTGGATACACTTCTACTATATCCAACATCATTTGTCGCGTACTTCTTAGCAACAATGAGCTACAATTAGCTACAAGAAACAGAGCATTAGCATGTTTTCGTAATAAATTTCAGAAAATTTATTAAATTTAGTAAAAGAAATCCATTTATTAAACCATGTTTTCAAATATCCATTCTTGAAAGATCAAAGCATGCGTAAAAGTGAATTCAATGCGTTATTTTGTAAATTTTAATGTAAATCTGCAGAGCGCAATGGGTTTGTTGTTTCACACTTGTACATATTTTAGAAGGGAACCATTTGTATAAATTACGGTTTGCGTGAAATTCTGGTTAACCGCGTTTAAAGAGTTCAACCACTGCGAGATACCAACATTACTAACTACGAAAAGCTCTCATTAATTTTAACACGGCGAAAGAATGAGAAACGCCCACATTAAAACACTGCATTTAAAATACCTTGTTAATATTATTTCCCAAAGAACTTGCCCTGAATCAGAGAAAACATTGTCAGAGCAATTTCCAACAAAAATACGATTGTACTGCCTGCTACCCCATACAGATAGAGCAGAAAAATAGCTTCAAGCGTTTCTGTCTTCAGCACTTCTGTTTCAAGGTGAGACGTTTGCTCATGCTTCACTTGCTTCACAAGCTGCTCATACCAACTGGTGTAATAATTAAAAAATCCACCCTCTATCAGATACTCGCGATAGGTGCGATACTTAAGCTCCAGTATTGTATGCGGATGGAACGTGAAAAACTCCAACATAGGTATGAAAGCGTCGCGCATGATGTAGTACTGTTTATCCATCGGGTTGTTTCTAACCCTTTCAAACACTCGATACGAGCACGGAACCAATGTAGTGCGCCGTTCGGCATTCTGTACTCTATCTGCGTTTAATCCAAACGGCACATGCTCGATTACAGGAAGTCGATGTTCAATCTCTGGAAAGATGGCCATTACAAACTTGCGCACCATCGGAAGGGCTATTAGTTGAAAGTCAGAGGCGAGCAGCTCCGCCACAGAATCGATCCGTTTTTCGTACAGCCGCAGTGCGATCAGTGATAGTATTTGACTTTCATAGAGCGTTTGACAGAACAGTATCAGCAAGCCAAGCATAACGATAAACACTCGATCGTAACCGCTAAACCGTGCCCAGTTGCCGGACGATTCGCCGAAAAAGAAACCCACGTTAAGCGATATTCTTCCGCGGAAGATAGCTTTGCACAGGATGATTACTGCAACACTGGCCACCACACACATCCACACGTCCAAGTGGAAGGGTTTGACGAAGAAATGAATCAAGCCGATCACATCTCCGGCTGGTATGTGCACACAAATGCCACCATGCGTTGGGATGGCGTGATGTTGACGCAGAGAAGATCCGGCAAGAAAGCTTTTTGATAGCGAAAGATCACCAAGCCCCCGCTCAATGAACCGGTCTGTGCGGTTCCGTTCGATTAACAGAGTGTAGGTAGCGTTTTGGTAGCGCACGATGTCCTGCATTAAATTCACCTCCGGGCCGTACAGCTTGCCAGCAATGTATAGTGGATCGATCGAAATGGACACGATCCTGTACTGGAATCCATGCAGATCGGTCAGATACTCTGGATACAAGTGTGATAGGTTGGCTTCGTCTTCTCCCAGTAGTCGAATGTGTTTTGTGAACGGATTTACGGTGTATAGAGTAAGGGTTTCGGTGCGCAGTTCCACGGCCAGAAATAGTATCCGATACAGTCCCAGCATTTTATAGTACTCCAGCGCGGTAGCAAGTGCACGGGCTGTTTTAATAGATGCTTTGTGCTGGAATATGATCACCAAATAAGCGTTGTGATCCCAAAACTGTTGCAGAGTGTAGTAAAATAGCTCGCGTGGGGGTAGATCGTAGGTGATGTTGATTTTAAAAACGATGCACACTTTCACTTTGTGAACTACACCTTTTACACTAGCTGTTTCATCTTGGAATGAAGGTGGTCGATTGTAAACTAAAGGATTTTGAAAGGTAGAACCACACAACTGCAGAAAGTTGTTTATAATTGATTCCGCAAAACGATCTCCATAGCATTGGGAGATTATAATTGGTTGAGGATCTCCTAATGCGGAAAGAATGGAACTTAGTAAATGTGTTACACGTTTCTCGGCAAATAACTCTTCGACCGGTTCAAGCTTAGCGTTTGTGCCAGAGGAAGCCAAAAGCACCGAACCGACGATCAGGATCAATGTTGTACGAGTGATCATGGTGACAAAAGTACGAATCAGATAGTGTGTGATGGTGTGTTTATATATGGAACGCATTTTTTGACACTTGTAATGTTCACCATAATGTTCTATGATTTTATGGATTTTTCCATCCAACTAATGATTATGAATTATACGTATTGGTAATGGTGGATAAATGCACGGTAATCAATGATTGGCAGAATTGATGTCCAATCAAAATGTGAATGCTTTTAGATGAAATATGAAAGCTTTTTAAACAGTTGAAATTATAGTTGACGAGCGATGATTCTAATAGATTACATCATTTTGTTCCGGTGAGATAATAATTTGCACGCTGTTAGGTAGAAAAGTGTACGCATTTTGGTCACATTATTCATCAAATGGTTGCATTTTGTCTCGCTTATTCCTTATTCTCAACTCGGACATTTACTTTCAATTGTTGAATTTAAGTCCTAGCACTATAACCTATCGTTATTATAATGGAATGTTAAGTGTATAACTCCGTTGGAGATTGTAGCATAACGTTCCTTTCGAGTTTGTTTATCAAGCGACCAATTTTTTTCAACGATAAAAATCATTATGCTATTCTTTATAACTTGTTTTATGATTTTATTCCAGCATAAAAACCATTCCAGGAGCATTAAATCACGTTTTAGCATTATAATAGTTAGGAATGTCACTTTAAAGAATGATCTAACAGTATACCACTTACATACGTTGGTCCTTAGAGAGATGCAATGGTAAAGATCCGATAGAACTCATGGTTATAGCCACGAAATTATTATTAAATTTAAAAATCGGGTTTTTAACGTTTTTTCATTGAATGAAATTATGAAAAACGTTTTAAAAGGGTTGTTCACGTGGCATGAAATCAAGATGGCGACTACGTGACACAAATTAACTTTTTTGTTTAATTTCATAACACAACATTGTGAAAAGTACATTCCTTGGCAGCTTTGGTGCACTCTGCGCACTCAAGTAAGAAACTTTGTCTCATCTACTTTGTATTCCGTACATCGGTAAATCTATCTGCATATTTTTCAATCACTGGGGTTTAAGTTTTGCTAATAAAAAATAAAGAAAAATACTTTCAAACTCTGTGAAAAGTGATTTCGTTAAGCATGCTGGGGCACGAACGCGAAGCGATAAGATAAGTTTTCGCCAAGTTGTTGTCAAACTTGTGACCCGCCAAGGGTAGGGGTTACGAGTGGTGAGAAGTGATCTTTTCATCTTTGTCTGCATACTTACTGATTGAGCAGAATCGGTGGCGGGGTAAGCTTGTTCATTCGAATACTCTTCGGGTCGGTCAGATCGGCGACGTTCAGCGTGACGGTGGGGTTGCTGGTGCCCGGTTTGGGATACCTGTAGAATAAAAAGCAAAAATAGAGCTATAAGTTTAGGTATGTAAGAATTATCATTAAAAAAAATCAACCTAGCGGAAGTAAAGGTCGGGATATTGCAAATGTTTAAACACGAGGAAGTCCTTAGAGCGGTTTGATTCTCATGTTTACGACAGTAACGTTCCAGTTCGGTGGATAAAGCGGTTTATTCCACGTATCACATGTGTATGTACTTGACATCCAATGCTACCATCAACGAACATCCAATGGCAATGCGAACGCTTTCCAAACTAAACGGCTTCCTCATACACTCGCATGCAGCATCGTTGTGGCCGGTTAACGCGAACCGGCAAACATTCTTCTGCTCCATTCTGAAAAAAAGCACCCGAGAGGAGCACCTTTTAAAGCACATCCAGCAAAGTCAAACGGAAAGCGATGAAAAGTTCACCGGGCTCGGTCGCTACGTTTATGTGCATTTTTTTCCTTAACCTCGTCTAACTCTACCAAAAAAAAAAAAACCAACTACACCATTTGAACTTTGAAGCGTTCAGCGGGCTCCCTTTCAGCCCTTTACTCACGGAATGGTAACATGGGTTCGGAAAAAGTTTATCCATTCAGCTGGCTGCAGCAACATCCATGGTGTGTTGTGGCACCGAGAGGAAAATAGTAAAATGGTTGTGATTTTATTGCAGAAGCTGTTCCCCCTTTCGCGATCCTGTTCCTACAGCTGAAGTGTGGTGCGCGATAATAACCGGGTCCGAGATCCTCCACAGACCGAAAAAGGCTATCAATTTCCAGGTCCAACTTCCCGTGGTACGCATAACTTTGCACGTGCTGCTTCCATTGTTTCATTAGTGTTGGTGACGTGTTTGGGCGAGCGATTGGCTTATTGAATCATAACATTTACGAGTCGTTGGGTAGCGTAGCGTAGAATCAGGAAACCAGCGTCAGTTGGGAAATCTTAAAATTATGAATTAAATTAAACTTTCGAACAGTATTTGTTGGTGTTTCGTTTTCCGTTGAAGCTAGAATAAATTCCCATAAAATGCAGATGCAAAAGACATAAATTCTAATCAAGTAGGCGTTGACCTAGTTTGAGATGGTTGTTTTGTGCTTGATAAATAAATACTCTTCTGCTCTGTATAAGCAGAAAGCAATGGAAAGAGTGCATAATTTTAAAGCTACATCCAAAAAAGGATGATTCTAGGGCGTAACAAAGAGCGAGTTAAGCACAACAAGTTCAAACGACAGGAGCACACAGCTGGCGAAACATTGCCGTGGACTCTGTTTCACTTTACGGTTTCCCATTTAGAACGCATCGTCGTATCGATGTCTTGCTGGAAGGCGATGAATCATTGACGTGTCGAGACTGCTGCGAGCATGCAATGTAAATATTTAAACAGTTTTCACATTCCTTCAGCGACTTCATCGGGGAAGCCATCCGGTTAGGTTCTTTGCCATTCTCCCCACAGGGGATGATGAGTTTGAGTTATCTTCCAATTAGTGAAATTACGGAGTTGTAAATGAAGCACTAAAGCACGATGGGCGGGCGAACGATCCCTGACAGTAGTAAATCTCTATCATTTGAAGTTCGGAAATTCAGGCAAAATGTCCTTGAAATTTCCAATTCTAATATGGGCTTTTCCCGTTTGATCGGTGGTGTGGGCATTGGTTTTGAGACTTTGGTTCTCCCCTGCTGAGCATCCCGTTTGGCACGCAAACGCTTAGTGAAAGGGACTTTAAATTAGTACCGTTGAGGAAGAGTTTGATAAGCTGGCGAAAAGTACTCCGGCAGGAATTGAGTTTGCTGAAAGTTTCCGTCCAATAGATCGGTCTTGGTACTATCGGTGACAGCTCTCTTACGAGCGCCTCGGTTTCCGTAAAGTTGTAGTTCAAAGCGTCTCGTTGCTTGTGCTGGGTATTGTAAGAACTTAACGGAAGCTGCCATTCGTTCCCGGGATGCTCACACGAGAACTATTAATCTCATGAATAATAGAGCACAGTGAGGGAATTCGGGAAAGTGAATAAATTATGTACTGTGGCTAATAGATCCTGCGAGATGTGGGAACGGCTGGATGAAGATGCTTACCACAGCTAATCGTTAAATGAGAATGAAATTTTTGGCTAAAAAAGTGGAAGCTACTGTTGTGATATTGGATAAATTCGATAAAATGAAAATGAAATATGGAAACTAAAATGTAGTCTCTCCAACTATTAATTGTGCGCTGAACTATATCACATTGTTTCAATTCCCAATAACACAGCATTACCAAGAATAGTGACTCTATGAAATTAATTAAAACAGTTTTCGCAGTGGAAACGGGTATCATTATCACAGTTTCGATGCAGTGGCTCTTCTCGCAAAGTTAATTAACAGCCAAACTAACTCCTCCCCCGTAGCATGTACACCCGGCTACACGCGGCTTGTTTGAAATGTAAAACTTACGCTCAACGTACCTCGGTTATGACAAACAAATTTTCACCTTCGTTAACTTTCCATCACATTGCCCGGTTGCTGTGACATTACAGTTGCAATGCAGACCGTGTAAAGTTGTGTAACCTGACGTTTATGTTTGTGCTGATCATTCTTCCATGAAATGAGCACGATTAACAACACGGACACCAGGATGCCGGCCGGATCGCATGAGCAACTTTGTGTAATGTGCACGTCAGGCATCTGGCATTGCTTACAGTTGGGTAAAGTGGATCAACAAGCTTACAGTGGGTGGAGATAGTCAAGCATAGGAACGAGGCTCCGGTGTGCTTTACCTGACGACGGAAAATTCCAAAAGCTAGCATAAGCTCTGAAATGTATCCTGTCGCGAAATGCGAATTATCATTGAAATCGTTAAATGTGTTGCTTAAAACTAATGTTTTAATAACATAAAACCACCAGTTACTGCCAATCGATCAAATATTACCCATAACACTATCATAGTTCACTCAAAACCATATCACGACAACATCACAGCCTTTGAAGGGCTGCACCAAACTCATAAATAATCATTTCGTTTCATCATTTATAACAGTTGCCATCAGTTCAGTGGATGTGTGGTCATGTTTAAGAGCTCAGAGTTCAGTGTCAGAAGTGGTACAGCATGTTGTTTTGCGTGTGTGTTGTTTGAGCATATTGTTTGAATTGCTAAGCTTATCCCTCCCGTAGCATACAATTACGGTTCAAGCTCGGTGCAATTTGTCAAACATAAATCGCATAGATCGTTACCAAACATACATTCTCCACATTCCATCTAAAAGCAAAGTGGAAGGGTTTTTTTTATCTCGATCTCGAGCCCTCCTGCAGCAAACATTCTTTACCGATGCGCCCCTCACTCCCCGGCGCTGGTCATTTTTCATTTGTGTTATTTATGGGTTTCCATTCAGCAGCATATTCTAAATAATTCACTCACATATGTCATTCCGGCGAGGTAACCAAGGGAAAAACATACCCGATCGAAACGCGAGCGCAACAGAAAAAAGAGGGTATATGGTCATGGTCTAACACAATAAATATCTTTTTCTTATCCACACAATGAGGCAAAAGGAAAAGAAAAGGTGTGCTCCAGAGTGTGTCGATTTTTCGTTGAAGCTCATCGGGTAAGCATATCCGGGATACACGCGGAACATGAAACGATCCGCTGGAACAAGTACAAACATACAAAAGACGAAAGGATAATACCGTACCCAGTGGTGAAGAGAGTGTAGTTTTTTTTTCATGTATAATGGAATTCCTTTCTTTTTCTTCAATGGATGGACATGGAGAGAAAATGTCCAGAGAACGAGCTTGGTGATGGGTCGTTTTTCTTCTTTTTTTATATATCTAGGCACCCGGTTCAAGGTTGAAACGGTAAGAAAACCGTTGGCCTTCATTGAAGAAAACATGAATGGAATATAACTTGCACAGGAGTTGCTCAGATTGTCTATCACATACCGTTGATTTTACCTCGGTTTTGGAAGACATTATACCCTTTAAATGATATTTTTGTACCATCTCTGGTGGAGCAAGGGAAATGGAGCAAGAAAAGTGATTCTAAAGAGAGGCGAATTAATTTAGAAATACTTTGCGTAGTAGATATATAAAACGGCCAAAAAACAATTCGATCTGTTTCTCAGGAAGCTTTTTTCCAAATTGTCATGAATTGTATTAGATAAACGCTAAATTAAGGACCGTGCTTATTCAGAATCACTTGGGTATGTCTGTCGGAAGATTGCGAGACCAAAGAGAAGGAAGAGAAAACGTAATAGAACAAAGGTAATGATTTCATGCGCAATAATTGGACAATGAAACGAATGAAATGGAATTACAATGAATAGAAGAAGAGTTGTAAGCTTTAGTAAAGAAGACATACATTACATGATGTTCCGGAATAATTTCGTTTAAATGTGAAATACATTTTCATTTTTTTGAAATTTAAATTCTTTCGAAAACTTTGTGATAAATTTTCAGCTTGTGATCAAAGCTATCGAACTCCGATAGGGCTTGCTGTACTTACTACTAATTATTTGTCCATATTATTAAACCTCTTAGTAATGATTCCAGGATTCCCATGCCTGAAATACAAATTAAATCTGAGATAAATGAAACAGATGCTAACAGAGGCAAGCAGTTTTTCAATTACACTTGAACTTGAGCACAAAACTATCAGCACAAAATTACACAATCAATCCTTCCACTTTCCAAGGCTGTTTGTCGTCTAACATTCAACGTGGATCCCGTTCTAGCACAAAACCATAATAGCAGTTGCTGCCTGTGTGCACCATGTGCGCGTTGTTTTTCATCCACCCGTTTGCTACAGCCCTTTCCACAGCGAACAGGAAATCATAAGCAGCACAAACGACGTCATTTAGGACTTCTGTTTTATCCTTTAATGGCGTCGTTTTGGCACAAGAAAAAGGAAGAGAAAATGATGCGCAGCATTGACGATCTGACTTGGCTGCTGCATGCAAGCAAAGGAATCAATTGTGATCCTTGATGTGTGTTCTCGCCGCCCAACAAGGTTGTATGGCAAACAAAGCTGAAAAGGAAAGCTCCCCGTCGCTGCTGCTGCTGCTGCTTAGTTGATCGTTTTAGAGAAGCCGCCTACCTTGTTTCGCATCCTTTTTTTGTGCTTTGCTTACCGCCCGCTTGATCCACCACCCTGTGCAACGTGAACGAGGCAATGTGGCAAATGATAAGTGCGGAAGCAGCCGCGCGTTAGGCTATTCATCCAAGCGCTCCTGTTACACGGTGAGCTTCTGTTTGGGCGTATCCGAGAGCATAAAGGAGAGGCGGATTTTCTTTCCCCGAAGGGGTTTTGTTGCTTGTGTATGCAAAGTTGTGCTACCGAACATTGGTGTTGGAATGGATGAGGCTGAGTAAGTAAACACATGTGAGCAGTAAAAAAGGGTAGTTTAAGAATGAAACACACACACACACACACACACACACACACACACACACACACACACACACACACACACACACACACACACACACACACCTCGGATATTCATGCAAGAAAAGGATATGATCATACTGAAAACGGGGAAAAGCAAGACGTGTGCACAGTTGGACGTGTGAAAAATGGTAGTGGATGTCCTTCAGTGCTTATGCTTTTACGCTTAGCTTCCCGGGGCCAGTCTCTCCAACCAGCGTAGTAAGTAAGATGAGCGCCCTTACTGATGAAAAGCTTTCGCGCTCATAAATGAGGGTATGCAGGGGTACAAATGTCGAAGGGAAATGTTACAAAATGGCTGCGCCCGGGTGTACCGGGTATCCGGATTTTGTACCGGATGACGGACGGATGTAAGCATCAAAGGATGTAAAGGGGAGGAATCTGTCGCTCTCTCTCTGTGTGCCAGAAGAGGGCCGGGTGCGGCAAAGGGGTGAAACAAGAGAATAGCACCAGCCAACAAGGTGCACTTTGTCGAGGTTGTGTGTAGATGTAGACGAGTAATGGAATCATCAGGTTCGGTTGCCGCGTAGCACGTTTGTACAAAGCTTCGTTCAAGACTCGTTTTTTTCTGCCTTGTCATTGAAAGGGAAAACATAAAAAAGCTCATTCCACTGTCTCGTGCAGCATGGTACGGAGTTTTCCTCCCTTACTCGGCGCAAAAATGGAAAGGAAATTGAAAAATAAAAATAATCACAACCAGCACGGTTGTGTAATCGAAGCATTTGCCGTGGTTCGGTGTATTAAAGATCATTTCAAAAATTGTTTTTAAGGATGGCACAATGTAAGGAAGAATGAATTCATCGAAGCAGCGAACGTACACGGACGGCTGGGAAAATGTGGAAAGCCAAAAATATCACTCTCTTTCATGTTGTTTTGTTCCCTCTCCTTCATACTCCTCGCTTTATTATTATTAGCCTGCAATCGATGTAACAATGGCGAAATGATTCAACGATGGCAATGAAGATAGGTGAATGTTTGGCGTAATTGAATGCTTGAAAAAGGGTCCGGAAGAAATGATACTTTGATTATCTGTTGCTGCAATCGAAAAGGAGCTCCTTGGTGTCTTTTGCTATGAGCTGCAGAGTTGATTGAAGTGGGAAAACTACGTCGAATGGCATTCGTATAAAGATGGTACGAGTTATATAAATGTTTTTCTCATTACTGTCAATAGTTGGAAGGATTATATATTATTTTTATCTTTTATCGATACTTGCTATCCAAAAATCTAGGATAATATAAAATCTATCCGGTATTCAGCATTAACACCATCTCATTCTATTACCATATTCAAAAGGTTGAAAAAAGTGACAATGCAAATGCTCGGCGTAGTGTAGAATGAGCATCAGTTGTCCCTGAATATATTAAATTCCTTTTCGAACATTTATCCTTTTTTTCTGCAACAAAACAAGCAAGGAATGTGACAATAAATGCGACTGTGGACAGCAAAGTATCTGAGCGCTTTGTGTTATGTACGCTATTTCCATCTCAGCACAAATCCGTGCCATTTGAGGGACATTAACAATACTATGCAGTAATCACTGAGAGGACGATAATGGTGAAATTGCAGTGTATGATAAATTATTTTTCAAAGACTGATGTGTTTTTGAAAAAAATGAAGGTATTTGGTAAAGGATGGTTCACAACAAATGAACAAAAAAATGCTGATTTATCATTCTTAATTTATGAACAAAGGTTTTCAACCATATGATAATATGTTAATTTCTACGTTTAATTAATTATTACATTTGTTAATTTACCATTTTATTGAGTCTTCTACTTTGCAAAACATACTCATATCTCTTAATATTGAAGAGATACGTATGCATGTTTCATCACAATATTTGATCCTTATTTCAAATCAGCAACTTCTGCTGCTTCGACCGTAATCTGCTCGACCGTATAAGGGGTCGATAATCATAACACATGTTTTTACGCACCGAAGAACACTCTGAACGAGTTGATAATGTTTGGAATGATTTAAGCAGCGTAACCATTGGCAGAAGAGCTGACTACCAAACAGCATCTCGCTCGGGTCCAAAAACCGAATCGATTGATTCGAACGATCCACCAGAAACCAGTGCACGTGACCGTGCTGCTAATGCGGAAAAGTTTTACCAAAAACACTTTAGCTACACTGAATGTTACTGGTTCTAATGGTACGATTGGTTCGGGCAGTGGCTGTAAACAGTGACCCTAGGAAAATACACCCATGGAACGGAAGCGTGTGTGAGTGTGTTTGTGCGTCGCAGTCGCCAACAGCCAACGCAGTCGCCAACAGTTTCAAACGCTGCAAAAGCTCGACCGCAATTAATAGAGCTGGCTTCTTCTAGTACGAGTTTCACACTGCCCGCCCGGCGCTCGGCGACGAATGGCTTATCCTTGGCGGGTAATTTATATTCTCTTTCATCGTCCCGCTGGTGGGGTGTTTGTTGTGGTCGCTTTCTTTTAGAAATGCACGGAGGAAAAGCAAAAGCAATAGCAAAAAAATAACAAAAATGTTATCCAAACGCTTACCGTAGGGAGCGAATCTGGGGGTAGAGATTGATGTCACCGGTCGCCGTGCCGTACCAGGCAAACTGTTGCTCCTGCACGAGCGTGTCGTTGAAGGTGGTGTACAGCATCAGGTGGCCGTCGGTCGAAAGCCAAATGGCTTTGTTGGTGTGCAGGATTTCCTCTAGCGAAAGCGACAGAAAGTGAAACATCGGACCAAACCGGGTAAGTTAATTAAAAAATCACATAATTGCACCGGGGCGAGTCAATGTAGCGCAATTGCATCTAATGGCTACTGGTTGGCAATGGGAGCGGGTACCATATGATGCTTTTAAGCTTTGGTTGAATGCCATTATGGTGAAAGCTTTATGTGGGATGAAAGGGGGGTTTTCAGAAGAATTAAACTTTTGCTGCTGCTGTCGTGATTCAATCGAGCTTTTTAAATAAATTTAAAAAAGAACAGTCAATAAATGAAATGACTTATTTCTTTCTTCACTAACTGAACCATAAAAGGAGCTAAATTAGTCAATTTTAGTAAATTAATGTTCTCCTAATGTTAAAAGGGTTATTAACAAGTTTAAAAAAGCTTGTGTACATGAAATGTTGCTATTTATACTTATAAACGTAAATAAAAAGGCTGATTATAAAAGCTTATGAAACAATTATGTAATTTAATGTCCAAGGAGGTAATTAAATGTTCAAATGATGTCCAACTTTAGAGCTATGAATGTTTAGACCGATTAAACAATTGTTAGCTAAAAGATATTTAAAATATGAAAAAAAAAACGAAAATCATTCGATTTAATGGCACCAAAATAAAGCACAACAAAACAAAACACCACTCACCTTCATACAGCCAATCGGGCACACCGTTGTAAACGATGCCGGGGATAGCGTTCTTGGTCAGCCGGTAGGCCTGCAGTGCCCGGGCTGATGGACGATAGTAGATGTCGTACTCGTACACCAGCACGATGGACTGTCCCTTGGGTGTGAACTCGGCGTGCAGCAGGTACGGCCATTCATCCATTTGCGAATTGATCGTCAGCGGGATCGTTTCGCTAGAATGGGGAACCATTTTAGATTGGAAAGGAACGGTTAGACGCGCTGTATGGTCAATGTTTGGTTGAAAACGGTGCAGGGTGCAGTGCTGGTAATTGCTTCGTAATTGACCCACAGCACGATGCATACTTAGCGACTCTCAGGGCAACGCGCAGACGTTTGATGTTTGCACCGGGTGTTGGTGGAGGTTTTGGGTTGAGGTTTTGCATGCAAGAGTCCACTGGGATTCGATGGGGTGTGGAGCAAATTAGCAGCTTGACTAGCGGTAGTATCGTGAGCACAAGTTTGTTAATGGAACATTGCTGGTCTATTGTATAGAGGTTTGCTGCTCAGAGATTGAAGGATTATTTCATTAAAGGGATGCGTTTTATAAAGCACAAAGAAAAGCCTGCATGAGTTTATTGAGTAGCTTAGTATGGACATTGATCTTCATTTACACAACGAAGCCCCAAATGGACACAATGTTCATTTTTACAGCTACTTCCTCAAACA
Source organism: Anopheles quadriannulatus (assembly GCA_000349065.1). Taxonomy (NCBI): domain Eukaryota; kingdom Metazoa; phylum Arthropoda; class Insecta; order Diptera; family Culicidae; genus Anopheles; species Anopheles quadriannulatus. Next base: position 142,010 of record KB666732.1, on the reverse strand, counting down.
TGATGCTTACTGTGGTCGAAGCGCAATAAAACAGCCTGCCGGATGAAACAAAGCATGTCCAGCTCACAAAGTATCAACCACTCACAGCGGTCACAGCTGAGCATGGTCAACACATCCAGGTTTACGATTGATCAGTTCGGGCAGCAGTCCCGACCAACAAAAAAGAAGCAGATCCAAACGGAAGCACCAAAAATCAATGAATTATCGTCCAATCAGGAAAGCAAACTGGCTCGCACCAGCGCCCAGTACACACCAGCCAAAATCTCCCCCTAGTGCCTTCCGTGGATGTCACGTCACTTAAAGGCCACAAATTGATCCAACAGCGTGAAACAATTTTTATTTGACCGAAGATTGCCAGTCGGAAAAAGGCGAAAAAAGGGACCCGTTCGCACCATAGTGGCAGCTGTCAGTTGGGCTTCCGGTTTAATGGGCCATTAAAAGCACGTCATCACGAGTTTTCCGGTTCCCGGGTTCAGTTTCGGGTGAGTTTTTCTGTATATGTGTGTGTGTGTCTGTGTGTCCGAGTGCTCTTTTACCATCCAAACGGGGGCAGCGTTAATTTTTCGCCCCTTCGAAGCTCCAGCGTCCATTAAAGCTCGCCGGGGAACATGGAGAAGGAATTCTGTTGGAAAGGGACCGTGGGGAAAGGACTATTGTGTGACAGAGCGTGTCTGTGTGTTAAACATTATCGCTACCGGCGGTCAGCTGCGCTGATGGACGGAAGTTTTATAGGGAAGGAATTATTTTCGAAACAAATCAAACATCCTGTGCAGGAGTTTTGGTGTGTTTGCGCGCGCCGCGCCGTGTGAGGGATCTGTTTTATTGCGTTCACTTTGACGCTTATCGTGCTTCGTCGCGTTGTGAGCGTTTGCTGTAATTTTTAATTGCTGTCGAAAGGGGAAAACAAAGTCTGGCTTACCTGGTGGTGATATCGTAGACGGTGTACTGCGCCAGGAAGGAGTGCCGGAACAGTTTCTGGACGTTTTGCGCTAGCAGCAGGTATCGTCGATCGGCCGAGATGGAAAACTTCACCGGGGCGAGCGTTTTCTGTGTCGAGGGAAAGAAGACTCTTTGTAGAAGAGGAAAATGTACGACATAATCGAATTCATTTAATGTTACTGCCGAAGTAAATAGTTTTGTAAGTGATAGAAAGCTTAAACTGCTTTTAAAATGTTTACTAATTTACTTGTAAAATTTGTTCAAAGTAAGACTCAAGGCTTTAAATTGCAGTTGTTTTGTAATAATGTGCCTGAAATCTAAAAGCTAAGTTTATTTAGCGTGTTACTTGTTTATTTTCCAAAATGTTGTGGGATAATTTTTATAGAATCTGTCTTTATTTTCATTTTAATTATTTTGATCAGATTTTGTTGATTTTTTATTATTTGATGATCACCATTGCATCTCTTTCTGTGTTTCTTTATCCTTCTTTCTATTGCTCTCCCTGCCCTTCTCTCTTTTTCTTGCGATTCTGTTTATTTCAGATTCAATGTCATTGCGCCAGATAATCTATGGAACAGAAAGTTCCACCGGTAAAATAACTCTGGTACCAATATTTTATGCGAGAATAGCTTATTTTCGTAACGCCAGCATCTCCTCAATCTGTTCCACATTGCCCCTCCGTCTGCATGCCGTATCGGGTGAAGAATGGCTTGAACTTGACGCGAACAGCTGGTTTGGCTTTGCAAAATATTCGTCCTTAACGCGGATGGTGTGGTTGATCCTGTGTGAGTACCCGAACGGGGCAACCCAAACGAGGGAAAGAGTTTTTATCTTGCATACTGTTTTGCTTCTTTTTGCTTCCAACTTTGGTTTGGTTTCGTGTTGGATATAAACAATACACTGCCGGTTCATGGAGCAAAGTTTTGTGAGGGGCAGGCGCAAACTACACCGCAGGTACTCGCAGCGTGAAAGTAATTGGGAAAGTTTTTGGGGTAAATGTACTACGGCGTACATCATCATGAAGGGGCGGTAAGACCGTGGCTGATAGTGATTTGACTCTATCGGTCTTAGAGTCTCTCTGCTCCGTTTTACGGTTAGTTGACAGTTCCCTCTTGTGTTAGCGGTGTGAAGTTCGCGAATAAAACGTAAACTTCCACCACAGCCTACTGACTGCTTTAAGCATGAGGCAATGGTATGTTTAATGGGATGATCTTGCTAAATTAATCGCGCCTGTAAAGCTGCTGGAAAGGAAGGGGGAGCTCTTCGCGGCTGGCGAAAACATCTTTTTACGCTGTGTTGAATACATTTCACCTTGTGATCTTTATTACGCGTTAAGTTAGCATTCAGTACGGGCGGGTTGTTTGTATAATTCTTCCCATCCACCCTTCCTCCATGCATATTCAATTTGTTGTTCATATCCGGCCAGCAAAAAGCAACGGGTTGAACTGAGTTGCACTTTGGAAAATTGGATTGAGATTTTAACTCGGGGACGGTTTGGTTGGCAACCGAGTCAGCCAGAAAACAAGCCACACAAACAGGAGCCGCTTTGGGGGTGTCGATGAATAATTGGAATAACACAAACCGTACACACGCCAGACGCAATGAGGACATTGGCAGAAGATGTTGATCATCGGTAAGATAAGAAGCTTTTCCCATCGAGGAGCAACGAAAACAAGTTCGCGTACAGCAAAGGCTCCAACGGTTTGTGCGTTGGCAGGAGTGTCGTTTTAATCCATTTCAGCCTTTCAACATCCTTCGCGTCTTCAAACAAACGATGGTTGGACATGTTTTTTTTTGTTATGCCTGAAAGCTGTATGCTTTAAGATGGCGGTTTGCCAAATTTGTCCCTTTAAAGTGAGGGTAATTAAATTAAGCCTACTCTCGTTACAGCGAAGCTCGCACGCTGGGTTGATACAGCCGGATTCGGTGACGTGGTTGTGTTGTGCTGTGGTGCAAAAGTAGAAGGATCTGTGGCTTGTTCATCAAGCGAGCCCGCACTTAAAGAAAGGGATACCATCACCGCTACGATTTCTTCAAGTGAGCTTTAGAAGAACACAAGATTAATTACATCGCTCGCAACAGTGTCCTCGAAATTTGTGCCGCCGGAGTTGGAGTGATGTATTTATAACCATTTATTTTTTTGGTGGTTTTCTAGTTAACTCTAGGCTGTACCAGCGAGCATTCGTGCTAGAATGGAAAATTTCTTATCCTGCGCCAGCTGCAAATCAGATTTTAGATGATGAGATTAGGATGTTGATGTAGCTCGTGTATAAGGTTTTTTTTTGTGTCGGCTCGGGTTCGTGATGAAGAATTTGACCGTTTTAGCAAGACCAAGGACACGGAAAGTGTTGGCGATTAGTGTGTGTTTTAGATTTGATGGAAATTTCATCGCAGATAAATTGATTTATGTTGTTCATAAAATTGAATCGCTTTACTGATTTTTTTTCTTTTTATACTTCTTGGATAAAGCCTTCTCGTCGTAGTCTATGTTATTTCAATAGCATTGAACCAGAACTTAGGTTTAATTTGAATGTATTTTATTTTTCAGAATTTATAGGAAACCGGATGATAAAATATCCCAATCAAGTATCAGATACTTATAATCAAATGAAGATATTGAGCAAAAACCCGTTGAAACCCACTTACCATTGTCGTGTTGGACATCAGCACCCGTTCGGAGAGATTATTCATGTTGAGCAAACTGATTTCCCCCCAGTGGTTTTGGTAGAGGAATTCATCGGCTATCATCATCATCATCATCATCATCATCGTCAGCATCGTGCGGGTAAGATACGGTGGCAGTAAATGTGGAATAGCAAACGGACGGTTAAGCAGATTAGGAAGCGATCGTATAGAAATTGTCCGCAGAGCAGCTGATGAGCAACTTACGTCCAATCCAGCTGCCGTTGAGCTTCTTCGGTGCGTACTCGCCATCGATGATGTCCTGCAACCGTATTCGTTGGCCCTTCACACGAGGACCCTCGTCCGGGGGTGTCAGCAGTACCTGCAGGAGACAAGACCCGGCACGGAAGCCATAGCCAGCGGTTAGTGCTCGGAAGGTTTGATATTGAGCGCCTGAGGTTAAAGGGTTTAATGTCGTAAAATCGTAGCAAGCACACACGTGCGCCCTGGTTGACATTCAGGCGTGAATTAAGGTTTGAACTGGCTGTACAAAGACCAAAGGTTGGCCTTTGAAGCATAGAGCGGAGTAAAGAAGGAGGAAAAGACTAAGTAGCTTCGACAAGAAAGACTATTGGAACTATTTAGAAGCGTCGGAAGTGAGGCATGAGAACGATGCGGTATAAAATGAGTTGTTTGATCAGAGATTCCTGAAGGTAGTGAGCTAATCCTGTGGTTTGATGCTGGTGTATGCGATGAATGCCTTAAAGGATTTTCTTAGTCTGATAGAGACATTTTGTGTAAGTTGTGTAAGCAAAGGTAAGCCCTGAACAAATGGTGCTTTATTATCCACAAAATAAAGCTAAATTAATTCATGGCTTTTCTTATCTGCAAATTGATTCGAGATGACCGCACGAGATGATCACACCAAGTTAATCGAATAGACTTTTATTAATTTTCTTTTGCGTAAATAGTGTTCGAGCTAAGAAAATGTATATTTTTATTGAAATGGATTGAAATTGAAATGGAAATTTAACAGATATTTAAATTTGTATGGCATGACTTACACTCACAAGATATATTTTTTCTCAATAAATCGAACTTAAGGTTTCCTTTCTGGCCGTATACATTGTTTAAAATCACTTACTGTACTTTTAGCTAAGGCTTAACAGTGGACAGAAGGATAAACTACAAATAAAATATTATCTCAAACGTGAAAGTATTAGATCAAACCATAGTTTAATCATTTTGGGTATATTATAATAGAATAACTTCCAGATTTTGAAATTACATATCATCTATTCGAGTGATATTCCGTACATTTTAATAAGAAAAACAAGAATTTGACTATTAGACTATTAAATATTATAAATTTATTTTTTAACTAATTTCGTAGTTCGTTTTAATTAAAGTTATGCATATCATCATATTCAAGTACTTAGTATTGTACCTGATCAATACAATGAATCACATCTAGGCTGTAGTCACAAGTTTGAAATATCTGACATAAATGAATTCCGAAAATTGTTAGCTAGCCTCAAACATGGCCCAAAAATAAGCATGAATAACAGCAGTAGCACTTTCAGGTTCAATATTGACACAAGCCAGAAGCATTGCTCCTTCGGAAACAATTGGCCCCAAAGAATGGAAATGAAAGGCGTTAGAAACGTTTCGGTGAGCGACAAACCGCTTCCAAACAATACGTTACAGCCCGTCTTGCACGTTGCGTAGGATGCTGCACGTGCCAATGTTCCCTCCAAAAAAGGCGCTTCATTGCCATAGTATCGTTCAACTGCGTTGCGTTGATGGTATGCGTTTAGCCATTTGTTACCCGGTTGCACAACGAGAAGGTTCAAACATTCAGAAAATAGTGCACACAAAAGCCTCCGGTTTGCTCGGTATTTGTTTGTTTGTTTGTTTACCACCCGGGGCACTCTGTTCCCGTGATCTTGATCTCTGGGGTATTGTTGGCAAAACTGTGTCAATGGCCATTTAGAATGCTCGGTGGCAATAAAATGTTAGCATTGCGTGTCTCGTGTTTCGTTTCGGCGCAAGCTGTCAACACAAACATTTTCGCTAGTGTTTTGCGTTGCATCCGTACGCAGTACGTTGCATCAGACTCGTTTTTAATATATATTTCCATTTGCGTATCTTGGAAGTAATTAAAACATTTTAATTGCACACCTTCTGCACGAATGCTAATAGCCAGTGGAAGGGGTGGCAGGGCTGGGCCACTGAGTGGTACAGTGGCCGTGGCAGTGATTTCCGCTCAGCAAAAGCTGTTAAATTGAAAAGAGGAGTTGAAATGTAGGTCGGCAGCACTGCAGCAGCACCCTCAGTTGCAGCAAGTGACATCCAGGTGGAGCACGTGGAGGACATTTCCATTATAAAACCACCTCGACTGGTCCTCCATTTGCATTTCGACATCGTCACCGGTGCCCCGGTGAGCACCGGTCCAAAGAAATGCAAATAACGCCGAAACCATTGAAAAGGCTTTAGTGGTTACCACCTTTCGGTGTTACGGGCAGGCGAGAAATGATTGTACGGGGTAAGGCGGTGAAGTCGTTTTGAGTGTTGCGCACCAGATTCTATTGCAAACAGATGCCGCAGATTGCAGTTTATTCCAACGAGTGACCTGTGCCGTTAGCTGCATGTAAATTATTACACTCTAGTGTCAGTTGGTGCTAGTTTACAGCCATAGAAACAGGTTTAAAAAATAGATTATGGAAAGCAATTTATATCCCATACTAAGGGTGTCATTTAATTTTGCATGTAAATAACTATAAACGCTTTATTAATGTGCCTCAAACTATTTTTGGTACCGGTTAGTATGCAGCGGACGTGTTTGAATGCACCGTACCATACGCACTGTACGAGTACGAAATGTCTGTGGTACAATAACCGATCTATCTCTTCTAAATGCACTACGATCCTTGTTGAAGTTCGTGCTGTAGTGGCAAACAGCACGCCGGAAGCCAAAAAGCAATTAAATATAATTTTCAAACAGCCAGCCGGCATTGGAACGTGCTCGGATGACCGATCTGTTAGGCATCATGCCACGGAGTCTGATGTTTCGCTACACTGCGACTTAACTGCTTTTCACTCTCTGGCAGAGCACTTCACCCCTAGAAGAGGTTGCTGGTTGTGTTAATTACACACTTTTTGGGGTGCAGAAATGGTTTATATTTTAATAAATTGAGACGGCACTGTACGTGTTGAGATGTTGATTGTAGTTTCGCGCAAGTGACGTGTCAAGTGAAGTGTGTGAATGTAGCACACTGTGGACTCGCCTTGGGACAAAGGGTAATTTTTTTAAAAATAATTTATAACATTGTATGGTTTGACTTGAATTATATCGTAAATGTTAATTAAAACCGTACCAATAATCAATGTTAAAATAAATTTAATTCCCCATTTGGCGAAACGATAGCTGTGCTGTTATAAGTACCAGGCGTCTCCATCATAAGGATTCATCTAAGGCGAGGCTAATAATTACATAGAATTTATTTTTAATTTGATTTTTTCGTTTTAAAGAAATGTTTTATAAACATTGGAATGTTTTCTTATTTTTACCAAAATTACATATAAATTCAACTGTTTAAATAAAAGTTCTAAAATAACCCACAGTGCAAAGGCATAACCAATCTCCTAAAACAGCTGTGAAAGGGGCAACCTTGGCACGATGTGCGAACAACTTACGTGCTCGATTGTTTTTACTGTCCCTGATTCCACTGTTTCTAGCTTTCGGGCTTAAGATGTTTGACGAGCTGCAAAGTGAACTGCATAGTCAACGGGTTGTTTGTCTACTCTGGCGCATCAAATTGGCGAAACACGAAACGGAAGAAAACCAAAAATACTGAATTTGATAAGAGTTGCACTGATTTAAAGTTCCCAGTACTTCGTGGAAGGTCTCACCAACCCAAAAGGATGTGTTGAGCTGCAACAGCGGCTTGATAAACGGTGTGTATGTGTGCGAACAATGTACTCAATTATGTATGGAAAGCCTTTTTGTTTGGTGCTGTTTTGAAACAGCGTTAGAGCGTGGTTCCCTTTTCGCTCCTTCAGTTGTAATAATATGGCAAAGTAAAGCGATGTTGTTGGAGTGTTTTACCAAATGGATCCGAATTAAGGTAGAAGAAGATTGGTTTACCGATCGGTCCACAAGATAAGGAACGAATGTTTGCGCCACGATGGAAACATCTGGTAGCTCCTGTTTGGTAAGCAAGAGCAATCCTCAAGCATTGATTTATTTTTGGTGATGGTTGACCTATCCTAACGCACCAGGAATAAAACAACCAAAAATCAAGAAAGGGGAAAAATGAACCCTGAACCGATGTTAATGAACCAACGGGAGGTAATTGTTTACATAATGGTTATGTTCAAAAAAAGCTTCAAATGAGTCTTTCAGATTCACAGAAGCAATAGAATAGTGAAATACGTTAATCACTTTTTCTCAGTAAACTCATTGAATAATTATTATTATATTAAAACGAAATATGTTTGACTCATACAATAAAATAACAAACTATAATGATCATTGTACGTACAATTACCTAATTAAGCAAAACATGAAGCCTTCACATCCTTCAATGGCCGATCTCGTGCTTTAAACGTATCAACCAAAACTAACCATCCACACTGGCTTGACGGATTTGCAACAAATTGGCTTTAAGCCAACAGTCAAGCCTCGCCCCGATGCCTTACCGTTTGAGGTGCTTCACAATGCCGAAAGGATGGAGCTGACTTTCCCTTTTCTGCTTTCATGTGTTCCTCTCTGTTTGTCCCCTCGCCCAATGTGTGGTGATATAAGGTCAAAAGTAATCTGCCATAAACTTGGTGACCACTCGAGCACGCCAGCGGTCGGTTCCTCCATCTTCTCAGCACGAGTACTAGACCAACCTTCACAGACCAATCGTCGTGGGTGGACAGGCCCTGGTACGTAAGCGGTGTTTGTGTGCGGCTACCGTGCCGCCTAACCAGAAAGGGTGTATAAGGAAATTAACCACATCGTGTCAAGTGCATGAATGGCAGGAATTGGGAAATAAGCTCCTTTTTCGGCAGAAGCACTTGGGAACTTCTCTCGACGCCTCGGCTCGACCTCAGTTGTCTCCTTCGGTGGACACAGTTCGTGGAAGAATAAGGGCTCTCTCTCTCTCTCACACACAATACGGTTAGGTAGCGCAACCGCTGCTAGACAAATGGTGTCTCTCGAGCGTTGGGCAAATTAAATTATTCGGTATATTGAATTGTGCGATGGATCCAATCGTCACGGGAATCGAAATAGCGAGTGTTCTAGGACGTATCGAGACGGATTGGTTTCAAGGTCGGCCAGGAGAATTGCATTAGGTGTCGCCGCACGCATATGTGATGAGAAATCGAAAAGAAGGGAGAAAAGAAGTGGGTCCTAGGAACCCATGAAATTGGATTCCACGTGATGCATTGGCGCAAAGAGAAGCAAGTGAATGACAATGGATGTGCGCATTTGGGATGGATTCAGTTTGTTTGATTACTTAAAACGATCACAGATATGTTGCAAGCGCTTATGGAAAAAGTTTGAGTCCTTTGAAAATATTTTTGATATCGTGTACTATTTAACTGCTTTTTTAAATGTGCATAATTTGTAGGGAATTAATAGCAACATAATATTGAAAGAAGGGGTATGCCAGCAAAACGGTTATTTCAAATTGATGACAGTCCATATAAACCACAAAAACAGCCTGTTTAAAAAAAATCAATCCATTTTGCATCTCTTTCGTCTAAGTAGACTATGAAGCAGAGCAGTTCTACTTGAACAACCCTGCCAACCACACCACCAGCGGGCTGAATTCAAAACCGGAACGCTGGTGTGCAATTTCGAGCGCCAAATTTCATCAGAATGGAGAAAAATTCTACGTGTTTGCCGAAAATTGGTACCGGATCGCTGGGTGTCGCCGAGGCGCAATCCACCTGGAGCCGGATGCGCGTGAAGAACATCCTGAACGCGAAGGGCTACATCGTCGGACGGTGCATCGGGTCGGGCTCGTACTCGAAAGTGTACCAAGCCGTCTACCGTCCGGTGCTGCTCGAAACCGGTCCCGGCCACGCCATCGCCCTGAAGCTGATCGATCGGCGCCGAACGTCCAAGGACTACGAGCGCTTGCTGCCGCGGGAAACGGTCGCCATGCTCGCGCTGAACCATCCAAACATCGTGTCGGTAATGTCGATCCAGGAGTACGGGCCGTTCGTGTGCGTGTTTATGGACTTTTGCCGGTGCGGCGATCTGCTGCAGTACGTGCAGGTGCGCAAGCGAATCTCGGAGCGCCGGTCGAAGCTGTTCTTCCGGCAGCTGGTGCGGGCGGTACAGTACATGCACGACCAGGGCTTCTGCCATCGGGACATCAAGTGCGAGAATGTGCTGCTGGCCAGCCAGGACTATGTGAAGCTAACGGATTTCAGCTTCGCCAAACGGTGTAGCGAACCGAAGCGTGGAGCCAGCGAGCTGAGCACGACGTACTGCGGCTCGATTGCGTACACTGCGCCCGAAGTGCTCAAAGGCATTCCGTACGACCCGAAGGCACACGACATGTGGTCGCTGGGGTGCGTACTGTTCATCATGGTGACCGGCACGATGCCGTTCGATGAGAGCAATATCGCGATCACGATAGGGCATCAGGAGCGTAAGCAGTACGGCTATCCGCCGGGTCTGAAGCTGAACCCAGCGATACTGGACCTGATTGACCGCATGATCGAACCGGACGTTAGTGTGCGTGCTACGATAGGGCAGGTGGCGGAAGACTCGTGGGTTTTGGTGTGATGTGCCTGTCGGTTGGACTCATGGGACTACTCACCACGGATGTGACGATCAGGGCGAGCACTACGATGATGACCAGCAGTGCAATCAGGATCCCTCGCCAGTTCCGCTGGTTCGGATTGGCCGAGACGAGCTGTGGAGGAAGGAGCAAGAGAAAAACAAAAAATCGAATTAGAACAAGGGATCCAGAATTCAGATGACCTTGAGTGGGAATTTCCCGTTTTTTTTGTGCGCTAATTCCACAGCCAATTGAAGATTCCTGCCAATGCTGCGGGATGCTGCGCTGTTTTGTGCGGGTGCATTAATTAAAAGTTACGTCCAGGAAGTTCGGAATAGATTATCCCGAATCCCCAAAAAGACAATAAAGCTTAAATTGAGTTGGAAACCTTTGAGCCCGACGTAATCCCTAAGGGGTAATGTTTTGGCATGAGCAATTTTTATGGTTGAAATGAACCTCGGCAATCAACCATTGGCATGTTCGGATTGTTTGCCCATTGACCGTCTTTGTATTCGCCAGGATTAATAGCTAAGATAGCTTGCCCATGTAAGACCAGTATCTCGATTGTGCTACACAGAAAATATCCTTGTTTTGTGGAGGACAAAACAATCGATTAATATATTCCACTTATCACATTCGTCATACATTCTAACGATTCGAAGTGGCAAACATTCATCGTACAGACGTGTTTGCCGCTTTTGCGTAATGCCATCACATCCATCATCGTGCTCCGTTTACCGATCCGGAACACTTAAGCATTTAGCATTTTTCGAATCAATCGTGCTCGCGTGTGGGCATAAATGGTCATAAATAATCGCAAAACGTGATCCATCAGATGGATAAATAGACCTCACTCGTGACCCGTGTGACTCGTGTGTGGGTGCATGTGTGGGCGGGGGGATGTGTGTTAACGAACCTAAAACGAAGCTGCAACTCTTCCGCTACCGAGCAGCATTCTGTTTGTTGTTTTCCCATTCGACGATGTAGAAGTGAGTGTTGAAAAATGGTAATAAAATAAAGGGATGTATGTGTGTGTGTTTTTGCTCTCTGCTCTGTTCTTCTACCCCTAGATGGAGCTCTTCCCAAACCCTCCGTAGTGTAGTACTTGGGTAAGGAGCAAACGTGGCTTGATTGATGGTGTTTACTGTGCAGAATTGGACCCCGCTCTGTGTGACCACTGAAGTTGAAGATGAATTGCGAGCAGCGAATTGGATGAAGTTTTAAAGTGAATTTGAACAAACCGACGATGCCAGAAAGGGGAATGGAGGAATGTTACTGTGAATGGGGCGTGAGACATTTGAGAAGCACAAAAGCATTCATTGGCAGACGATGAGATGAAATAGATCCATTTATTAGCACTCGAGCTCCGCTTCTGACCTACTGCATTTTTTCGTTTCCATTTCATAGCCCTGCAGGATACCTTTCCGGTGGTGGGGGAGGGTGTTTGTTCCCGGAACAATCGAGTCAAGTTCGCACCGGGTCGGATCTCATTGTGAATTCCTGCGCACGACGATGCTGCTACATTTCGTTCTCGTTTCCCGTCCATTTCAGCGCTGCTTTGACTGGTTGATTTTTCCTTCTTTCTTTTTAGCATAAAAAGCATCGTGCTAAAAATAAACCCTCCCACGGAAGCGTGAGACAGTGAGCCGAGGAAAACAAACACTCCAGGATAAGCGGGAATATGCTGCGCGCTATGCAGGGACGGCCAAAGAGCTCATCGATGCACATCGTGCAACATTGACGATGCAGCTGATGATTACGTGCTGATTGCGATTGTACCAGCAGCTCAGAGAGCGTTATGCATCCGCTCCGTCCGATAGAGAATAAGCTTGTTCTCTCTTGGCCGTATCTCCCGTGGCTCCCTTCCGGATGCCGGATGCATCATGGAGTGGAATTATTGAAATTAAAATCCTTCCCGCCTTAGTGGAATACGGCTTTGCCTTTTTCACCGCTCTGCCATTTGGCAGATTGCACCTGCTTTGGTGCAACTGGCGGACACTGTTTACCACTTCCTGGTGCAAAGTGGGGCGAAAAATATGAGTCTGCCAGACTGACGGACGGATCACACCACACACACTACACATACAGGTGTTTGAACTTGGAAAGCATAAATGATGAAACTTAATCCACCGGGCAAACAAAAGCCGGCCGCTGAGCTACGCTGTCGCTGCCGGTGGATTGATTTGACGGGAGAGAATAATAATGCACCCGAGTGCGCTGACGATCTGGCTTTTGGTGTGATTGAATAAAGCTCAATCCGGTCGGAGCGAATGAATAATTCATGACTCTGCGGCGGTGAAAATGGTTAGGCGTGCGAAGGAGCTTTTTGTGTTCGATACGTTCGTTAGGGTGAGTATAGATATAAGGCTTTGAACGGTAGCTATGCACTTTGTATTCAGATCGTACAGCTCTTTTATCGACAGTATTGTGTTTTAAGAGGAAATATTTTCTTTACAATAATTGATGAAAAAAGGAATTGAAAAAGTTTGCAAAGAATTGTTGTCTATGAAACAATAAGCTTCTATGTGTATGATGCAGTATTTGGTGTTTAAGAGATTTTGTAGAACTTTTTCAAATATAATTAGTCTAATAGGTAATAATTACAAAGGTTCTTTTTTAATGTTATTTTAATACAGTAAACAAATGAGTTGAAAAAATCAATACTTTACATCTATATGAAGTAGTAGTATAATGTATTTAAGTGTTAAATCGTTAAATCGAATACGTTATTTATGATACTTTTGAAAACAAGCTATAAACGATTCCATTACTTTGTATTTCGGGAATTATGGTTTGAGCTTTCTGCTTATGCTGCTTACAACGCAAGATCCAAAAGTGCCTTATGCTTAATACACTTTAAAGCTCTTGTATGTTCGAACAATTATAGGCTTTACACTGAACGATGTGTTGCTTAGAAGAGTTTCACAAAACTTCTCTACCGTTTTTACAACACAATACCATTTTATAATCACAGGGTTTTGAGTCATATCATGGAACATTTCAATCGGTTATGAGAATGTTTCAAACCGGTAGTGGAGTTGTGCAAGCATTCTGTGGAGGTTTGCAATCATATGTAACCGAGGTGTGGAATTTTGCAAGCATACTGTGGAGTGGTTGTCAGACTGTGGGTGCCGTTGTAAATACCCCTAAACATTTTCGTTAATTTTATTTATTTATCATGTTTAATAATGACTTCACGGCAGGATTTATTTAGTTTATCACGTGTACAATAGAATACCACACGGAAAGCAACTCCAAATGATGTTTTTTAGAAAACATCATTGGTATCAACATCGAAACTTTTTACACCGGCACCCACAGTCTGACAACCGCTCCACAGTATGTTTTCAAAATTCCACAATTCGGTTGCAACACTCCATTATATCATTGCAAACCTCCACAGAATGCTTGCACGATTCCACTACCGGTTTGAAACATTTTCTTAACCGATTGAACTATTCTATTATGTTACGCGAAACTAGGCTTGGGTAATTCGGTTCATGTCCATGAACGTGAATGTACCAGTTGTTGCTTTTACATGAACTGAACGTGAATCGTGATTCATTCGTTAATTTCAGTTTATGATAATATGGTAAATGGTTTCATTTCGCAAGAAGCATTACTTTATTAAATCTAGAAAGTTATTTGGCAGACCAGGACTATCTTTATTTCGACGGGTATGACGTTCTTTTTGTGTATTATCTGGTTATATGGTTCACGTTCATATTTGTATTGGATGAAATGAACGACCTGGCGTACTAGGACGTTCCTCATATCGTCGGATAGCTCTTTCTTTTCGTGAACGTCCTGGTCATACGGTTCAAATTCATATTTGTATGGGGGAAATGAACGACCTTGCGTACTACAACGTTCTCAATTTCGACGCGTAGGACGTACTTTTCATGACCAACTTAGTACATTTTTATTTATAATGAATCGATGAACGAAGATTAGATGAACGTAGGTTGTTCGTTCTTTAGGATGAATTGAATGAATCCTACAGTTCTGGTTCTTGAGGCACATCTCTACTCGAAACCCTGTAAAAAATGCATATTCAAAAGCAGATAAGCTTGAAATACTTGCCCTAAAAACAAGAAATTGAAATTATCGATAGCGAGCGACACGAATTTCAATGAAAAGCATAAACTGACCACAAGCAATAAGCCCCCGCAAGATTAGTACTTTAAGACGCTGTGTCTTTTTAGGTACACATTTTTGCCTTTTCCCATCCGTGTGCCGGCCCAAAGGTGTCACGAACCGTGCCAGATAAACTTTCGCCCAGAGCAAAATGGACGGACTTTTACCCTCCACTGTTTTTTTTTTGTGAGTGTACTTAAAACGCACCCCACTGGTACAACTTTTGAGCCTGACAGAGTTTAACCCTACGGTAAAAGTTCGCTGCAGGAGTATAATGTCTGCGCGCCGTAGCTGTGTTTTTGCAAGCCTTTGCATAATGAAGGACACTCGTTTTAATTTTCTGCCTCCTTTTGCTCATCCTACACCTGCTGCCTACATCTAAGGGATGCCTTTCGGTCGTTGGTTTTGGAATTCCGCTCGGCTCGAGTGGATAAAATAAAATTCATTTACGGGACGGTGAAATTTTACCTTCCCTTGCAGTGGTGTTTTTCTCCCTTCCCCAATTGGATCAAAGCCTCTTATAGGATGACAAAAAAAAAAACAAACTAAGAGCAAATTTTATTGAGAAATAGTTCAGTTTATTGAAGCGAAAATGGGAAAAAGTTTTTGCTCCACAGCATCTGTCCGTTGGTTGGCGTTGTTAATACCGGGCTTTTGTCAACGCGATTGCGGTTAGCCACAGGCACAATGAAGCACTGTGCGCGCACTGGAGTGTTGCGAAATGTACCGTGCACTGGGTGGAAATTTATTGCACCCAAATTACGCTTCTTTTCCCTCGCTCGTTTGGGTCAAACATTATGAACTATACGTTTGAGCGAACGACACTCTGCGCACCCCCTGTGCAAGTGGCAAGCTCTATGAAAGGTACTGATTAATTTTTATGATCCTTGAATTAGTCTTCATCATTGGGGAGCGAGCTGTGGCAGGAAAAGTTTGCTCTACCGTGTCTTCTCTGGGGTGTTTCTCCGGTGCGACTTGGTGTGACTTTTGTCATAGGTCTACCGTCCACGAGCTTTGCGGTATGCTATTTGAGGCTAGTTCAACAGGGACAAAAAAATGCCACCAATCCGATCTGGAACCCTCCAAGCAAACAGACCCTCAGCGTGCTAGCACAAACTGCACCCCGTAGGCGGTCGCTGCACGAGCTGAACCACGGGCCAATGTGTTCAAATGTGTTCGAAATAAATTTGATCATTGGATTAAATAAATTTATTCCAGTACGTGATCTCGTGGGCTTACCGGCAGACTGCGACGGAACTGCATTGTGGGGTTGGCTCGAAACAGCACCGTGCACTAGTCTTGCTGTGTGTGTGCTGTTTGCCACCAACGTATGTCTGTGAGCGAGGTTGGAAAGAATCGAGCCTCGGTATTGGGAAATCGAATAAAAAATTCACAGTTCATTGCATTTCTGTACGACGATCGGAAAATACGCCGCCATTGCTGGAGATTATGTGTTTTTTTCGATATGTGGGAGCGATCAGGAACGTGCACATCAAAAATATGTTTTCGAATGCTG
This sequence comes from Anopheles quadriannulatus, assembly GCA_000349065.1. Lineage (NCBI taxonomy): Eukaryota > Metazoa > Arthropoda > Insecta > Diptera > Culicidae > Anopheles > Anopheles quadriannulatus. Next base: position 126,011 of record KB666732.1, on the reverse strand, counting down.
TGGTTACGTGGTGTGCTGATATTTATTTATCAATGGTGGTTTAAAATGTATTGCTATGTATGCTATAAAGCATTAAAGTGAATAAAGTCACACTTAAACTTAGAGCATTCATTCAATTAAAGAAAGATCTCAAAGAGCTCGTGAGCGACAATGATTGTTGACAAGAACGATTTGAAAAGAAGAGACTTTAATCTTCTGAATTTTAATCAAAGCTTTAATTTATTTCATTTTCAACAAGTTTAAAGTGATTTTATTACCTAAAAAGGCTTCTCTTTGTCTACATTCCACCACAATACCTTGCATTCTTAAAGCTGACCCTTTGAAATAGCCTTCCGAAGGTGGGTCTGCTTCCGGGAAAATAAACTCCCGATATTAAGCCTCATAAAATGAACCTGAAATCAGCCAGAGCGCCCGCTATCTAAAATAGCTACACTTTCCGTAAAATAATCTTGTTAGGTTTAAAAGGTTTCCGAAAAGCAAAAATGTCGGGATCGAAAAGTTCTTCAGAACGTTTGCTTGTTATGCCGTAAAGTCGCATCGCACTTCACAATGTCTTTAATCGGATTCGGAAGAGATTGCCCAACAAACTTTGCTCACACGCTTTGCTAAGAAAGTGTAATTTTGTGTATTGACCTATTTTTCCGTTAATAAACTACACTGCCTTAGCTGCACAACGAGTGTGTGTGTGTGTTCAAATGAAAGCAAAAAAAAGGATGATTGGGTGAGAAACATTCGAATCGTGCAAGAATGTTTCCGTTGTTTGCTTAGGTACGGTCGGCTTTGCAGTGGCAAATGTTCACATTCGATACCGGTGAGCAATAAGCTCCCGAAATGAGGAAAGGTGAATGTGATGTTTGTTTACCTGGCAAAGGAACGAGGAATCAGTTTTCTTTTTATTATTTGATGTGATATTTTCCGTTTTCGAGTCGACTAAATATTCTTACAAAATTGCACCATCATCATCATCATCGTTGTATTGGTTGAAGGTGGAATTATTTTTGGGACTTCTGTGTGCTTCTGAATGTATAAATTTTCTCTCCGTGTACGGGGAAAAAAACATTGAAATCTAATTTCATCAGGTTGCTTCGATATTCAGTGAGTGACTGCAAATGAGCGGAAAGCGTCCCGTTATTGAATGAAAGCTTTCAGGGTGTTATATACCGGAGAGCAGTACATCGAACAAAATTGTACATATTAAGCAAAGTCTATATCATACAGAGGTCGAGTCATTCAGAACATTTGATTAAAAAGCGTGGGAACGTTTTGACAGTTAAATGAAAAAGATTTAATAGTTTCATTCAAGATTTAGTTGTTGTGGATGCAGTGTATCCAGACACATTTCGGGCATTTTTATAACGTTTTTCCATTATTTTTAATATAAAAAAATATGGATATCGAGAAAAGATAGAATAATAGTGCAATTATCGCTTATAACAAGATCAGTTCCTAAAATTAGGGAGAAATCATGTGCAGCTCAAGAGTACAAGCTGTCAAAACCAAGCTTTGAAAATGGTGGACCAAACTCGAGCTATGCATCGACCTCTGTATTATATAGACTTGATGATATTAAGTGTGACTTTATCATTTTTATTTTAAATATTATAGAAATTCTTGTTGAAAATAAATCAGAAAGGATTCATAACTGGAAATCCAATTAAATCGGTTCATACTTTGCCACACCAAAAGGGAGGGGTAGAAAGTTTCCTAGAATTGGCCAACTCGTCGTACCACGTGCCAAGCGTGACGCAAAATTCCCATTACACCCATTGCACCGTGCCTTTCGGCAAGTTATCGGAAGTGAAAGATAAAACAGATCGACAGACACTCGACCTTCGCAACCGGCAGTGCCCCAATTGCCCTTGGTTCAGATTTTCTTACTCACACACAACCACACATCTTTTCCACCTTCCCACCACCGGACGGAAGTGGTTTTGCTGGCCAAATCGATATGACGGTACGGTATTTGCGTACGAGATGGGAAGCGTGCGACACTATCACCATCACCAGGACCAGCACCACCACCATCATCATCGAAATTCGATTGCAAAAAGAACCGAACGGAATGTCTGGGTGTGTCGCCTGCTTGCGTGCACTGGGGTTGTGAGGGGAGGGGAGGGTACGATACGGGGAAAACAGCACCGGCAATGACGGTGCAGGCAAACAGGACGAACAGACCGGATAACTGTTTATGGCGCCCGAAACTTCAATTACATTGATGGGATTAAAATAATTCCACACGTAAACAGGGGAAGGGATGGATGGAAGGAATGGTGTTAGATGAGTGGGTCAAGAGTGTTGTCTCTACCGATTACATGTTTCCCTTTTGGGTCTTTCGTTCCCCTCTCCTTCCCAGCTCGCTCGCGATGGCTGGCATTGAGCAAGACAAGGGCTTGGAACATGTAAGCATGTCCGACGCAGCAACATGTCCGAACGTTTTCGTTTACTTTACGGGATACAGTTACAGCTACAAAATTGGGTCAGCCGAAGCCGATAAGGAAGGGTTGGTTTTTGGATTGATTGATGCCGTGCGCAAAAAGGGACGTGTGATGGCGAGTGTTTCGATAACGCTGCCGGCATTAAGATGCTAAGATAAGGGCGTTTATGGGCAGCAGTGGGTTTACACTTGTCGATCCTGTGTTTCCTTTCTTTCTTTTGTTTCCAAAGGATCGGGATACGGTGATGTGGGCAAAGGGTACGAATCGAAAGAATCCTTTTACAAAGCTGGTCCAAGCTGGAAATACAATTAATTGCGCCCGGGGTGACTGTGGTTTCGAGTTGAATACCCATTTCGGATTGTCAATTGTTTGCTGGTGGATCGGGTGCATTAAAAGAGCTCGAAACTCAATTAAAAAGTTCATCCCAAACTGATGAATCGATAGGAAGTAGAATAATTAAAGCCGTAAATTTTTGAGAGCAAAAAAACATCGGATCAATGTGTTGGGGAGTTTACAAGCGCATGGTGGTTCCTGTGTTGATATGTTTTAAATATGATGTACTATCATTCGTTGGTTATACTGATATATTTTGAAGATGTAGATGATTTATTTGATAGTAATAAATTACTTATCCTTAATTACTTATACTTAAATTACTTAAGGAGTTGAATAATAAATAACAATTATAATAATAAAGTAGTGAAGTAATAGTGAAGTATTAATAAAATAAAAATAGAAAAATGAAATATGATATAAATGTTAAAATCGTAATAGATTAAAAGAAGGATGCATTATAGCAAAGTAAGTTTGTGTCAAATTTATTTTTTTTATGATGCAACTATTGGTTAATGGTAATAGATTTATGGACGACATAAATCTACTTAATATGTGATTAGTAGGAGACAATCGAGCCGGTCTCGTAGTACAGTCGTCAACTCGTACGACTTAACAACATGCCCGTCATGGGTTCAATCCCCAAATAGACCGCGCCGCCATACGTAGGACTGACTATCCTGCTATGGGGGGAGAATCAATTAGTCACTGAAAGCCCCAAAGCCCACAAGTGGGTACAGGCAGGCCTTGACCGACATCGGTTGTTGAGCCAAAGAAGAAAGGAGACAATTATGTGTTGAAATATGATTGTTGAATTTTCCAGAAAAACATTTTTATTTTGCTATGGAAGGTGGTATGTAAACTATATAATTTTTTTGTATGTATTGAAATATCAGAAATGAATGTAAACTTCAGAATGTATTTGTTTTCTTGGAACTGGACAGCATCTTCCCAAATAATATCGCTATAATTTACTTCTCGTCTGCTATTTGGTTTGGAAATAAAAAAAAAACACTGATGAGCATAATTTGGCTAGCAATTTTGTTTGTAAATCAAAGAAATAAAATCCAAGAAACATACATCAATTTGTAATCAACTTAGAGCAAAGAAGTCACTTCAACTAATTTACATTAATGTGCTACGACAACGGTTGTGTACGGTGGTGCCAATTGAGATGAAGCTTTCCTTGCTTTGGGTAGATATTTTAACCGTCACCAAATACGATGCATTCTTGGAAGTGAAAACCGCGCTCCCAGATACATGGTTGAGTGGTTCTACCTCACGCGTACGGGCAGTGTTGCTGTGCGCCTCCACCAAGCACGCTGCACAATAACCAGATAAATTAACATCGCGTCAATAAGCAGTTCTCGGTATTGATACGATTCCAAGCTCGTGGTGATTCCGGTGAGGCGTGTGCGTCGATTCCAAGGCTTCGTTCCAGGAAACACCAGGCGGCAAGTTTTGATGTGTTCACGGAAACCCACCTGAGTCGTACAATAATACTTCCTTTTCGATGCCATTGCTGGTATCGTTTTGGAAGGTAAACATCCATCAAATAAACGTCAAAAACTGATTGTGTTCGCTAGGGGGTTTTAAAAATGTGCTGCTCAAACAACTGCTCCGAGTACGAGTGGTTGTATAATGTACGGATCGTTTGCATCGTCCATCATTGTGGCACCGTTGTCGCCTTCCCACCGATGAGAGCGTGCCATTGTTCCAGGGGGGGGAGAGCTGTGTACGCTTTTGTTACTTGACAAATTAGCTCTAGACAGCTCCAGCTGCGAGAGCGCATCGAGCGTTCACAGCACGGTTTCTCCCTGTTTTATTACACGCAAAGTGCCAAGAGGCGAGCAGGAAGATATCATAATGTGTATCACGGCCCTCGCGTGAGACAGTGCTGGTGGAAGGGTATGTAAATATTGTGTGCGAAAATATAGCCACCTTCCACCGTCTCCTCCATTCCAAGGGCTGAGTGTGTGTGCCTGTTTGGTCTAATGTTTAACGGAGGATAGATAGATGAGGCCGGGTTGTGTTTGTCCTGTCTATCCTCTTCAACGTCTAGGGCCACTTATCGCGTTTCCTTGAGATTGAAGCATCCCGTAGGAAACCGTACCACGTACCCACCGGCTACACGAGCATGCCCGTTCGAGCGGGATCGAGTGTGAAGCTTTCTCTGTTCAGCTCCGAGACCGACTCTTCATTGGTGATCAAATCGCTGCTCGGCGACAAGTGACGCACCGATCGAGATGACAAATTTCCACCGACCACCATTAGAGGGAACGTGTTCATCTTGCTCACGTTCGGGAACGGGTGGGGTGCAAAAGAAAACAACTCCATCAAATATGGCCAAATCACACTAGAGCGGGTGGAAAAATGATCCGTGTTCCAAGAAGCATAGCCTACCAGGGGGTGTGTGTGTATGTAAAAGTGCCATAGAAAGTATCGGATATAACTAGTAAAGCGCACGTGCAACGTAACTCACGTATACACGCTCATACACACACTCACGCATAATCGGGATTAGCGTGGGATAAACCGGTGTGATACGTATTTGCGAAAAGGATACACCCCGATAGGCTGGTTGGTTCCGGTGTTGATCGAATGATGAGACCAAGCATCAAACGCTATACGAGCAAAGGACGGTCAAATACAAAAAAAAGGGAAAAAAAGAACACTCTGGACGGGTCCTGGAAATGGAAAGTTTCATCGTCCAGGGAACGTCAAGGGGATAATTTATTGTGCAAAGTTTTCCTTTCCTAATGGGGAACGAAAATGATAAAGATGTATTTTTAGTGCTTTGTTTTTCGCTTACCACCACAGTGTATCACGCTCGTTATAAAAATGATGCAAAGTTGTTTTTGGTTTTTTGGTAAAATATTACTTATGAGTTGTGAAATTATAGTCGAACACGTATACGTATATTTTTTTTACTGAGTTTGGCCTTATTCTTGTATAAACGATTTTAAAGTTTTATCATAATTTTTGCTATTAAATTTGACACTTGTTTAAACACATTTTGTATTTTTATGTAACGATAATAAGCGTTTTATTATGATGCTACTAGCATCATGATGGTGATACTTCCCATTAAAGATGACTGATTGAAGCAAAAATTCGCATTACAAACGCAAACCGCGTGAACCGTTATGAAGATAGATTGCCTTTTAGTTTGCAAATAGATGGCACCGTGTAAGCGGATAACATCGAAAGTTAGAGAACCGAGACAGGAGTTGTGAAACAAAGCAAATAGACAAATGTTTTGTTTCTTTTTATTCTGGTGGAAGCGTTCATTAGCGAAATTGTTGCGGCAGATGGTATCATCCCGAGGATCATTTATCTAGCGATTCAATGGTACATAATAATGAGTTGTTTCCTTTTTTTTTACGGAGCTTTCGTCTTGGCGGCGCTAAAGCAACATCAAAGCTTGCGAATTGGATTGTTAAGGGTTGTTTTTTTGTTGTTTCTGCTTCGCAGTCGATTGCCATTGAGGAGAACAGATCCCTCATGGTTTAATTAAGTGCAAACTCAGGGAAACCCTGCGGAAAGGATAAACAAAACAGACAAAAAAAAATGGTACGATATCATGTGTACAAATCCCTAAAAATCAAACGAGACTAAACTTTGAACCAACATCCAGACAAGGCCAAACGAACGTGCTCTATGCTCTGCAGTGTCATGGTTCATCTGTTGGTGGAATGTGACATTTTCCCTAATGCGGAAATGATGTTCGGTACGCCTAACGAATGCAGCATGGTTGATTTTGCGATTTTTTGTTGTTGTTTTTGCTGTGCTGTTGTGTCTGTGATGATGCTTGGTTTTAGATGTTGGTTTGTTGAAACGGTTGATAAGAAGGGGGAGAGCTTGCTGGGTCGCAGGTGTATTCGAAGTTGATTGGGTGAAACTCTAACGAATTGTTACGTATCGGTTTTATGTGATAGAAATCTGGGAACGACTTTTGATAATGATAAATTGTGTAAAGATCATATAAACCTATTTGACAGTGGTAAAGATCAAACGATGTTCAAGGCAAACACGTAAAGAATAATAAAAATTATGTTCTTGATCAAGGAAGCGTATCCTAGAGAATATAAGTATCCTGCCTAGGTTCATTGTATTTACAAATTAGGTAAAATGCTAATTAAATTAAATGCACAACTTTAATCATAATAGTTTGTTTATAAATTAATGTATGCCTGTATGACTTCCGACTTAAGTATGTGAGTGAATTTTCTTACATGACGTTTTAACATTTCAACAATCCTCCTATTAATAATACGATTGATTGTACTGATATATGAGTTGGAACACATTTTTATGTGTGTTCTATCAACGCAATCATTTTTTTTGTTCAAATGTTACAAACGCTTGAACCTCTTTCGCCTACCGACAACTGCGCACCAAATCAATCAACCGTTTTGACACACGTAATGTTAAACCAGGAAATATGGCTCGTACTGCTCATGTGCATAAAATCAAACTCCATCACCAGTACACCTTCCATAAACGTATCGGCCCACGGGAAAGTACAAACACTTCTACACACTGTAGCCGCTTATGCAAATGAACGGCAAACGTAAAATACATCAAGCAGGGCGCATTTCTTGCTGCCACGATTCAAAGTTACCGTTTTTACTTGGATGCGCTTTCAACCGTAAAGCGAGGTAGGTGCTTGGAATTGAATTTATCTGTTTGTTGACTCTGGCCAAATTCGATTACGCCTTTTTCTTCTTCTTCTTCTTCTTCTTCTTCTTCTTCTTGCTCTCGTGGCTGGATAGCTAACGTGCCTGAAACCCCTGCCCGATGAATAAAATAAACCAAACTACGCGTCAGGTGCGTAGGCAGCTGGGCGCGGGACCGTTCATCTCCTGCCAGGTAAGGCGCGTACAGAGCACATGGCCTACAAACGCGTGGAGGCGCGTTCACCACGACACGACGCCATTTCCAAATAAAGGGAAAAAGAAGAAGAAGAAAAAAACGGGATGTAGCGTAAGGCTGGTTCCAATTTTCAAGTATCGCTCCAAAACCAACAAACCGAGAAAAGTCATAAAGTGTTCGTTTTATGACCCCGATAGTATTCACGAACGGTTTGATGGTGCTCTTGTGCTCGATGTGCAGCAAAATTTATCGACCGTGTGGCGCATCCCGTGAAAATGGGGATAAATGGGTCACTTTACAAGGAATCTTTTCCCTGTACGCGCTGTACAGCTCCCGGGACTACGAGACGAGTGGAAGCTCGTTCCGTTTGAGTGCGTTTATCATGATAAGAAATGTATTTATTTCAACCAAAAAAATAGAACAAAATGTGAAAAGGCAAATGTTATCATACACACTGGATAGAATATAGAGCGAAACATCATCAAAAGCGTGTTAGTCATGCTCAGCTTTGACCTTTCTTCATTTGACCTTGTTTTCAGCATGCCCTGTCGATCATCAAAATTGGAAATTAATTGTTTCGTTACACACATGCTTCGTTGGCCCAGTGTTACACCTCAGCAATGCGTGTAACTCGTCCATCACGTGTACAGTGAAACAAATGGTCGAATTTGCAAACACACACACACACACACACACACACACACACACAGTCGACCCCAATAGAGCACCATAATAGTGCACGGCCATCGGGAGCGATCGTTGATGGACGTTTTTGCAACGCTCTAATTGGAGCAGCCCGGAAAACAGCAGGCAAGATTTCGGCAACTACTACTGAATAACGTTCCCTTGGCAGGAGCACAAGAGCACGATGGAACGCAACGTGAAGGGTGGTCCCATTAGCATAACGGAAACATGATTGCCATTCGGCTGAGTGTGGCCCATCCGGCCCGTTCGGCTCGTTGGCCATTTCGGGTGGCGTGCATTCCATCAGTGCGCCCGGTCGAACCGTTGATGAACATTCGGCCAAGAAGTCGAACCTTTTGATGGGTTGTTGAACATTCGACTAGCATCGTAGAACAGGCAAATTGCAGCAGGAGAGTGCAGTGGCTTACGGTGCAGTGAGTGGGAACATGATTTAATTAATTCCCTGTCCGGAAGATGGAGCACATTCGGGAGTGCTGGAATGGTACTTTAATCGAGTTGAAGTCAGTAGACGGTTATTGTTTTGGTTGGATTATACAATTGCAAAAAATATGGTAGTTTTGTTTGAGGTTCGTTAAAGGACAATCAACGGTGTTTACAGAAGAAATTTTATTTGTTTACCATTGTGCGTCTTCATTTTAACGCTGCTCAATTTTGATTGAGGTTGCGGTCTAGGTGATTGAGGATGATTACGATCGATTTCATATCGATCGTTTTATATTTTCTTTAACAAAGGCGCACATAATTAATCCGTCGATCTAGAAATCAAATGATGTCTAATTCTTTTTTAAGTAATTTCACCATGGTGGTCTTACAACACCTATACAAGAGTTTTCAGGAGTTGTCAGAATTTTGGGATACTTTTGTGACGGGAATTGGACTCTATTGCACCCTTTATAAACAGGCTTATTTGGAATCCAACTGGAATTTTCAATATACCTTTCTAATTTGCCGTAGAGTCAACATCCTGTCATATATAAGTCATGTTCCTTTTGGAAAAGAACAGCTGAAAAATTATGTTAATTAGTCTACAGTGAGGTATGAGAGTTACATTTACACAAAATGTGTGTTAAGGTGATCGATTTGTGTAGGCAATAAAAGAACTTTTTCTTCTTCTATGGCACAACAACCGTTGTCGTTCAAGGCCTCTCTGTACCACTATAGTAGGATAGTCAGTCCTACGTATGGGGGCACGGTACATTCGGAGCTTGAATCCATGACGGGCATGCTGTAAGGTCGTGCGAGTTGACGATTGTACCACGAGTCCGGCCCAAAAACAAGAAATAGAAGAACTATGCTCCGAATATAGCTTAGTAGTTTTGAATAGGTATTTAACATATATTTACTATTATCATTCCTTTTCAAATGATATGAATTGTAAATACGAATAAATAAACTGAAGAACCAACTACTTGCTAAACATCCCAAAATATGAAAATAAACATGCCTACCCGAAGATTATTGAAGCACAAACTATCCTTCCGCATGTTTATTCGAAACAATTGTACCAATGCATGGTCGATCATAAAAACACACACATACACACGTACACAATAGAATCCACCATCCATTGATTACAGGCAGGGCCAGCTTGATCACGCTCTAACGCTCGCAATGGAAACAGTTTATCTTCTTCGAAGCATGCAGCGGCTGGGCAAACATTTGCATTTGCTGCACTATCAAAGGCAGCGGCGCGAGCGACGACAATTGTGTTGACTCTTGTGCCATTTCCCTACTTCACATGCACACACACACACCCACACCCTCCCTCATTCACTACAAATCACTTCTAAGTGGTTCTTGCAATCGAGCAAACATGACCGGGCTGCAGTTTCACCACCGACCGTACGCTTCGCAGCATGGGAAACAAAAATGGCGAACGTGTCGGTGCACAGCGCAGCACGGCAGCAAACGCCGAGCGCGTCCCGCTCGGTGTTAATGAATTCCCGTTTTCCTTCCTTTCGGGCCGGCGATGGTGCTGGTGTGCTGAGTCGGCAAGACATCGTTTCCTTCGTTGTGGTTGTTGCTGTTGTGGTGTGGAAAGTGTACGAAGCATCTTTTGTCGGTTAATTGCGTTCGAAACATGCATGCCAACCTCTGCAGTGCCTGCACACACCGCACCATGGAACGTCAAAAGGGGAGCGTTAAGAATGCTCTACTTCACCCGGGGCCTGTGTCGAGGCTGACCCGGAAAGCTATTTGAAGCGGCCCCCAGTGCCCCGTGGGGACACTGTTTAATTATTTGTACATGCCGTTGTGCATCGCTGTGCATCTGCCAGAAGGGAGGAAATATATAAAAGAACAGGCACCGGTTTGCTATGAAGATAACTTCGATGGTAAAGATTTTCCAGATGATCCTGGCCAGCTCGTCGTCAGGACTATCGTTCGAGGTCGCTTTTTATTTCATTGTTCCGGTCGAGGGAATGGGTCAGGAGCGTAAACAAGGGTTTGAACAAAGTGGAAGTATCGTTTCTTAGTTTAATTTTGCTTCGAGATCAGGGCTGTGGACTGAATGAAAAGCTTCCGGCTAGGGCAAGATTGCTTAGGCGCCTTTACACGGAAGCAATAATCACAATTATTTTCATGTTCCACATGACATGCTGGTATGGTAACTATGGTATATTATAAGTTAAAGATTAAATATTTTCAAGTTTGTACCATATACAAAGTAAAGAAACATGTTCTCGAGATAAAATAAATGTTTTAAATGAAGTAAATTTTTGGAAAGTTTTGAAAGAATTTGAATCTGAAGGTATAAACGGAAAATTCTAAGGGGAACACTTATTGAAGGGTCAAAAGTTTTACTTGTTTCAAGCCAAAGGTGAATAAAATGAGAATAACAATAACTTCTAGCATCATCGACAGTGTTTAAAACCTTCCAAATTATACTTGTCTGAAGATATGATTGTAAGATAAATATTGACATTAAAATAAATGTGGGTGCAGTGTACAGGTACCTTTACTGCAAACTTTGTTCCTTCTGAATCCCATCCTTCCATAGCAAGCGTTGCAACACGCTGTTGACTCTTGTGCAAGCTTGTGTTAGTGTTTTGCCAATAACACACAAGCGCTACAGAACAAAGGAAAATGTATTCTTCACACCAAACCGAACGACAACCACCGCGACTCACCTTGCCTCCCCATCCACACCCCAAGGGCTCCCGGCTCAGGCTGGATAAGCTGGCACAGATGACGATGTCGAGCCACTCATTCTCAAATACCGACCTGCAGTGGTGCTTTCATTTAATTTTCCGCATGAGTTTCGAGAACAAACTGCGTAGCCGTAACACGCTTCGTATAAAGGAATATCAAACGTACCAAGGGGGGGCAAACCCATGGCAATCGAGTTTGTCATCTCAATTGTGAGTGGTGCAAGCTTTTTCGTTTTGTGCTTCAATTTTTACCCCTCTTTTGAATGGCTGGCTGGTTCTAGTGATATGAAGAAGAAAAGGGAAACCATTCACAACTGCCATCTTCGTTGCATGGATGTTGGAGAAGGAGAACAAGAAGAGAAAAAAAACTAAGCTCCACACGCTGCCATTTTTCAAGTGGCTAAAGTGGCAAAGCTGGAAGCAGGAGTTGCAGTGTACACCAGCACCAGCGAACAGACACTTACGCGTGCAGCGACCGAGAAGCTAAATTAATTCCACTACACAGCACTAATTTAGTGATAATGATGCTTGGCGCAGGGAAACGCGCCCAAGAATTCAAACGTCAAGCTGTACGTCCGTTCGGGGGAAAAGTGTACGGTTCGTGCTGTTTCACTGCCTGCCACACTGTCTCAACCGTTCCTGTAGCAGTGGCTTTAATGAATCTCATTGTACCGGGAGGGGAAATCGCCTATCGTCTCGGCTTCGGCCACTGGAAGTCATTAGCTAATTTGACCTACAACGTACCGTACTTCGACCAGTACTCGGCGGACGGTTAATGGTCGAAATGACATTTTTATGGCGTATTGAACATCGTGTAAGCAGTGGAAAGGACATAGAACTATTACACCCAGCTGACACAGTCCCTTGGGCAGAAGAGAGCCCTTTTCTCTGTGTCGCAGAAAGCATAGGAGGAAATTTTATGACTAGTTATTTCTTTTTCCTGCAAAGTAGCATGCACCACGTACGCCTTCCGGAGAAAGTGGAGCGATGCTTTCTCATTAAAATGTCACTAAACACCGAATGAAAGTTTTGCGCTAAGCGCATGTTATGCGCATCGTTATGTGCTGTGCAGAGAAGCTTTCTTCGTTCTATTTTGTGTGTGTGTGCATTCCTTGCGTCATGTGCTTTATTTTGTTTCGTTTTTCTTCTGACAAGTAAGAAAATAGTTTTCAGCTTGTTAACACGGTTTTCTTGCCCTCTCTAAAGTGGATGTTGATGTTCGAGGACGAAAGAATTCGTTCGCAGTTCAAACCGCTTTTTCGTTTCAACAGGCAAACGTGACTGTTGTTTTCCCTCCACCCAAAAACAGCGCTCCAATATGCGTGTAACAATTGGGAAACTTTCCCGATATTGAATTTTCAGCAAATTTATTGTATTGGTTTTTTGGTATTGCTTTTTTACATTTCACACTATAAATGGAAGAAAAACAATCTCGAACCGAGTTCATGGTGGGAGTGAATGTTCTTTCAGCAGAACCCCATCTGTAACAATTGTAAGAACACACACACACTCTGCGAACGATGTAGTACCAATGGAACAGCGCAGTTTCGATACAGTGCAATGGCATTGAAGAGGGTTACACTTCGAGAAACAAAATTGAAACTGCTGAAGAAACTGCAACCGTCCATGCAACGCTGAGCACATATAAAATGGTGCACTTCACTTACGCCATGCAACATTCATGGCGATTAGTTATGCTCTCTTGATCCTATCACAAGGGAGGTGTTTTTTATGCATCTTTGGAGTGTATTTGAAACAAATAAGAGATGAAATTTATCTCTTTTTTTGGTATGATATACTTCTTGAGTAGACTGTAGGCTTGAGAGAGCAAACCATCGGAACCAAACATAACTTTATGTTCGTTAAATTAAATGAAGCCGGTCTCGTAGTACAGTCGTCAACTCGTACGACTTAAAAACATGCCCGTCATGGGTTCAATCCCCAAATAGACCGTGCCGCCATACGTAGGACTGACTATCCTGCTATGGAGGGGAATCAATTAGTCACTGAATGCCAAGCTCACAAGGCAGGTCTACAGGCAGGTCTTGACCGACATCGGTTGTTGAGCCAAAGAAGAAGAAAAAGAAGAAATGAAATGAAAAATGTTTCAAATGTTGATGTATATCATTATAAAATATAAATGGATATAGTATTAACGTAAACATAACAAACATGAGACGAAATTAGTAAGTGTTAAGTTGAGTTGTACCTTAAATTAAAGTCTTGATTTTAAATTCATTTTTCCAATAAAAACCATCACAGTCTTTACCATCATTTTCCCATCACAGGCTGATCAAACTGTAGTAAACATCAAAAAGTAATAACAAAGAATCTACCACCGATCGGCAAGCTCCTTTTTCATAATCAGAAACAAATTAAATCACCATCACGCTAAACAACCCCATCCCTGCCACGGTATGGTATCGATTACCGATCAACGGTTATCCCTGGTTGCCCCGGTAGAACGCCGGACAGACCGTTGAACCATTCCCACCGTACAGGAACTTTCATCAAACTATGATTACGTTCGTGGCAGTAACAATGCCCACCGGGGCAGACGACCCCGATATTCTCTTCCGTTGTGAACCCTCGACTGCGGAAGAAATATAGTACCGTTTTTGTGACATTGCACTTGGCAGCGGGGTAAAAGAGAAGCCGACCAGGCCTTTGATGCAAACCATCAACTCGACCACGGTGCTACAGTGAAGTACAGCTGAAGTGTAGGGACGGGAATGACGTCTGATTGGAACGCTCTTTTAGTATGTGAGAAGTGAGAAACTCATTTCCTTCCCTAACCTATTTCCTTCTCCGCGCGCACACCGACCGATCCACACATAGACATTCGTTCACACATTTGCAACAAGTGAATAAAGTGGGTTTTGTGAGGCGAATGAAGTATGAAAAGTTAAAAGAACACGACAGTGGCATGAGCTCAACGAAGGAAGATTGATTGCAGGAAAAGCTTACGCTGCCTCTGCCTCACAGGTGACATGAGCGTATGGTAATCACTACCGCTGGTTGTTAATGAAGATCGTAAATGTTTGATGCTTTTATTGCAACTGGTTTTCGATGTAAAGGACTATGTTGCATGATTTGTTACACTTAACAGGTATGTGCAACAAGTGAAGTGGAAATGTTGTGAAGTAAAATTTTGAAGATGAAATAGTGCAAATTTTTAAAACATTTTCTTATCGTTTTTCGATAACTAAATCTTGTGAATTACGGCCAACTTGTGTTATGAATATAAAGGTACTCTTAAATTTAAATAATAAACCAAAATAATAATAAAACGTGGAATTCTATCCTCGGCATGCTTATTTCATACGGACAGCCTTGTAAACTGCTTTCTTTTCCGTAATTTAACGTCTTGGAAGAAATGCTCAGTATAACTAACTAATACAGCCGAACTCTTGTGCTGCCATCGTTGTCTTCAGTCCTTGAAACATCTTCAAGTCATTTTTAATATTCTTCTCCAAACACAGCCACGACCCTCAACTGAACAGAACGAAAGGTGGCTGAATCCAAACATTAGAGCACCGGTGTTCGTAATGTTTGCTATTTTGGACGATTCGACCCGAGCTCTGGCACTGGCAATAACTTGCCCCGAGTGTTGCCAGGTGTTTGCAAAAATGAAAGGATAACGCTGCCCAGTAATCAGCGAGAGAACATGAACTCCGCAGGCTGGTTCGGTGTCAATGAAGCTGTTAGTTAGTTGTGTTATAACCTGCTCATCGTGAGCAATAAAATGCTTTCCAAGCGCTACAAGGGGTAAGCTTTAAGCATTGCTCTAAAGTTGCTCACAAAGAGCATGTATGAAAACACTCGTTTGTTTAAATATGAATGTGTGTTTGATTGTACAGCACAGTAAATGTAAAGTTGTATCGAACGTAGCTCCTTGATAGCGGGGTAAATTATTCTGTAGTGAATTGTTTTACATCCACACAGTCTCGTCCTGCCGATTAGTTTATCTTTCTGTCCGTTGTAGAGCCAGCCTCGATTTACGACGAGTCTCGATCAACTCGCCCCAAGCAATGAAATCATATGAAATGCATAGAATTTTTCATTTGCAGAGTCCCATTTCACCACTTGACACTGTGCGGTGATGATTGTTCTCGTACCCTTTTCCTGCCTCGGTTGGATATTCCACATGTGTGGAGGATTGTTCGAGGAATCAGCTTGCATCAGTTCCCATTGGCTAAGACGTGCGATGGAGCGAACGTGTAGGCGCTGAGCTCATGATTTGGTATTCTGTTTCCATTACCTGGTGGACAGTGGTACGAGCGGTGTTTTATAGCCGAAGGCTATGCCACTATTGAGTGGTTTAAGGTTTCCCTTAAGTGTCATTAAACGAGTCCGTTGATTGGCATTTATGTCAATTGCTGGAAGTTATGGGGCGAAATGAATCGGTCAGTTTACTCTCCAGGTTGGTAGTAAAGCGGTGTGATAAACGGGAATGAATGTTTGATTTCAAGGGAATGTGTTAAAGTTTACGGGGGTTTAAGCATGAAGTTGAATAACAATAATGAAACGTGTTTGTGGAAACAAGTAAACTCCTTTGGAATAATTGAGTTTTTATATCAAACGGATTATTTTATTCTTTCACTCACTTCATGTCATTGGTACAAACGTCCCATTGTCGGCCTTTGTTTAATCATCTTTAAGTGCTTTTTTTCGTTGGTTGCCCTTGGCATCATTGCAAATAATGAAATTGTTAATCAGCGCCGATCGGAAATTGACACTCATCACGCGTGCTGCGTGCTGGAATAAATTAGGCCAGTCGTTCATTAGTGCACTAATAATAATTACTCATACTGCACACACAGCTGCAGTGAGCGTTTCAGCGGGGCCAGCGTTAATTTCCGTGCTGCGTCACTTTACGGGAGCGTGCATTGGGAAGTTTGTTTTTTTTCCTCACTCAATTTAACAAGCTTGTACCCATTTCCGTTCCATACGCTTGTTTACATTTTTAATTACGTTGTAGCGCTTTTCCTCTGTCATCACTGGCAATCTCTGTCATTACGTTGATGGAAATCATAAAGCAGCTAACAATCGGGCATTCAAACGATAATGGAAGTGACTTGTACAAATTCATAGCTATTGTTGATTCAGTAGATGAATAATTGAAATTTAAGGGGTTTTTCCCAATGCTCTACTTGACAAAACAACAGTGTTGATACTGTCCTTGAAGAATAAACATTTACCGTCCACGATTAAAATAATTGTTTAACAGTCTGATTGCTTATACGAAACAATTGAATTATGAAATTACAATAAACAGAAAAGCATATTCCACCGCCTCCACGCTCACTTCTGTTGGACTGTGCTCCAAAACAGAACGCACCGTTTAGGCAGTTGTGAAACACAGTTTTAACACACCACACCGGCTGGACCCGGCGCAGCTTATCGCGACCAACTTTCCCGCCAGCAATCGGATTACGCGAAACCTGCCAAAAGTGGATCCGTTTAGGCTGGTGAATGTCACCACAAATCGGCAAACATGTGATACGTGTCCCGCCTGCCAGGATAGCCGCATTGTCCGACGGGCACTCTCAAGCGTCGTTCGCTGTGCTTGGCCGGGTATAACCTGCGGGTATCGGGGCAACTGATATGCTCTCCCACCGATTGGGCTGGCTTAGCAACCCAGCAGCAAGTGTCTTGGTTTCGACGAACGACCCATCAACCCACAACCGCGCAAACCGGCCTGGCATGGATGGTGTAAGCGTAAAATTATTATCACACACTTCAGGCTACAACCATACCAGTTGTTACCGAAAAGGTTTTATATATGTGTGTTGCCGAAACGCATCGCGCAAAAGTATTAATTCACTCGAACGTGTGTGTGTACAAGCACTGTTGGCGTGCGTTTGCTATGGCTGCCGTCCCAAACCAGCACATTCGTTGAAACGAATCCGTCCAGGCGGGACATTAGTTGCGTTTGGCAGCCGAAAACTGATTTTCTCGCACGAGTGGGTTAAGCGGTTTTGCGCGAACGTGTGTAGCCCGCGCCATGGACAAGCATAAATCCTGGCGGCGGCATAAATAAGCGATGGAGTGGTTGGCTCGCATGCAACGCGTGTAGCAAACGATTCCTTGTAATGAGGCGTACGGTAATTAACATGTGTATGGAAAATAATTGACTTGGCGGTACAGATGCTTCGTGGTTAAACGTGACGCACAAGATCGTTTGCGCTTGCCTCGTTGTTCAGCAGCGTATGAGTCGTTTAGTTTTGAAACATAAAATTCAAGATTAAAGCAACACAGTTTTGATTAACCCTCACTCACATACACACACACACACACACACACACACACACACACACACACACACACACACACACACACACACACACACACACACACAAATTTCCCATTATGGAAGCTTCCACAATATTTCGCTTTCATCGCCTGTATGCCTGCACGAACGGTGTTAGTGACATTTTGAGATGAAAAACACACGAAGAGTAATTTCCCTTTCCCCTTGTAGCTCGCCCGGATTAATAGCAATGCTGCCAACAAAGCCGTTACCTTACAGGCTGATCCTTTGTATGTATGGCTAAGCGGTTGCAAGGTATAGCTTCACCTACGAGCGAAATTCTCATAAAACGTTGATCAAAAGGTGAGCTAGCTACGAATGCCCTTTGGCATGGTTTGCCGGGTGAGTCGGTGGCGTCAATCAGGGCATATTATTCCGCTTGCTGTTGAGTGATACGGTCCCCAGCTCGCCCATACACGAACACACATACACACGCCGCTGGTGGTCAAGTGTGGGTGGAATTTTCTCCAACAAACTTCTCCAATCTTCTGTGCCCATTTGTTTGCTTTGTTTTTACCAACAATAACACTATTTTGTGCGCACACAAGCACACACACACACACACACACACAAGCGCACGGTTTTGGGCAGCATTTGTTGAGTGTGAATGTTTTCTAAACATTTACCCAGACAAAACATATCTTTGCAGGGGCTGTTTAATTGCTTCTTGTAATTTGTTTCTTTGGCCGTTTTTTGTGTGTATTAGAGTGATGCATTGTTAAAAGATACACAGAAACGAAATGACAATTAATATTGCTATGTATAAATTGTAGTTTACTTCGTTGAAAGGGATAGTTTTTTTATATTTAAACACCGCTTCTGTACATAAATCGTCGGTTGAATTCTTTACAGATAGATCAAATTTTTGTGTTGGTTTATGTGTGGAATACAATTACAAGTGTTAAAAATTTGTCAAATAAAATTTGCTGTTGAATTGTAATGTAAAATTGAATAAATATTGAAAAAGTAAATATTCTAGTTGTTTTGTAGCAATAAAAGAATTCCTTCTGAAAAATGTAAATATGAGGAAATAATTTCGAACAGCATACAGGAGTATCAACTGAATAGAAAATTGATGCAAACTGATGCTAACAGTCAAAAACGACCCCTAAAACCACAGTTTTGAGATTAAAAAAAGAGAGCCACAATCATTTATACTGGCTAGAGCATAGCCAAGTATTGTTATCGTCATCTGATAACCTTTTTCCGACACATCTCACTTCCACCAGTAGTTTCAACTTAAGGCTCATATACACAAGAACAACGTATTGCTGATTTGTCTTTTATACAGTTGAATCAAAATCACAACCACATTAGTTTAGTACGTCCATCCGATAAATTATTTGAAATATTAGATCAAACACACATACTCAGATTATTGTAATCACAAAGAACAGATGTGGATATACAGGTTGAATTTAAAATAATTTGAGGTCATGTTCTGAATGACGGCACAGAGAGATATGAATTAACAAACGATATGCATACCCCATGTTTGTTTCGCATAAATAATTCTTATCACTGTTACAACATCTCAGCACATAGTCCTCTTTCTAGCATATCGTTGCTTTGTTGTGTATCCTTTCACTAAATGTACCTTAACTTTCACATTCACTGCGGTACAACAAAGGAATAGTGAAACTTCTTATCCCCCACCTTTGCGCATTTGAAATGGATGCATTTGCACAGCTGCATAGTGAATCGGCTACGATTGCAAATACCTTCATATCCTGCTCATACTGCACACGAAAGTACTCCATCGCTTGCTGTTAAGGGCAATTGCACCGAATCGACTGCCCGAATTCTGACTGAACATTGATAAAGTTTCCGAGCAAAGGTAGTGGCTTGTTTTTTTGTAGGCAACTTTACAGCTTACACATCCATCTGAAGTCTGACTTTGGAAACGCACACACACACACAACACACAGTGCAACATTTCACTCGAACCGATGCCGATACCGACGATTTGCCATTGTGATTGAATCGAACTGTTGCGCTTACAATCGAACACTGGCGTATGCACTGTGCGCACCTGTGAATGAAGCACAGCAAAACTTTACCAACACGTGTATGAGTGTGTGTGTGTGTGTGTGTTTAGCTCAATGCAAGTGAATGCAATTGCCCGGGCATTGTGGAGCCCGTGGGGGAAGGTTCTTTGTAAGCTTAAGAACACATGTGTCTACCGAACACGTGACAGGTTCCGGCTGGATAAAGGGGTGCAGGTGGCCCTCCAATTCTACTTTGCACTTTACATTGTTCAGAGGATATCGAGCTATCGTTATTGTTCGAGTAATGACGAGAAAGAATAAAATATAACTACTAAAATGTTTAAACATATAGCAAAATAAACGCGAAACCCCAGTTATTTCAAATAAGCTTTACTTTGAATCCGTTTGTACTTTCCAAGAACTTGAATGCCCTTGTAAACATGTCGGGCTTATTTGCTCCCACTGTGCAGTGACCAGGTCAAGACCGTAGCCTATTGGCTTCGTGATCGATAAAGTTAACCTTCTCACGGTCACTTCGCAACCTGGCCATAGGCATGCCAGAGGTATATTTCTCCGCATACACACGTCAACATCGATTTGCCTTTTGCGTCCATCGAACCTTGGCATCGTAATACCCTTAAGTAGCGGCTTTTATGCGACGAGATTGTTCAAAAGATAGTAAATATATTGAGGCTTAAGGAGAGGATAAAAAATCGCCCCCACTTCCCCCCCCCCATCGACAATGGCCTTTTGAAAGATGCTCGACAGTGCACTGCGCACCACTGTCAGCTGTACCGGGAGAGCATTTGCATAAGTAAACCTATTAAACCGAGCTTAAATAACGTCCCACTCACACACACACATGCACACCCCTCTCGATCCCATTAGATGGTTTCGCCTGCTGCCATCCGAACAAAGATGCCCGGAACACAAACATTCATCTTACCGGACAGACAATGTCGACGCAGGTCGCACGGAGGTAGGCAAGTGTACATTGTAGCATGCACATTAAAAACCGAACGGTTTCGTTGTCACCGTGTGGGGGTTGGATTGGGGGTGATGTGGGCGTATGTGTGGGTGTGTGCTTCGCTCCGGGCGGCAGGTTCCATTTCCTTCCAATATCCTGACGGATGGTGGGGCTCTATTGAATTTCCACGAGTGGCCACGATTCATGATTATGGTCTGTTGAAGCCGGTGCATACCAGCGCCATACGGCAAAGGGTAATAAATTTGCTCCCCTAGCCGGTTGAGCGTCTAGGCGCGTGCTGTGCTTTTAGCTCTCGCTCAGCATGGCCCCAACGGACTTTGGCTTGCGGTTGGCCAAAGCTGTCGTCTTTGGGTACGATGCAGAGCGTTGCCACTGTGTTTGGCTGGGTATGTGTGTGAGTGTATTTATGTGTGAGATGTGGGAATGCAACTCAGCCACTTGGCGTAATCTGAGGCGTGCTGCACTCTCTCTATGTGTATTAAATGCAAGCTGAGATCGCTTTTCAACGCAGCTTTAAAAATCTAGCGAGATATGTAGGAGAAAGATTTCTGCAAAAGATTCAGCAGCCTCTGGCATACGCTTTCCAATAACATTTAAAGAACTGCAGCAAAAGTTGCCGGCATTGAAGAAGAAGCTCGATGGGAATCGTTTTTCATGTGTGCTCGAAGACTGATGATGTAACAAAGCAGAAGACATTGTAGCGGGAGGTGCATTCTGCGCTTATGATTTATTGTAGCGGTGCCAGATTTCTCCTACTTTGGAGTAGCATTTAATAGACGTTTTAAATTTATTTGTATGATTTTTTGTGGTTTTATTCTTATGTCATTTTTATTATAAAAGTAGAAAATCTGATATAGGGGCCCTTTCCGTTGTAAGTTCGTAGGCTGAAATTTCAGCCTGTCAGCTGTTTGCATTGTATGGCAGTTTTCGAGCAGCTATCAAAGTGGGTATAATATACAGGTGGGCTTATCCCAAGGTGTATGAATTTAGAAGGGTGACTTTTATCGCTTCTGCTTCTGAATGAAGATTTTAAGAGTGTTTTGAGTATTCTATGCTATGAGACCACCTGAACTACATGCACTTTGATTCTGGATTCCATCACCAGATCTCTTTAATAAACCTTGGGATAAATGTAAACACCACCTTGTTTTGATTTTTCGAGCAGGTACTCGAATCCAATTCTAGCTTTGAGGCTAGAATAATCTAGACTGAAAATTGCAGACTAGTTTTTTGTGTGGTTTTGTATGAATGGTACATCCATTTACATGGTTTCAGCCTCCAACAGTCAAACTCCATACAAGAAACTGACTAGAATCGTGAAGGGCGCCATAGACAGAGATTTCGTTAATTATATATAATTATATAATTTTTATAATTTTTTATTTAAACTACTTGAGTAATAGAGAAGTTTCACATTTTTATATAATTTTGCAACAGTTAATAATGTGAACAGTACACCGTTTTACTCTTATGAGGTTGTCTCTTTAGTTTTTTTTCACAGATGGTAAAATTATATCGAATTTTAAGGAAAACAAAGAAGGTATGAACACCCCCAGCTCTGAATGGACGCAACTGTAAAGGCCCACTTGTCTAGCACTAGCCTAGGCAAGAGTAAAAAGTGGTTTAAGAACTATTTATAATCCTTAAAAACTATTTGTAAAAGGTTTATGAGCGACAACATTTAAATTTATAGAAATTAAATAAACTGCTTGATTGAAAAAATGATGGTGAAAAAATGTAGAAAACAATTTGGCGTTGTTTAGCCTGGTACAGGCTAGGCTCAAGAATACAACCGATACCGACGATTCACATCAAGTCAAAGATCGTGTTGTTTGGTTTGTAATAAACATAGAAATGGTAAGTTTTCATTGTTTATTAATTTAATATATTGTTGAGTGAATATATTGTTAGAAAAGTGAAAATTTGTAACGAAAACTGAATAAAAATATATAGTTCCCTTACAATAACAGCGTCTATCTTTTGCTGCTACTGGTTGAAATGACACCATTCCGTAGTTTGATTTACTACTTCTTGTTAGTAAAAAGATGTATTTATAACAAAATTGATGACATTGATCTTCAGAAAAGATAATTCCACAGGTCATCTTCATAAATTGAATAAACGCACTTATTAGATTGGTTACGAACAATTACGCCCAAGTAGCTTCAAGCACACAGGCACTCGAAGTAGATGAATCTGGCAACCTTGGAAGGTTCCCAAACCCCAACAGCTACTCAGCAAAAATCCGCTCCGTGAATGCATTTGCACCGTGCGCTCGCAAATTGCTACATTGTTTTATGCGTTTCGTATCGCATGCAGTAAATAATATAGCTGATTGTCTCTTTGTGATTGATTCGAAATCTTGCACCGGGTAGCACACAAAGAAAGCTCCCGCAAAACCTCGTCAGCATCGTCAGCGGCCAGTAGCCGGTGGCAATTTTTTTTATCACACCGTCGTAAATTTTACAACCATAAACCCATTCACAGGCAACTGTTTGCTACAAACGACACGACTTTCGTTTATGCTGGCGGATTAACGGAGGGCACATTATTATGGCTTCGCCTGCGCTTAACGGGCAGGCGCTCGGTGTCCAACGCCTGTCCGCCACCGGGCAGCGGTTCCGGAAGGCTAGAAAAGTAATTCATTAGGCATGGAATGATGTCTTTGCGCCGTAGTGCCACGGGGCATGTGTTGTAGCGTATCGTTGCGAAAAGTTACGAGTCAGTAGAAGATTGTGCAGGCATTAAACTAAGCTTATCTTAATCGGCTTTTGGACCGGCCAGGACCAGTTCCGGGCAAATATGGTTAGCATCTGACATCGATGAATAACGGTGGCGGGGGTTAAAAAGGAAAGAAAATACTCTTTTGCCCATAGTCGCTAGTTCGTAAATTGGCTGAAGACAAATTAATATTGGCATACGTTATAACTGTGTTGCAAAGAAACCACAGCATCTTAATGTGTTGGATTTTGTTAGAAGAACAATATTTACGTTTGCCTGCACGCCTGCGTGTGTGGGGTAATATGAAAATAGTGTTTCAACTTCATTTCTCACGAAGATATGGAAAAGAAGCTCAGTTCAGCAATCTTCACATCTACATAAAACAAGCCGGAAAAAGTTGCTGAAGCAAATCCTTTCCGTATGCATAGCCCAGCACAATTGGGCCAATAAAAGCTGGCAGCATATTATTATTTTTCCTCTTTGCTCTCTTTGCAGCTCGTTTCTATTCAAATGAATTTAAATAGCTGTCAACAGTAAAACGGACCAGCATGCGAACGGAGTAGTAGCAAAATGGCATAAGAAATGTGGCTTCATTTTTCTACCCCCGACTCTATGCCGGACCGAAGCGAAAGGGTTTCTTCTTAACCGCGCGATAAGCGCAAACCGCACTACACAACCGTCTATCCACTATGGCTTCAGCTCGTATTTACATCCATAAATCGTTAGCAATGCTGCTGCACGTTTCCGTTGGGCAGAGGGGTTTTGTTTCAAGGCATGCGTACAGGGTGAACCGCTGTGATCGTTGCTTTAAGATAAACATTATAACGCTGCCAATAAACTCCCTGCTGTGACTAATCGAGCCTGGTGATGGAGGCGCCCAGTACTTCACGCGATGCAAGACGCTGTACGTTAAGGTTATTCCTTTAATGTATGCACAACAAGCCACCAAGCAAAGGGGGGAGGGGGTGAGGGTGGAAACAATGTACCCTTTAAAATCAGAAACTGCTTCCCCGTGACACTGGAGGAGTCGTTTGGTCGAGCGGAAGATGGTTGCATGTGCAAATATACACATAAGCCTTTCCTGTGCAGCAGTGCTACGAACGATAGTGGAACTGGCGCTGTGGTGTAGTAGACCCACAGGTGGCATGGATAATGGAGCAACGGAATGGTGTTGAGTCACGAACGTCGACCGGTGGTGGTGCTGACGAGGTACATTAGTGACAGGGACGCACACAATAGTGCGCTATTGTGGTTGCGAAAGGGAATTTCAGGGTGAATATCTTATTTAAGCGAGGCAGGAAACGTTACCCTGAACTTTCTACAGTCGGTGTCTATTTGCGGAAACGTAAAATCATGAGTTAGTTTTAAACACATTGACTTTAAACATTTGGTTGTTTGATATTCTAAAACGAAATTCTCAAATTACTACTCAACGTTCAAATTGACGCAAAAAGACGCAAACAAAGCATTTTGTTTTATTTTTTTTATTATCCATCTTCTCTTATCTGCTCTTCTTCGGCTTGAGCTTCACTGTCAGGAAACCTTCGCACTATGATCCGATAAGCATGCCAACAATCCCATCAACACATTTGTTCACACGACTAAAGGCTGTTTGCGTGCCGCTGCTGCTTCATTTTTCAACGCCACAACCAAAGTGCAACCGGAAACCGATACCGCCACCACTAATGCGAAATGATTGACGTGGCATACCGCGACCTGCACCCCCTTTCCCAATTGCCACGATCGCAGCGCTGTGCAGGATGGCGTGAAAAATGTAAATTTAATTATTGCTGTAAATGATTCAATCATTTATGCTGCTGCTTCGCTTGTCAGCCTTGCTTTCGTCGTCCGTGTGCGCTACTTGGCACAGAGGCCGTTCATTTGAGGTGCGTTAAACCATCGTGGGTATGTGTGTGTGTGTGCGTATTGGTGCCACACATGAGTGTTAAAGTGGGAAAACGAACGGCAACAACTCGCTTGCAGGCACAGTGAACTTATCGAACATGCACCACCGCATGCGTCGATGGTGTGCATACCAATGGTGTTGATGGATCAGCGCCATCAACCCGTTGATTGGGTCATTTGGATCAAGGATAAAATGGAAAGCCCGAATGAAGCAGGGTCAGTTTTTGTGTACGCATCGATTGAATGGCGATACATCATTCATCCGAAAGCGATCGGAAAGGTTCCAGGGTGAAAAATAAAAACACAAGCCGGGAACGAATTTTCCACCATGCATCCGGCTGGCAGTGGCCGTTCCGATTTTGCCGTCTCATTAAATCGTGCTCGTGTAAAAGTTTTTACACTCTCAGCTTCGTCTCGTCGCTGAACATACACAAACACATACACACCTCTGGCATTTACTTCTCTCCCACTGGCTGTGTGTATGTCCAAAGATGGTAGGAAAAAGTGCGATTGAACGTAATGATAAATTGATTCGTAATTAATTTTCTCAGCTTCTCGCTCCATCGTCTCCGGTGCGGCTGCGGTATTGTTGGATGGTGCAGTGCGGGTTTTCTTGCAGCACGGAGATAGCTAAGAACAAGCAAAACGGCTAGCAAAGTGTGCAATTTTTCTCAGCCCCACCGCTCGATGGCGATTGAACGTTGCTTAATGTTTTGGAACAGTTTGAAATGAGTTGAGAAATATTAATCGACACCGGGCAGTGATACAGACAGTGACGTGAAAGGCGTGCAAGGGTAAATTGATGTTGTTTATGTTATAGCTGTCACATCGCGTTATCTCTTGCTTATATAGGTTCAATCTAGGGGACGATAACATTCGTTCTTATGAGAATCTTATAATAGTTTGCTTAAAGTTTAAATTTAATTAATTTATACCATTAGATTTTGATTCATATCTTAATAGAAAAAAAAACTAAACAACAGTATATAAAAGAGACACGGATGATTTTCATACACAAAACAACATGAAGTTAAAACGCTTTTATCTTTCTAACTGCATAACTTGAATTGTTTTTGTATCGTGTTCTTTTTTGTTCTTTCCCAGCGATAAATTCACATTCCTTTCGCATTTTATTGATATTAACCCCCCGAGAAAGGTATTCATCCCGTTGCGAGAAAGGCAAAACCTTCTGGTCAAGTAGAACATAAATATTTGCTTTGTATATTCATTCTGGGAAGGGTCCGCTGGGTGTGAAAACAGTTCGAACCCAACTTTTCAATCTAAGAACATCTGTGCTTATTGAGCGATTTTTCAATGTGTTGGAATGAAACTTCTGGCGATTGAGACCGTTTCTTAAAGTTGTGTTGATTTTTGACTCAAAAGGCAAGAAATGAAGAGAAAAAATGTAGTTTTTGCAAGAAAGAATAAAATAAAATTTGATCCCCTGTATAGATTTTCCAAGCCTACCGATTACGTTGGCTATTCATTTCACACGCACTGTTGCGGTGAGTTTCAATTGAGTGAAATTCGACAAAATGAAACAGTTTACCCCCAAAGCAATTTCACCACATCGTATCAACGCAATGAAACAGCGTGAAAAATCCCCAAACACTAATTGGATGCTTAAACCAATCAAGTTTGCAAAGGGTAAATTGATTGGCATGGTTACGGCTGGCGCACTCGAGAGCGATCGGGTACGAGCCGTACGGGATCAGTGGCAGGAAAATACGTTGCATGTAAATAATTTTCCCCACCATGTCCCTGCTTTTCCATAATCCCCTTAAACCGCGATTATCTCAATCGAAATTGGACTGAAAATGGTTGCCGAATGCGGGGAGCGGGTTTTAAATTTACGACGTATGTTTCGAAACGGAGTAAACAAACGCACTGAGTGTGCGGGTGCCGAAAGAGCAATCTAATCTCATCGAATCGATCGGTAATTGACCTTTGTGGTTGAATTGGCGGTTCGATGGCCGATACTGTGCATGGTTACCATTTGCCTTAGCCACCCCATTTCGGAAGGTGCTAGCATCTCATTAGAATTTATTGATCAACACGGTCGAGAAATGTTTGCCATGGCGCTGAAGTGCTCACGTCACGCGGGGGGTTCGTCTTGGGCTGTATTACCACGTACACCAGGTGAGAGGGGTCAAAAGGGTGAGAAATTACATTGCATTTCAGCTAATTCGATTACCGGATACGATGCTGTTCGGTGCAGTGGTTCACATAATTGATGCTTGGTGGCTTCGACTTAAACTTTGGACCGTTAATTATGGTCTTGGGTTATGATGGGTTTGAATGGGCCACTCGTCATGGATAGTGTTCGGGTTTACTATGATTAAGGTTGGGAATTCCATTACCTTCGGGAAGAAGAGTACTAGGAAAAAGTTTATATTATAAACAGTTACTACAATATACGATAATAAATATGAAGCTCTTGTTGAATGTCAGTCACGATCAATACACTTCAGCCGTGTGATATTCAAAAACTGGAATTTAGCGTCTGTTTTTAAGCTGACCCAGCATCAAACAGCTTTTACAAGTTGTGTCTGGTGTAAGTGGTTTGATGAAAATGGCCCTTTTTTCAGTGTCATGGGGTTAAAAGGCTCAGATGCTCTTGCAGCTTACAGAATAATTTCACAAAATTGTCCGCTCGCTAAATTCCAGTATCTTTTATTACCTTTTTTCTGGTTGGAATCCATTTTCCACCTGATTAATTTTAATTATTTCATTTGTTATCTGTACAATTTATTTCAATAGCACAATCAATCCTTGGGCACAATTAATTAGGTTTTGCCTCATCCACAGTGGGTAGCGCATTAGGATCCGTTTTTTTTTAATTTTTTTTATTTGTAATTTGTAAGTACCTTATTTATACTTATTTTGAAGGAAGTTAAAATTATTATTCCTTACCACCGTTTGTGTTGGCTAAACATCTGATCAAACTGTTTCAGGTCATACTCTTTAAAGAGCTTAAAAACGACCAACCAGTGGTATAAAAAATAACATTCTTCGAAATACTTTATAAACAATACTGTCAAAGTGGCGGTAAATTAAGTGCCTTTCAGCTCTCTGTCCCGTGAACCACAATGCCAGGCAATTAAAACGTTTATACAAGCGTATGCCCTTTTCGGTTGCATTGTTTGCCATAATCGAGTGAAAATGTTTCTCACCTTTTCAAAAGCCGGCTCGAAAATGTCATTGCTTCAATGCCCCACAGTGCCAGCAAAACCCGTCGTTAACAAAGATTGATGAGTTTTCATCAAGTGTGCTAACTAACCTTTTTTCCGTAAACGAAGAATGGTAAACTCCGCCCATCGGTCGGGCACGGATACGACCCTTCAGCAGCATCGGTTAAAACCATAGGCCGGGCCCCGAAGCAGCTAGCTTATTGTAGGCGAAACAAATTTCTGCAGCCTCCCCCCTAGGGTATGTCAAGGACATTACTGAACAAGGGCGAACGTAATGCAGCACACACAAAAAAAAACACAAACGAAAAGGATGATAGAAATTGTCAGCCCAAAGGTACGGCGCTGGACCTAGCCGTGTCAGGTGAGGCTGGGCTTTGCTCCGTTGTTGTACTCGTTGGGTTTTGTGTGTGTGTGTGCACTTGTCTCAACCGAACAGTAACTGACTGGAACATGATTGATTAGATCTAAATTTGAACTTTTGCGTGGTCGGCCCCCGCAAGTGTACCTGTCTGACCTGTCTCGTGCCGCCTTCAATAATGCTGGGCGCTGGCGTATTGTTTTCCAATCGACAAGATTGGATGACGAGCAGCCACTCGAGGGACAGGGAAACATTTCCTGCCCCGTGGGTTGTTCGGTAACGGGACAAGAGCTGCCCATCCGGGGGCTGATTAGGCACGACATGACTTTGTACGGGAATGGGAATGCGGACAGAATGCCACGGAGGGATGAAACTAAACAACAATTGATCACTGTCAAGGAGATTGAATTTGAGGGCTAGTTTTAAGCCCGTGGTACGTGCCCAGTCACGTCACCAGTAACTATAATGTCTGTCCTTTCAATCAGCTGGTGGTGATTTATTTGATCATATCGCGGCAGCGCGTCAATATTGACCAAACATTCTTTGGTTTACTTTTCATCAGAATATTTGTGTTCAGTGGAAGTTCTGTTTTTAAATCGGCTAGAATGGATTCAAAACGAAAGGAGCGCAAGTGTATCATATAGCTGACGTAATTATTTCAAGCATCTCATGGATCAGTGACTTTTAATTTACTTCCAGTTTCACTTTTTGATATCGTAATCCCTTTGCGAATGGCTTATTGCACGGTTCAATTAAAAACAATCACTTGCATGATACCACGTTAATGGGTTAATTCCTATGGCAATATTTTCTCTGCAACCGTCAACTGAAAATTAAAGCTCATAATCACCTGATATGGTGCAGCACACGTGTAATATTTCATCCCGCAGACCCCTATTAGCTTCACATTCAATGAAGCGATAAATAAGTTTATCTTTCTTTTTCCCACACATTGAACCCAATTTATCAGCAGCTGGGAAAGTATAATTTACATCCATTGAAATGTGGCGGAAAATGTCAAACTACCATCACATGAAATTAGTATCAGCAATACACAAACTAAAAATGGAGTGAACTGTAACATCAAAGTGTGCATGATACTGTCACCGATATGGCTGATGCTGAAAGTGCGCTAACTACTGGTGGTTGTGGTTTTCAGTTTTTTTTTTACTCTCCCGTTCACTCGTTCTCGATGGCTACAGCGATGCGATAAAGTAACAATAAAAAGCTGTCCAATTTAAAAAGCGATGGCAAAGCACAAGTAAAACCAAACACCACCGAAGTAGAAGTTACAGGACGGTCATAGCACAATATTGACACCTACCGCATACTGCATAGAAGCGGAGGGTTATGGTTGTTTTGGCTTCCACCTTTTCCTACATGCCCATACATAGTCTGCAAGATATAGACATTGCTTTCGTTGCCCACTTTCTGGAAGGAGCAAAAGAGCAGCTGTCCTATCGGTGGATGGACAGGTTATTTCGGGTTTGGCCGCAAGGTGAAAGCTGCTGCTGCTGCAGTGGTTGATAAATCGATCGATCGGGACAGGTGAAAAGCATTGAACTGCAGCGGTACGGGAGCATGCCGGTAACATGTTTTGACACTTCCGGGGATGGGTGGAAAGGAATGTCATGATTTAAGGACGATCGATTGTTAAGGAAAGAGAAAGTCAAGGGAATGGTAGGGAAGATGGAAAGGAAGGAGTGGTTTGGTTTCGAGGGTTCCAATTCCTAGAAAGGAAACGGATGGAATGGTACGAACGATGTTTTATCGGAATCGGAAATCGAAACAGTTTTCGTTCGTATAAGGCAGGTAAATAGAGAGTTTAAACATTCGAAACAGCACTGAGATCGGGAAGTTAAAGAGCATTTTATATTACACATTGTACGCTGCTTTTATTTCGTAATGAAATGTAATAGAACGTTCCATTAAAAAAGCCACACAATAAGCATCAATTCAGCATAAATCTCTAAACAATAGACAACATCACTGCTGGCTAAAGAAAGACCAAACCTTAATCCTTCGCTCCTCGAAGGGAAAGCGCACCGACGAAGCCATAATGCCCGGCGGTTAAATATTTACCGTTTATTATGCCGGATCGCCACCACATTTACTCGGAAAACAATAGCAACGACTTCATTACACTATTTCAACCTACGAGAGGGTGGAATGGTCTCCCTGCCCGAGGTTTGGCAAAGCAAAGGAAGTTGAGCTTTTGTTGAGCTGAATTGCTTCCCGGCAACAATGGAGGCGCCTGGTAGCGCGTTCGTATGGTGCACATTTTAGCATAATTTTAAGAAAATGCTTCTTTTTAATTGTAAAATAAACCATTGCAGTGCGGCTAGAAATTATCTTTTAAACACAGAGTTTTACCTATCGCTTAACCATACTCAAATAAATGATAGGAAAGAAACAGACAGACAGATAAGGGGAGAACGCTCGACGTGGGCGTGCATTTATGCCGAAGGCTAGCAGCATTACAACTGCCTCCATGCTATAGCTAGACAGCCAGGCAGCGTTTGTAGGCAATGAATGCCTTTGGCTGCATCTGATTTACTCTGGATGTTGGGTGGATATTTGTTTTTGTTTTTTTTTTCGCTGAATTTTTAATGCATCCTCAGTTGTCTATTGAAAAAGCCTGGGAAAATCCACGAGCGATTCTTATAGGGAGAAGCATATTTTCCCATTCATATCCACCCAGTGGCAGTGGCTGGCATTTTATGATAATCGTAATGCCTGTGGCTTTCAGTTTAGTCGTCCACTGTACCCCATGGCCCATGGTTGCTCGGCTCGTTCTGTTCGGTGGGATTTTATCAAAATAAATTCACCCTTATATTTTATACCCGATCCGGAGAGCGGAGGTCTTCCTTACATTCCGTCCGCCATCATGATGGTGCGTTGTGACAAACGCTTTAAAACAGATTGGATTAGAGCCACTGTAGTAGGTGGGAGAGTGTGCCCGAGCTAGCACATCATCTAGCCCGATGCTGATGCTCTAATCTGGGCGTTCTAGGTCCGCCTTCCTGCACGGCGGCTTCCAGGACTGATAGCACACACACAATATGAGGAAAATCATCATCACCCAGCAAGGAAGAAGCAGTGAAATGAAAAATGAAATTTAAATAGCATGCACATTTTCAAAGCACAGCACAAAGAATGCAGGGAGCGGAAGTGCGCGTGATGGTTGTGCACGATTATCATTATTGAAATATTCATGAATGGGGTCGGATGAAGGTTGAAGAGTGCCGCACATCGTTCCGCACTAAAGAAATAGTTACACAGTTGAGCCGAGCTATCATAAAGTGGCTGCAAAATTTTTGACACTACAGGAAGGAAAGGAAGCAATGCAGGAAAAGATGGAGGAGAGAAAAGTTCATCAATCCGGTCCGTCACGATCGGGGTGGGCCCTGGGTTGGTTTTGATTAAGGAAACTATCAGCACCATAATCATCATTACGCGTCCGCATCGCTCGTTTAGCGTAGCGTGGCAACGGTTTTGTTTTTCTTTTTTCTTTCTTGTGATGCGATGTGATGTTGTGCCAACGGTCGACAAGAGCAAGCTTCCTTCTGGTGAAGTAGATTGCAGTCAATCCGTAGGAAAAATCAAGTTGCTTCATTTTGCACAACTCAGAAAACAGAAGTTAATTTTCCTACCCCCTTTGGTAAGTTTTACTGAACTGATCGTACCGGTTTGCTTTTTATTTCACTTACACGAGAGAAAGAGAGAGAGAGAAAGAATAAACCGTTTATCCCGCAACGGGAGCGAAAAGCGCAGCATTCCGTACTTTAAAATGGAATGGAAGTTGAGCTTTCAAGCAGAAGATTGCTCCATCAGCGGCTGCGGAAGTGACTGAGAGATACCTGCGTTACCATGCCGACAGCAGCATATTTAGTTGCCAGGAGTGTACGCACGCCAACTCCAACTCATCGCTTTCACCCACCTGCAACCTGCAGCGCGATGATGTACCCATTATAACGTAATGCGAGCACATTGTTTTACCATCGTTCAGCAGCCTCGGTATGTGATTTTGTTTTCCCATCGCACTTGTTTTGAGTTTTGTCGTAAAGTCTTTTTTTTTGTTTTTTACTTCCGGAATTTATGATTGCAATAGTGCAACGTGAAAACTCCCTTCTCCTTCGGTACGAAACTCAAACTTTTTTTCGTTCAAAATATTCCTGCGCGTTTGCTCGTTTTTTCTCTCCTTGCCGTTCGCATACTCGGCCGCAAAGTTTTCCGCTTTATTGCGAGAGAGGTTGGCGGAAAACGGTTTTTTTTGCGTTCGTTGTTTGTTGCTATCGCGTTGCTCTTGAAACTGGGCTCAGCGATGGGACAAACTTGCAACAAAGTTTGAGCCTTGGCTCAGCTCAGAGATAGTGAATCGTGCGGCTCAGTGAAACTTCCTTATAAAATACAGGCCAATGGGACCCGTACACAAACACACACACACACCCATCAACCCAGTTCCCTGCTGAACTGTTTGTTTGCACGTTTCTTCTGGAGATGAAGTTTATTTTCTTTTCAATTTCGAACTGTCCACTTTCTCAGTTGCATTGCGAAGGTATGTCAACATGGGCCAACAGTTGAAGATGTCCAACGTGGACAGTTTTCAAGTGGTGTTTGCGGGTAGCCAAGTTCTTTAGCGCTACTTTAGCGCTGGCAATTTTGTTTTGCCAATAGTTTACTGCTGGAATGAAAACTTTCACTGGAGTTTAATTTTTAACCCAACGAGAGTTTGTGCGGCCCACATTGAAGCGTTACTTGTGTGGGTGTTTGCGATTGTCAATTGCATTTCACTTTAAATTAACTGTAGTTTGCTGCTGTGAGTTTATCGTTCATCTTACATTTTGATGTGCGAGTGCAATGTTTTAAATTAGTTCAATAGAACAAATCATTTCATCCTTCAATGGGTTGACTGCAACGATAGTGAGGCAAATCAATGGAACGTGATGTTGTCCTTAATGCAGTTTAAAACTCAAACCCATTCAGTTGACTTTGTTATTTTTTTAAATTCAAAAGATGACTGAATTGAGTGAAATGAAATCTTTTCATTTTAATCATTTTTTAATTCTTAATACAGTGAACCCTCTCTTATTTGACACCTCTCCAATTTGAAAAACCTCTCTTATTTGAACATTTTGCACAGTCCCTTGATTTCCAGTACATTTTTGTTCCTCTAATTTGGAAAACCTCTGAAATCTGTGTCCCTCTTATTTGTGTATGGTGTTGCCATGGTTATTGAATGATGTATGCTCAAATTGGCAATCCTGTTCGCAGTTTCCTATAGCAACAGTTAAGGCTGCATACTAAATGTTTTGTCTCTTTCTTGTTTTTATGGACCTTTCATTTACTTTCAATCTCTGTAATTTTGAAAACCCCTCTTATTCGACAGTCCCATCGCCTCTCAAATAAGAGAGAGTTCACTGTATTATTAAAATCAAATTTTCTACAAACTTTATTGTATTTTGACTTTCAGTCCTGGTGTTGACTTTCGCATTACGTAATTAAAGGATGACCCCTTTTCACAGATGTGCAAGAAATCTCACATGTGCATGTAAGAGGTTTACTATCAATTTGCTATACTAATTTTGTTTGCACCCACACATAAAAAATCATGCAAAATAACCATCCGGGTAATGCAATACAATAATGCACATGATAAACCGCGCTCCTCTTCCATCCATCATTGTCACGATCATCCGCGTTTTGTGTCAATCTCAAACGCCTATGCATTGTCAGTGCAACCATCTACCTTTCCAGCTGCCATATAATTGAAGGGCAAAAGGTGAAGGATGGTACGGCCTGTGTGGCAGTTGGAATTGACATTTGACTGGCAGCATGTCACGGCCAGGGATTTGTTGCTGTCTTGCATTGCACGCATGTAGGTAGGTACAGATGGGCAGGCTTTTTTATTTATGGAGTTTCTTTTTCATTCAATTTCTCATGAACTTAAGCATCCGGTACAATGAAATGCAAGAATGTACAGTTCGCAAATGAAATAAGAAGATAATCTAATTTCAGCATTTCTGCACAGTTATCTTGGATAAGAATGCAGAGTTTGGAAGTTGATGAGGATGAATTCATATGATTTTGTAAATGTTGATTAATCTCATTTATGTTGTCAACAATGACAAGTTTTTCGAGCACATTTTAAAGCACAGAATTCTAAGGCAAGAAACACGTTTATTGTTAGCAAACGATACCTGACAATTAAAAGTCATTTTTAAAATATTTTATTTGGAATTAAGAATAACTATAACTTCTTTAACAAAGTGTAGAAAACGTTTAGCTATTTCATGTTAACCGGTTTGGAGGGCAAAACAAACTATCGTAAATTACCTTCGTCAAAAGAAAAGCAACATAATTGATTGAGTCGTACCCGTAAGCTCCAGTACAATGCATGCCGGGGGTACAAAAATTATGATTTTATTTTTAACAATCACCAACAGAAACTGCCAACCGACAAATGCCACGACACTTCGGACCCATCCGGTGTCGATGACTGGCGTGAAACGGTGCTGCCTTCCAAATAAAAAGCAATAGCTACGATAAGCGCTGGAAAGCACCACAAAAGCCGCTCGGTTCCTGTTCATCGGGGGTGCTCCATTCCAGTAACCCCGGGCGTCGTTTTGGCCCTCATCCTCCTCTCTCCTCTTGCCACCGCTCTACAAGTGAAACGTACTGAATGCGTTTTATGTGGCCACGGGAAGGGGAAACGTGTAGCACCGTAAAAGAAAACCCGGCGACCGGAAACTCAAATTCACCGGAATTGTTGAGTCACGAGGCCGTTCTTCCCTTGGCGCGCTGTTGCTTATCGTTATCGTTGGATTTACTGGGCACAGTGGAATGGGGGGAAGGGGAATAGTGCGGCGAGCAGGAGTGCCAGTGAAGCAAACTCGACGGTACCGAGCAATTATGTTGCTTTTGCGGGGTTTGCGTTTGGCTCGTGTATGTTTGTATAGAGGCGGAGTTTGTTCTTGGTAAAATTAATGGCCCGCGGGGTGTATCACAAGATACCCCCCCACAAACACACACACACACGCGCGCACATGGGCCCAACGATTTTCTGTCCGCTCACGCACCGGGTTTTCGAGGAAATGGAGGCTGAAGTTGAAATGAAAAATGTGCTACAGTAAAGCAGGCTGTAACCGCAGGCCTTTTTTTTGCAGCAATAAAGGCGAAAAGAAAGCTCAGTAAAATGGGAAATGGAAGAACACAACACAGCCCAATGTGTGTATGGGTCGCGTTTTATTTGCGTTACGATTTGGGCGAACAATGTTGGAATGTACATTTGTTTAATTTTGCGGATCATTTCGTACCATTTTGAGTGGTTTTTGGGTGAGATATTGTTTTTTTTTTTTCTTGCGGGAAAAATCTCGCAAAGGTGGAGACGTAACAATACACATTGCCACCTGGAGTTTGCTTATCTGGTGGAATTTTGGGTGGCAGCTATTGCTTGAGAGCTTGCAAGATCTTGCGAAATTGAAAGCTGATCCTGTGTTTAATGTGTTTTTTTTGTTTGTTTGCCAGAGAGAAGAAGTTATTGTGTCCTTTTCTGTGTTTTTGAGAGAATTGTGTTTTTCCTAAGAGAAGAAGAATTTCGGTACTTAAACGATATTAGAGCTTGCGGTGAGCTGATCGGGCAAATAGTTGAGATTGAATTACTTGTCAACTTATACCTTAAAACTGACTTACTTTAACTTAATAATAAATAAAAATGATCATCTGGTAAGACATATTTGTGATTCTACCTTTGCAATAATTCCCAAGGAGGATGAAAAGTGTGCGTTATGGACCTTGCTATTTGTTTAAAAAATGTGTTCGTTCATGTGTAGTCGTGTAAACATCTTATCGGAACATCCTGTCTTATTGGAACTTCTGGTCGTGAAATCATCTTATTGGATGTAAACTTATAAAGGTCATAGTGGTTTCTAGGAACCACTCGGTTTGATTGAAATGTGTCCGTAGTATTAATTTGATTGATTAGACGCTCCTTTACCGTCGGGTTTAGTACGTTTTCGTTGCCTGCAGATCAACAACAATTCACTGGAAAATGAGAACGTATAAGTACTCCTAGAATTGAATGCGCATTGGGTCATAGAAATTGAGTGAATTGAATGAGGCAAGTGGATGTAAAGACTCAACTCAGTAGGAAAGGGCCATACAATTTTATTCAATATATCTTTTTTGTGTCTTATTCTTTGAGAACTCTACATCAATGTTGAACCGTTCAGAGAGTATACTAATCCCAAGTCGAGTTAGTCGCACGCAAAGGCTAGATGAATTGAATGGCATAAAGGAAGTAAAATAAAGTATTTTTGTAGTGCATTTCATTTCATCGGTAATCCAATGCTATCAAAGAGTGATAGAGTGCGCCCTATAACGTAATATACCACCTTATTCTATCCCAAATCAAAGGAATAAACAGATAAGTAACCATTTCTAATCGGATTTGGTTGGTATTGTTCTTTTGTGTAGTACGGTTTCAAAGTTTTAAGCGATCAAGCAGAAATAAATGGAAAAAATGCCCACCATTTTGTTGCTTGCTTGTCTGCACCACACAAAATTAATGCTCAAATACCGCACCCAAATCCCCGCTGCATAATCAACACCATCAATCACACGGCCCTCGAAACCCCGTCCAGGATATAGCCAATTAGTTGTGACCGTCTTGAGCGTCAAACAACAAGGAACATCGTTCGCTACTCATTCCCGGTCCCGGTAGAAGCCTTAAGACCACGAAAAGCGGAAGTGTTTCGCGTTCTAATCCCTTTGCTGTGTGCGATTATCGCTCGGGTAATTTAAAGCAAATTTCTTTCGAGCACAACATCCGATCCCCGTGCTCGATACTCGAAGCCGCGCTGTTCTGCTTCGGTTAATTATTTCAAAGCAAATTGCACCTACCTCGTCGTCGTAGTTGTCCGCTTCCGTCATGGTGGTGGGGCGCTACGGTTCCGATGCGTTTCGTTTCCACCCGAGACGGTGTGGTGCTCTGTAGTCCCTGCTTTCTGCTACCCCCTTGGGGCTAGTGACACTCACGCACGCACGGTTTGTCCCGAAGCGCAACAGCTCAGCGCAACCGTCGGGCGGGCGGAGTTCGCCGGTAGAGCCGGAGAGAGATTAGGGATGCTTTTAATTTATGGCAATTCGCAATTCGCGGTGCTTCACGGCTGGAAGCGTGCCAAAAGGCGAACAGCGTCTCGCCTGGAACGTTTCCGGGCGCTGTACAGGGGGGAGGGCCCGCACACACAATGCAACCGGGTAGACTCACACTCACTTACTGTGGTAATAACACCGGGGTAGACACACAGAACCACACCACTCACACACACGCGCGCGCGTTCACAAAAGAAGAAACTTTTCCCTTTCACGAATCACCACACAAACACAAAAACGCGCCACGCAAGCCTTATCGTTACCGGGCCGAGGACCAGCGGGGCTGGGCGAAGAGATTTCAATTATAATTATCCATCAGGGCGTGACGATTTTTGCACTGCTTTTGCCCTATAAATATGTACTCATTTGCTGGTGTCGGTTCACTCACTCACTCGCTCGCCCGAACTCGCAGAGGACACGGGACCGCGCAGCACAGCACCTTGGGCGAAAAGGGGACCGCTTTTCATCACTTTATTTTTCCGCGCGATTTACGCTCAACTTTTCACCGCTTTGCGCTCGGCAGCTGCGGTGGTGTTGGCTGTGACGGTGATCTTTCGCATTTTTGGCGATGTCTTTATCACGGGAAGCTGCTCAACCACAGCCACCCGGTGGTGGTGGTGACGGTGGCAGGATCGTTGCTGTTAAGAAAAAGGGAGGAAGTTTGGAGCTTACTTTACTTTTTGTGTGTGTGTTTTTTGGTGTTTTTCTTAAGCTATAGAGGGCAAGACTTGCCACTTGCTTTTGGTATAAGTTAATCAGAATGTTTGAGTTCTTTGTACAGAAGAACAACGATTAATGATTGGTAAAAAGAGTATAACATAAAAAAGGAAAATAATGTGCTGTCACACGATTTTATCGCTTTAAAAGCACAATGGCAGGATAATTAATCCACCAAACTGTAAGAAAATCATCTCAATTTTCATTAAAAAGAACCCAAAGAACGAATCAGATCGGACACAAAACAGGTAAAACCACGAGGCACTATTTTCTTAACAACCAATTTAACCTCTGATTGGACGTATTGAGCATTGATTGGGCTACCACAATCGTGGTGCTTTCTCTCTTTGCTCCCGGAGTAAACAAATCTTAAACCCATTCAGTACTGTTCTTCCGCTGTTCGTCCTTTTCAACGCGAATTAAGAGCACAAAGAACGAAGGAAGCAAAGAACATATTTCTTTGCCGGACAAAATGTCCTGCCGCACAATCATCCGCCTCGGCGATGCGATTAGGTGATCTGCTCGTGCGGGTGTCCAGCGGCCACGGTGACCAAAGGTTTCACTTCCGAATGCAATTCAATTGCAGTACTGCACGGTTGCACTCGACCGGTTGTTTTTCTCCCGGTCAGCGGATGGTGCGCTTTTTTTTCTTGGCAGGAGTAGTTTCTTCTTCGCTAGCAGGAGCAGTAACGGTTGCTGCTCTTTACTTTGCTGATGTCCGTTGTTTATGAGTTCGTTTATGTCCGGTTGCACTGTGCTGGTCTGTGTTTGCACATTTTATCGTTGATTTTTGCTCCGTTCGTTGTTGAGTTTCTTTTTCTACACTGTCGTGAGCGATGAGTTCTTTTTCTGGACGATTTTATTTCGTGCCATTTATTCGTTGCATAGAATCAGCTCACTGCACTGGGGAAGGTGACATTGTTGATATAGTTTTCGGTGTACTTGTTGTTTTCATGATTTGAGGTTTTATGAACCTGGTAAAGGTGGTCCTTTTCTGGCACTCTGAGAAAGAAATAAAAATACAATGTTTGGTATTAGTAGGTGGTCAATGTTGATTTATTAAAAGATATTCTTTTTACTTTTCACATTTAAACTCAATAATTTCAATTTGATGTTTGAGTTTAAATTAATTAAATTGATGAGAAGCACTTTGTAAAGACTTCAAGTTGTCATAAACATAAACAAGATTTTAATTAAATTAAATTACGTGGAACAATTGCCCTGAACATAACAATTCTAACACATATTCTGGGGAATCCAAGCACATTTTGAGTAAATATACTAGAATTTAATTATTCAATTTTCCAATTAAGAGTCCATCTGGGCATGTTTCTCTCAGTTTGTTCCAAAACTCTGCTAATCAAACAACAGATTGTACATCAAAGCAAATCAATGCCGCTTGACGAGTGTACCAACTGTCGACAGAAAACGCACACGAGCACTTATTAGGCCGCTTAGCCGTAATCGAAAACAAGAGTTTTGATCGCGTGCATTTAATTAGTCCGCTATGAAATGGCCATGTCGAACGTGTCGTTCACGGGATGGCAAAATTGACGACAACAATCCACAACGAGCGTCTGAGTCGTTCCATTCGGTACCCGTACCGTTTCCCGCCACCGCTTTGGGGAAAAGCGATTTGGAGCAATATTGAATTTAAAACCAATTTAGCTTCGTTTCCGTTCACCCGCGTACGCTGCGCGCTCTCCGTTCATGATGATCCATACAAGGGCGAGCTGCAATGAATTATTCTCCCCGTGCGGCGGCAGCCCTGTTGCATGATGCACAAAACAAATTGCACGCATTTGTCGTCGTCGTACCGTTGGAAACGGGGCTGGGGCGGTCGAAAATCCATTATAACCACTCCGCACACTACTGTGCTCTCCCGTTTGTCTGCTGTTGTTGTTGGTGTACGGTCGAGCGCTCAGGGCCAGCACAAAACTTTTGCCCAAACTGGACCCGTTTCGGACAGTACCGGGAACCACATTCAATTAATCATGAGCAAACCAATTTTAAATGCTAAAACAACGGAAGCCGGCTCGGTTGCAGTGCCGAAGAACCCGGGCAGTGCTGGCAGATGAGCATATGGTGGCAAATGTTTTCCGGAAGCACTAAGCATCACCGTATTTGTTGATGGCGTTCCGGAGTTTTGGAATATTGAAATAGTTTGTGCAGGTTAAAAGGGCCCAAGAGTATTTGGGAAAGAATTGTTTAATAGGATGAATTTTTCAATGGAAAATAGTAAAATCTCAACAAGTTTTTCATATTGAAGGCTAGTTCAAATTAATAATGTGAATCTAAATAAATTGAAGGCTAGTTCAAATCTGCAATAGGTGAAATACCTCATGAAAATCTGTCCAAAAACTAGAGAATAGAATATTTTTTAATATTTTTTTAAAATTTTAAACTCACTGTTAGCACTAACTCTACTGGATTCCAATAGAAATTCTAGATATGGTAGCATTTCTTTTATTTAAACACACAAACAACCATAATGATAAGGTCATCAATATCTTAATGATAAATTCATGTATGTAAAAACATAAAAAGATTCAACACACAAAAAAAGACAATTGTGTTCATGTCATCAAGAGCATCAAGTTCTATTTTAAGCTCGGTAGTAAAATATTACGCTCCGATTGGTCTATTCTTTGCAGTGATTGTGGTGCGTGATTATCGATAACTAGGAAAAAGAAGAAAAAATCTTCTTTACTGGAAGGAATACTACACCCACACAGACAAGCAACAGACAATTTATTTACATTCGCTCCGTAATAGAGGGCGAGCCGTTTCAAACACCGTACAACCTTGCACGGTATTGTACAACCGTACTGGCACACTCAATTCCCGACCCACAGGGCCACGGTGGCACACGGCAAACGGCAATACAAATGCCATTTTCCATCATAAAGAACCAAAGCAGTGTGTGTGGGTGCGTGACGGAGTAGGAAAGACGAATGCCGGTGCTGTGGCATGGGCTGTATAATATCTAAATAGAAGTCACAATAAAATCGAATACATTTCCGACAGGCAACTGGAACACGCAAGGACGCGGCAGCAGTGCGTCCCAGGAAGCAGCTGCAGAGGACACATTTGATCGAGGAAAGTTTTGCCGAAAAAAAAGCTCGTGTAATCCCTTTCGGTGTGTTCTCTTGTCTAGGTTTCGGTTGTGGTAGCGTGTGTGAAAAAAAGGCAGGAAAAAACGGTGTCAATAAACCACACTACACACTGGATCGTTGCTTCCTTCGTAGATAAGGCGTGTTAGCTGAGAGCCGAAGCACGAAACGGTTCGTCCATGGCCATACCCAAGAAATAACGCACGTCGATTGCGTTTTTGGCAAGGGAGAGAAGGCTTTAAGCTACGTCGAGAAGGAACGGGTAGTGCTCCAAAGGGGGGAAAACTACGCGCATTACTAGACCCAGGCCAAACACGATTCCTTCGGTTACCATTTCCGGCAGACATTTGGATTGGCAATAATAAAGTTTTGCCATCTTACACGCCCTCCTGCAAGCGTAACGGAGGAAGAAGGATCAGAAAGAGAGAATAAATCGCTGATTTGTGTGTGTATGTGTTCGGGTTCATAGGGATACGTATCTCGTACTCCAGAAAAAACGGCCAGTATTACGAATTGTGTCCTGAAAGGCAACAAAACTTCATAAAGTTGGTGAATATATTACGTTCCAAGTAAGCTCTGCCTTCAAACATGGTC
Organism: Anopheles quadriannulatus; assembly: GCA_000349065.1. Lineage (NCBI taxonomy): Eukaryota > Metazoa > Arthropoda > Insecta > Diptera > Culicidae > Anopheles > Anopheles quadriannulatus. The sequence continues at coordinate 83,473 of KB666732.1, read as the reverse complement.
CCCCACGCGCTTTCCACCACGACGCCACAAACTTCTAACACTGGATGGTCTCCATTTCTTTCTTCGACACATCACCGATCGCTAGGATCGCTTAGAAGTGGTAAGTTCAATAAAAATCAGTGTCAAAGTGTATGTGTGTGTGTGTGTGTGGAGGCCGCCTCCTCCTTTGAATGATAGTGACAGCGAGTGTCACTTGAAGCAATGGCAACGATGGTGGTGGTGGGATCGGCAGGGCGGCGTTCGACGCCGATTTCCCAACGACGACCCCTTCCACGCTGAGGGGGAGAGGCAGCCCGGCCAGTCAATGTGCTGTCAGTTCGTTGCACAAGACGGCTATTATGTGGTCTCGCTTCAGCGCCCCATTCAGTCGGGTAGCGGAGAACGGCGGGCATTCAGACGATGCACACTAATGGGCAATAATGCCGTCGGTATAGGTCGCGTGTTGTGTTGCGTTCTTTCTGGTCGGATTTATTATTTGCCAGCGGATGGAAAACGCAGCTTTAAGGCAGCGAGAAAAAGGATGCCAATACGGTTGCCGCACCGGGTGTGAATAATGTTCGGCTTTATTGGTAGTTTTTATTCCATGCCAATCTAGAATGAACAGATTTATGATTTTAGTAGATGAAAACAATATCATCATTGCTGGTGATGATGATAGTGATGGTGGCGTGATGAAATACCTAAAATAAATAACGGCGAAACGACGTTATTGCAGTGAGGTTTTGACATATGGCTTAAAACATTTGCAAACAGATTATCATCTGCAATCATTTTATGTTTCAGTATTTCATCTGTTTTAGTAACATGTTTTCATTCTGGTTTAATTCATGATCAGACATGGTCAGTTTTTGGAGTGATGAATGTGCATTTTGTCCCTTTCTAAACGTTAGCAATACGACCCAGGATTTAGAAAAAGATGCTATAATATTGGACAGCACGAAAAATTGAAAGTACAAGATCAGTGGTTAGAAACTATTATTTGATTCGTCAAATTATCAATCATTCTTAAAATTACTTTATTTAAGTGATATGTGGATGGTTTTACAATGGACCGTCCACCCGTAGTAAGCATTGACTGACTATATCCGGCTGCGTGGTAATGAATTATGTCTCAAAACCATGTATAGATCGGCATGTCCGCGTCGCCAGGTCGTTACTTGAAAAAAAAAGAAGAAGAAGAAGAAGAAGTTCGATCTTTTTCAGCCCAATAAAGTTTGCAAATTATTCCTAGCATACAATTTGCTAAGGGGATGTACACAGTACGGTGGGTGTGTACATTAAATTTAATATTTTCAAATAATATTCAACACTTCCTGCATGGCTCAACATGAATACCTTCAACATTACTGCACATTATTTACTGTTTAGTTTGTATAATTTACCATAATTTAACCATAACTATGCAGTGAAATTTTCATTCTGTCTAACCCAAGCATCTAAACCATTCCGGCAAACTGCCTAAATCTTCTGCTCGCGTGACTAGGGCATCTTTTTCCACCTCACCAAACACAGAACGCTAACGATTGCATATCTTACAGACGGCATGCCGTTCTCGGAAAGCAACTCGGAACGGTCGTCGTCCCAGATATATGCTTGGCCGAGGCATACCATCACCCCTGTGGGATATAGCGATTCCGTCCAAAAATCGTGAGTTTATATCGCCATGCGAAGCGCTTCATCATACGGAACAAACTGCTGCTGTTGCCGCCGCTGATACTGCTACTGTTTTGCCTGACGACGGACATTTTATGTGCAATCGAGCACGGCTACAAAGGGGCGGCAAATTGCATGTCAATTATTCACGATGGGAAATGTACATTTTCACCTTGCGCAGTGTGTCTACGATAGGCGGATGATGCGAGATTCGCATCGTTCCCTCAATGGTTTTGGCCTGCGGCGCGAGGTCAAGAGGATCGGGCAGGGGTTGCAGGGGGAAGAGCGAAGCATGTTTGTAGATTGCTGTAGCTCGTTTGTCAAGTTTATACCAACCAGTTGAAAGGTACGAATAAGGTGTATCGACAAGTGGGGTGCATAGAAACATGATGATAACATAATGCAATTTAGTTCTGGATATATTTTGACTTGTAAGATATACGTACTTCTAGCATACCAGCATGTTATTTCATTTCGTCTGTATGATTTTCAACATATTTTGTTTTAAATACTCAAATTATGAATAACGAAAACTTATGTTAAGATGAGAGCATTGTTAGTTTCTTTTGACATGATGATCTTAAAAGCCAATGGACAGAGCTATGCTACGTTCTGAGATTTACTAAATGTATTTAATTATTGACTCTTTTTCAATTTTGTTTTGCAACAACAGGCAATATTTCATTGCCCTACTCATTACCAGCCGAAAACCCCTGCAATCCACTATTCCACCCAGCGGCAAGACCCATGAAGGCATTCTTGTCCGTTTTGCCCAGCGGGAAGCGGAATAGTTGATGGGCGATGTAGTATGTTTTATTACTCACCGCCTTGCAAGTGGAAATTCTCCACCAAAAGCACGAACAAACGCGGCACCCACCGTTCGCGATGGGAAAGTCCATAAAAACGACCTGTACTTGACCGTGGGAAAATCTGTACGCGGGTCCCCCGGGCCGGCCAGCGTGCCGGGTGTTCATTACTGCAGAAAACGTTCGCACCAAGTAACCAGCAGCAGGACAGTGGCAGAGTAATCGCAGTATCGCAGTAACGAGCCGGCCAGCCGAGCAGTCGCTACTTATTTGCGGCCACAAATTGGAATAATTCGGTTGTAATTGAAACAAATCTAATCTGTATTACTACGAGCGCTAACGGCGTTTGTCCATTGAAGGTCCACGGTCCAGCTGTCTGGCTGTTCTTTCGGCTTGTTTGGGCTGCTTTCTTTAAGCCCGGAAATTGAGGCCCATAAAAGGACGCCGCCGGAAGCCGAAGTAACACCATTCGCTGCCCTTCGCTCGGGAAAAAGCCCATACAATGCGCTGCGCTGTGTGAAGGCGCAAGACGGAAGGTCAATTTGGTCGCCACCCCCCTTGTGTTGACTGTTCGCTTTTGTCGGGTTGCATAAATTTTGTACCCAATACCGGGGGAATGCCTTCCCGCGCACCGGTTGCGTGTTGCAACCGTGCGGTTGGGCTAAGAAACGCTTGGAGCGTGTACGTGCAGCGTGGTCGAAACGATCCGTTTGAATTTATCACCGTCACACCGGTAGCAGTCATAACTCATGCATTGACACCACTACTACCATCACCCCTCTACCGGTCGCTGCGGTCTTCCGGTTGGACGGTTTGCTCGTACTAGGCAAATATACGCACGACGTCGTTGCCGCTTTCGCACAAGGACAGCTCCCTGTTGTCAAGGAGAGCTGCACGTGCGAGAAGCATCACCATTTTGGGTTTGGAACATTCATTATGCCGCAAGCCGATCATCACAGGTCCTTTTCAGTGTGCAGGCGCCATTCGCTCGAATCGGGAAAGGATGCGACCAGTTGTTGAAGCATATCCGGCACTTTGCGTCGTCGACACAAGGCATACGTACCTGCTGCCTTTGTTTGTGCGCTGATCCTTGTGGACAAGGCTTGGCTGTGTCACCAGCAACTGACGAAAACCACGCAAAAGCTCGGGAACAAGGAATGTGCAGGAAATGAAAGCAAATTAGAAATAGTTCTCCAAGCCCGCCCGAGTTTGTATAATCCTTTTCCCCTGCACAAACGCACACACTTTCATTGGGAAAAACCACAGAATGACCTGAATCCTTTCGGCCCATGCCATCCCAGGCAGCTCGGCAAGTCCTTGACGAGGTACGCGGGAGAGTGTTACAAGCAGACAAGTCCTTTTCACCACAATAACCGTGTTCCCTTTTGCGGGCAGAGGGAAAATATGGCTTTGGCCTACCACTGCCGCCTGCAATGGGACCGTCCAACCGTCCGCTTTAAGGATGTGAGAACATGTGATACTGTGGCGTGATGAGTTGTTGGATGGATGGAGCGGGTAAACTCTTATCGTGGAGCAACACATTCTTCCCCTCAAACCATAGCAGTAGCAGCAGCAAAGCCACAGCTTCTGGGACACTGCTCACTCGGGAGCTAATTGGACAGAAGGTGGAAAACTTTCCCATGCTTTCTCCCATGCTTCCCATTAAACCTCTCTCGACTCATCCACACACACACACACACATACACAAGGCCTTTCTACGCATTCTACTCAGTCCGCATGCAAGCTCTCGGTCGGTTGATAATGCAAGTGTTGGTACTTTAACTTCGCCCATCACCGGTCACATTTTTTCCCATTATTCACCGTCTCACTTGCTCTCGCTTTTCTGCAGACAATCTGGTCGGCAAGCTGTGGTTCGTAGGCAAGGTTCCCACGGTGGGGAGCCTATATTTATATTTAGGTCAGACTTTTTTTTCTACTTCCCCACTTTAAGCTGCGTCACTGCAGTTCTTGTTGAACCCGTTTTCTTGTCCTGCTTCATTGAAACGACGGTACCGAACGGAATTGCGGGTAAGTTTCCTTTTTTTTCGCAACCGGCTCCCAACGGTCATCGATGCATGTGTGGTCATATCGATTTCAAACGCACTCACACACTCATAGATACATTTTTCTTTAGCGATATAACGAGCGCAAAAACTCTTCCCATTGGCACACCTTCAAAACGAAACGGAACTACATGAAAAAGGATAAGAGCCGGTCGCACTGGAAAACACTCTCGGCACATGGGAAAAGAAACAATTGCTCTCCTACTGCACCCAAAGGGGATACCGCCAGGCACATATCGTCTCGTATCATATGACAAACGAGTTAAAACACACATTGAACCTCTTTTCTTTGGCCGGTGCATCGTACGGGGGCTTCTTCCGCATTGCTGCAGTTCACACGCTGCGATTATTAGTGCGACAGCACTGCCGTATGTGTGTGTGTGTGTGTGTGCAGTTCTCGGTATGCGGACCCGGTGCAGGTATTGATTTCCAATTTTGAAATTTATGTCAAGCTAAACGACCAATCCGTACAACGACGTTAATGTTTGCGGACGTTGCCGGTTCCTGGTCGGGGCTGGGCACGAAACTACTGCATACGGGCATTATTTGCTGATGACAGGAGGTGGAGACAGTATGTGAAATCGTTCTCTTTTATTGAATGTTTTATTAGCTCGTTACGGTGTGTGTTGTGTTTGTGTGTGTGAGTATAAAAAATTCATTCATGCAGGAAAATATGTTACAAATCGACAATCGATCAATGGTATGGTAAATATTTTAAACTAAAAATCAGTTTCAGCGTGTAAGGCATGTTATTTCCTGGAGAAGCGAGCTTTCTATTTAAAGAATTATAAAAATATTTTTATAAAAGCATGCCGAAATGTTCAAAGTGCTCTATTTATGTATTGTTTCAAGAGAATCAACCTACACACTTATTTTTTTACAGTTTTATCGAAGTTTTTCACAATCAGATGAAAAAAAGTTAATTGAGTGTCAATTTTCACCTCGAAGTTAGCCATTTTTGCATCAATTTGAGCAATTTCAGTCTTAAAAACCCTCATTAATTAATGTAAGTGTCCCGTAGTACAGTCATGATATAGTTTGTACGACTTAACAACATGTTCGTCGTGGGTTCAAGCCGCATATGGACCGTCCCCACGTAGCAAGGACTAATTATTCAGCTGCATGGTGGTTCTAAACAAGTCTCAGAAGCCTGCATGGCAGGCATGACCGCGTTGGTCGTTACGGCAAAAAGAAGAAAAAGAAGTAGAATTAGTGTAAGTTAAATGATGAGCATAAAAGTTTCAACTTAGCTCCCGAATTTAAATGTTTCAATTGAGTCAAAATTGGAGCCAACAGGAGATGAAATATGAAGAATCCAATAGAATGATTTATTGAACCTTGCTGAGTTTTTAACAGAAATGTTTAAAATATCCGGTGGAGACACTAATTGATGCACACCGTCAAATGTAGGTGCCTAAAAGGCCAAACAACCTGACAATATCAAAGCCAAACCTTACCAACGAAGGAAATCCCACTGAAAAAAATACACTTTGTCGACGCATAACCTCGACTGCAACTTTCTTCCAATTTCGAATCCGGGACATTAACCGTTCGTCATTGGAAAGGATTTGTTGCGCCGATTTTATTACATCTTCACTAAACACAACGGTTTCTATTTATACGGCATAAAAACCATCGCTAATCATCTTCATCATTATGAACGCGTGGAAATTTTCTGTTGACGCGTTGTTTTTTTTTTTCTGTTACTTTCTTGCTGTCATGCCATATCTGTTCACTACCGATTGTTGGGCACGGGGCCGCTTTTGCAACGCTGGTGACATTGCTCCTCCACATTAACCACCATCGGCCGGTGGTGCTTGGTCTGGCAAACGTCACCATAAAAACCTTTACGATATTGTTATTGCCATCATTACCAGCTGCTGGCGCCGATGCTAGTGGTGCACACGGTATAAGGTATTGGAGGGGGAAAAAAAACACCCATCAAAAGTATCGTTTTCCGCTCTTTTCTGTCTGCAGAAACAAAAATTAAATAATAGTAGCGTGTACGTGTAGGCACACAATGAAGCGCAACCATGGTTTCGAGCGGCCAGAAACAACTTGATCAACCAAAAAAAGCGACTTCCCGGAAGTAGCAAACCACTGAATCCACCTCGAGAATCGGTTGACATGCACGAATTCTGCGTAATCATTCCAGCCGATTTTTTTTTTTCGTTCATGTTGTGTTGCCCCAACCGACGACAGTGCCAGTCGGGGTCAGTAGGCGAATCAGAAATAATAGGGCCCAAAGTATGTTCGAAACGCAATATCGAGAATAAAGCGAATAAGAAAAGAGAGAGAGAGAGAGATGGAGAGAGACAGCGGGTCAGGCGGAAGGCGAGCCGGCCCGGTACCAGTTGAATAGCCGCGGCCCGGAAGCCGGATTGAGTGACGTGGCGGGAGGTTCGGCCGAAAATACTTCCTGTCACCAGGGAGCGCTCACAATTTATTAACTCGAGCGCGATGGTTTCCTCTTTTGGCGCGGTCCGGGTGGCCCGGCCCAAAGCCCAGTGTAATGACCTCTTGACATTCCGCTCGACGCCAGATTAGTGCGGTGCTCAATCGTCTCGTTGGAGTGCTCATTAATGGGATCGTTCATATTCATGGCAGCTGGGGCAACGGGCTAGTACAAGTTAAATTATGGCTACAAATGATCGGCTGCCGGGAAGCTGGTCGGTAAAGGGTCTGCGACGGTGCGGTGACATTTGTTAGCAACGAAAGGGGCAGAGTTGTAATATGTTTTGCTTAAAATTTGAAATGATTGCATTCAAGCAATTTTTAAGCTACAAACAGGCCAATAAACCATGTAAAGTGAAACCCCTTATAACGAGTACCACTTAATAGGAATTTTTCGCATAACGAGCAAATTTACTCATAACTCACAAATGAGTGAAATATTGACGAGTGTTTCTTGAGTTTTGATACTGTGATTAGAGCAACACATGATCTGTTGTAGATTTAATGCCAATTAATTTAACTAATTGTGATGAAACTTGATTATTTTGAAACACAACTCTAGTAGGAAATGTCTAACAGCTGCACAAGAAACTCTTCATAGACACAAACTGATAAAGCCGATCCTATATCAATGATTTTTTGCAACAATGCAATCGATGATTTGAAATTGTTTTCTCTTATAGCTATAAACATAATCCGGGAGAAACTGTAGCTCAACACACAACTGACGTGTTCGAAACAATAGATTTGTCAATGTTGAAAAATATTAACGAAAATACTAAAGCATTCGACCACTTTTTCAAGAACATGGATTAATAATCGTAACATGTAGTGAACTAATAATATCTGTGCACATATAGGTATTATGAAGACATTTTCTTGTTGAATAGATGCATATATACATTTATACCAGCTCATTTGCGGTCCTTGATCCAGTAATTTCTCTTTTCATACTTATTATTAGGATAAGAAATTCCCGCACAACGAGTTTTTCGCATACCGAGCGAGAGACTGGAACGAATTAAACAATGTTTATACAATTTTAAAGTATGAAAGAAAATTATTAAAGTTGTTATCGTGTCTAGTAAGAGATTTGTTTCTTATAAATTAAAAAAAAATGTAAACCATTCATTTCCTGGCTAGGAAATAAATAAGTCACAAGAAAATTATTCCTCTAATCCGGATAAGCGACTACAGCTCAACTATAAAAATACCTAGCAATCCGCTAGAAGTATGCTAATACTTCTAGCTTAGACCTACACACACAAATTTCCTTCGCTGCTGCTAATAAGCATAATTTCCCAGTCCCAGCCCGAGAATGCCTACACAGGCGCTGGGTGCGTTTGTGGCGAGGGTGGAAAGCGAGCTTTGCAAAATAAATTACAAACTTGCGTTGGCGGGTATTGGTCGAGAGTACGGTTCATCGGACCAGCTCCCTGGAGCCTTGCGGCCAGCATGCCAGCTGCCTCGCACAGAACGAGATGCCTGTATTGCTGTTGGCATGAATTTATTACGATGCTCTGCTATGTGGCCGAACATTCCACACTGGGTGCAGGCAGGCAAGCAGGCAGGCAGGAAGAGTAGCTCTCTCTCTCTGGGGATCTCGGTCGGTCGAGAGAGAAATTCTCAAACGATGGTAACAATCATGCATTTGACCGGACTCGGACTCGGGGCATTCGAATGGCTATTTTTGTTTTCTAATCAAGCGAAGCCTTCCGTGCGTTCTTTCATTCATATTTAAACCAACGAAAAAAAAAGGAACGAAAAACTCCACTGCACAGTAGCAGATCTTATGAAGCTTTGCACAACGGATGAAGCAAACTGCACAAGAAGCAATATTGTTTGAAATTGCTTTGTTTTGTGTGAAGGATAAAGCAACACAGTACGTGGTGCTAGGAGTTTGATGTTGCACAGCTTAGAGGATTTTGCGAAATGTGTCATAAAAAAGAATGATGATTAAGGTGCTCTGCCATGTGGCGCAACAGAAGGAATAATTCTAGCAAAACCAAAAAAAGGTTAAAATATAATATATAAGGAAAACAAAGCTAAAAATGGAAAGCCAACATTCTTATTTGATTTTTCTGATTGAGTCAAAATGTACACAATGAAAATTAAATTATGATATAAAATACGGCATAATATCAAATAATCATAAACGCTTTTTTAGTTAAACGATTCTTAATTTGTTTCATTATTTCTAATTTAATATAACCACAATGATTTTAAAATTCAATCGCCACAACCAAATAAAGCAAATTATCACTCAACTCAATATAAGCAGGCAAGGTAAACAAGGAACAATTTCGTTAAAAGTTCCACCATTTTCATTCGACGAAAGATTAAACACCATTTATGGCTTCCCACTTGTACAGGTAGGAAAACAACAGCTAGGTAGCGTAACTTTCCCAGCTCCGGCTTCGATACACCGCGTTAAAAGTTAACCGACGGTTTTGTAAACTCACGGAGGGGAAGCAGCAGCTTTATGCTACTCGGAAAGAAGGTCCGTAATTCATACCTGCCTTAATTTAGTTTCATTTAAAAGCACACTTACACACACACATACATTTATGTAACAAACGCTACGTATTTAACGTAAGCCCCAGTTTAATCTTTCCGGAAGCTTTGCGTAATAAGTACGATAGTTGGCAATCTGTTACCGCTTAGCAAGCCCGCGCCCGCCTGCTTAAGCTTCATTTCGACAGCAATAAAAAGACAATAAAAAAGCAATCTTTCCAACAAATTTCCCGTCGGCAGGCGTTTGAACGATGTTTAAAAGTGTAATAAAATTACCCAAAACGTGACAGAGGAAGCTTCATGCAAATTCGTACAAACGTCATGCGTACGCGAACAAAACGTTGGGCTCGAGACAGTAACAAATGATCCGGTCGGGGCATATTTTAATCTTTCTACCTACAGCGTCTTGAGCGGGGGAGTGCTGCACAGAACAAGTAAGATGGCCGCTGCTCATATTTAAAGGTAATCCCGTACGAAGGTCACGTCAGGGCCGGAATGAAAGAGATAACCATTCTCGGGCTGGAAACAGCCGGAACTGCGAGAAGAATGTATTTTTAGTCTCGTAGACCCGCGTCCCAGGTAGAACCGCGTCCCTTTGGGAGGGAGTGGGGGGGGGGGCTACTCCTAGGAAGGAATCCCTTTTGGTTATTTTCAATCTGTTCCCAGTGTTTTCATCACTCGCTATCACCCCTACGCCGCGGAGGCCGGGTGGGTCCACTTGTGCGATAACATCTGGAAGGAAGATTTTGCCCTTGTTTCATCCCCTAATCCCATATACAGCGAAAAACCCACCACATTCCAGCGGGCAGTGGGTGAGGTTGTCTGAGAGTGGCAGTGGGAGGCCCCTTCCCCATGGCCTAGGCAAAACACGGTTTGGGAAGAGTAAGGGACTACGCACCGTCATCCGGTCCGAGACGACCCACTTGACGAGTGAAGTTTGTCCATCAAATTACACGAGAGGGCGGAGAAGGAACAGACACTTCTCGCCCAATCTCCTGCCGACTGCACGTGTACCACTCACATGTGACAGCTGGCAGTAGACACCGGGACACTAAGCGGGCAAGCGAAGACAATTGTAGCAAACCTTTTTCCCGGCTTTGCTGCATAGGGCTGCTTCGATCAATAAAACCCATCTGCTACGGCGACGACGGCAAGGTTGATGAAAATCTAATAAAACTTCGGTGACAGAACGTCATAAAAAGTCAGTCATCCGTCAGTTGGGGCGTGCGTGTGTGTGTGTGTATAAGACGCCCACTAGCGGTGAGGATGTGAACCATGATAATTACTTCGGGATGACTTTATCCACAAACCACGGTGGAGATGTTCACCATCTGCCGCAACTGTACCAACCGTGCGACGCCCAAGGTGGTCCGCGCGAGAATAGATTCACGCTCAAAAGAAAAGAGCACCTCCACCCCCACCCTAAAGGAAAAGCTCCCGCTTGGGGAACGCTGACGGTAAGCGGTGATGAGTCAGCAGGGACCACTATCGACGATGGCTCATTTCAGTCTATCGGCGGTACCGAAGACGCAAGTCAACCGCAAACCGGGTCGAAAGGTGTTGACTGGCGTTTCGCAAAACTTTGCCACCTGCCCCTGCTAAACAGGGGTACACCGTTGCGCGTCCCCTTTTGCCCGTTTGCACCATCTTGCCTTGGCTCGGCAGAACGAGTTGATCGGATGTTCTGAACACGGTTAAAAGTACCGACTCATCGTTATCGGATCGGTACCATCCCGTGGGTTTCTTGGAAGGAAGGATAGTTTTTGAGCTCGGTTGGTCTGGCAAGCTTAGGCGAGCTTAGTTTGTTTTAGTTTTCGATCGAGTTTTTTTCTTATACGGAACGAACCACACATGTAAACGCTAGGGGACTTTTGTTCACTGAAATGATTGGATAAAATGAGTTGCTTAAAAAAATTCAATCAGCTCTGGAAGAATTCAGCGTGACTAGCAAAGTGAGTACTAAATAGTTTTAAGCCGTGGAGAAAACTATACAATATTTCCTTTCATGAGATAACAATATTTGGCATTAAAGCTATTCGTAAAATAATTAATGACTTAGCCTAGAACCTTGTCATGTGTTTTCCTTTTTATGTGAGAAGGTTTTTTGCAAGCTTAAATGAAGTGTAAATATGTTTTGTAAAATATAAAATGTAGCTCAACAGTAATGTTTAAGGTGTAAAAAAATCATAAAACTATAGTATAGAGTTTATTTCCTAGAAAATATAATTCTTTCAAGCAGTTACAGCCGTTATCGGTCAAGGCCTTCAGTGACTTATTGATTACCCATAGAAGAAAGTCAGTCCTACAAATGGAAAAACGGTCCAATCGGGGTTTGAGCCCATGACAGGCATGTTGTTACGTTGTGCAAGTTGGCGACTATACCACGAGACCAGCCAAGCGGTAATACTAGCAAAGTATTATGTTGTATGTAGCTAAATTGTCAACAACCATATTAAAAGTGAAAAATATTCTTTAGGTAAAAAGTATTCAAATGAGCAATAAACATTTTACATTCCCTGTTCCCGCACATCGAATCCACATCGAAGTAAAGTTATCTTTGATCCCCTCGGCACGCAAATGCAATTGGGTCATTGTCGAATAATTTATTTAATGTTTTCCAGTGGTAGCCACGATGCTGACTGCCTTATCGCTTCCACTGAACCAGATTGATTTTGCTGCTTTATCCACACTCACCAGCGCTGCACACACACATTCATGCACCATGATTCACATTAAGCGATCCATTTACTAATTGCTTCATTACTAAAGCCAGAATGCCCAGAGAATGGGTGGGTAGGTGGAGCTGGAACAACGGGACCACAGAACGAAGATCGTACATTGTAGCGATGTGTTTTTCACTCGCGGCAAGAACAAATGAAATAAAATATTGCCCGATAATGTCTCAATGCTTAAATTGATTGCTGACGTTACTCTTGATGTAGTGCAGGCAAGGAATGGGGGGGGGGGGAGGGAGGGAAACAGAGCGCACACGAGGGGCAGAATTGAATTCCGAGCGGTTGCGATAAAAAGCTGTCAAAGCCGTCATATAACGCTACACGATCAAATTAATTTTCCTACAGCAATCGAAGAAGAAATCTCGAAATTGATGACTTGACATTTACTTCAGCAGCAAGCGTTGGGGCTGCGCCGGTAAAAGACGATACATGGGAGCAGAAATATATAAATGGTTTCGAGCGAGAGAGAGAGAGAGAGAGAGTGAAAGATTGTTTCTCAATAAACTCATCGTCAGACCGTTACTTAATGAAGAAAGTCATCTTCACTGTACGGTTTACCAAATGATACGTTTAATGAATGGTGTTGGAACTTGTTACTACTTTGAGCTGTTTTAGACATAAAAACAAATTTTTGCAATTAACCAAAAATGGGAGAGCGAAAAAAACACTCAACGCTAATTTAACCGGTTATTTATTTTAAACGATAATTTCCACGCCACGCCTTAAGAATGCTAATTTGTAATGAAGCACAATTTCTCATAAAAGCATTCTGTAAGCTCACGTACACGGAGCGCAGCGTTCGAAAGACATTTCCAAGATATGCTGCCACTCGCCCACTCGTCGCCGGGCGGGCTCAAACTGGCGCGAACTTTATCTCATCCATCCAGACACAAAATACAAAGCTCATTTGCATAGCACAAACACACCGTGCGACGCATACTGATCAATCGCCCCAGGGTGGACGAGCATTTTTGCGCGAGTTTTAAATCCGAGCGCCAAACTCTAGAAAACTTCCCTGCAGCCGTTTTGATTAGCATTCACGAAAAAGCAATCCCGTTTTTGTTTATTATTAGTATTTTGGTTGTTATTTTTTTTGGTCGTCATTGAATCGAAGAGCTATGAGGCTCTACCGTCAAACAAAATTGACAGCAAGCGCCCAATCTGTTCACTGATCTTGATTTTCGAGCATCATCGATCAACGCGCTGAATGGACGACAAACGCCACGCTGCGATGGAACACATGTTTAAGTCATTTTCGGAAATATACGATTGCCTAACCGAAACAATCACGACCACCTATCTTCCCGGATTTACGATACGGTGTGGTTGATGCAAGGATAGGTAGAACAAACAAACACACACACACACACACACACACACACACGGATAGAACAATAGACAGGTCCTTCTTCCACATTCTCTTTTGCACACGCGTCCGTCTCTGGATTGGAATATTAATCACTTCACAATTCGATACGGCCCAATTTCGAAACAGCAGCATCGGGCAGCACTTGATTCATTGCAATGCTCCACTGACCGTGACCGAGGCATTGTGACTCGCAAAAAACAAAACGAACCAACATCTGTGTGTGAACCGTACACGTAACAAAACTCGAACACTGGACAAAATCAATGCACAGTGCTCGAATCGGTGCTGGCTGACGACAAATATATCACGACAGTGACACATATTATCTGCAACATTTATTATCTCCCCATGTCACACGACTCAATGGACGCGGAAGTACAATAATTTGAAGGACATTAGAGAAAACTCATCCAGGTGAGTATATGACGGTGTGGCAACGGTATGCGGTGGTATTTGATTTGAATTTGATAAATAAATGTTACGCTTTTTTCCTGTTCCAACAATTGCTCGACCGTGCAGCACTGTCCAGAATGCTAAATGCAATAAACAATGAACGACAGGCGGTGGTACCGACTCTACATGACACCCTGTGGCGTTTCGATGAGTCCTTTCCCACCCTTTCAAAACTTTCAAAGCATAAACAAGCGATAAAAAAACCGGTTCGGGAAGTAGGAAAGCATATTGCTGTTTTACAACGGTTTTCCCAGTGAATGGTTTATTTGATTGCAACGTAAACGCGGTTGTATGGCTTGTTTTACAGCAACGGAGAGAAATTGTTTATTGGCAACAATTTGAATGAATGTGTAGGCCGTTTGGCTCGAAAGCATCCCATAAATTGTTCATTAGAATAATCTTTTATGTTTTACATAACTTTATTTAAGTTTTTTTATTCAGTAGGAATGGTTAGGCCGTATTGCTGACTTTATTTAAGTTAGTACGTGTAGATTAAATTTGTAAAAAATATATTGTTTAAAAATACTTCAATTCCTTGTACGTAAAAAATAAGTGTAGTAGAAGATATTTGAACAAAGGTCTTTTGAAAACAACCATTTTAAGTTTTTTGAATATAGATTTCGAGACAATAATTATAATCAAGTATCGACTAGGATAATACAACAATTTGAATTTAAAAAAATTGCCTGGAAAAATATCTATACAACATATTTTGGTCTAGACTGGTTGTGTTCTCATTGTCAAATGCCGGATAAACAAATGAATTTTAACGCAAACATGGAAGCAGACTCGAGATAACATTGCATTAGTCATCTACAAAAATTACAAAAAAGTTTTAATTTGGTTACATTGTCTATACTACGAACTAACTGATTCTAACTTATACGCATTAGATAGAAAAGTAGGTAGTATTTACAAATAGAAGTACTTTATATGAGGTTTTGTAGGGTACGTATGCTACAATTTATGCATTTAAATCGATATTTCATGTTGAGTTTTTCTATAAACTCGCTAATCCTGTCAATTTTAACTTTTCTATGAACAATGCAAGTACTGTACCAAGGTGGGAGATTTAGTATTCTTTTTAACACTTTAAGCGCCGTGTCATATAAATTCGCATGA
>KB666732.1:20235-67784 GCA_000349065.1 Anopheles quadriannulatus | reverse complement strand
ATACAGATTTCAGAGGTTTTCCAAATTAGAGGAACAAAAATGTACTGGAAATCAAGGGACTGTGTAAAATGTTCAAATAAGAGAGGTTTCTCAAATTGGAGAGGTGTCAAATAAGAGAGGGTTCACTGTAGTTTGTTTCGTAAATCCAACTTAGAGTTTCAATTAATAACTGGGTAAAGAATTCTGATTGCTAGGATCGGCGTCAAAGACCAGGCGTCTCCATAAGGATTTCAGTTCAAATGTACTAGGCGCCTCCATTTAGTATCCACTGTTTACATTTGACAGTGAATTTACTTTCGCTTTGTAAACATTATTTAAATACATCATCTAGATTATCGAATAATAAAACTATAACATCGTTGTTCTTCTACAGCAGCTCTAGCATGATGCGTTGTGCCGAAGTAAGAGAGAGGGACAAGTAGCGCAGGCGAAGTAAAAACGGACAAAGTAGCTAGAGTAGGAAAGGATCATCCCGAAGGAGATTCGCATTGCGAGATGTCGATAACGCAACTATCGCAGCTATACTATATTATCTTCAATAATCAACGCCCTAATCGAGATCACAAACAATGGAATGATGATACATGATTATTAGACAACGACGCATTATATCTTTATATCAAACCAATACCAAAAACACGCCCTCTCAGACACACCCATAACCGATTGTGATTGCTCTTTATCAAATGTCTTTCCCATTGTTTGCCCCAGCATGTTTTTATCCTTTTTCGATAAGCTGTTCGACCCATCCTTTATTTTAGTCTCATCAGCACTACGTAACTCCTCAACTGCTAACAAAAAAAAAACTTTCCACAACACTTCCTAAACTCTTCCACAACAAAAAGAAACCGCAACGGTCGGCACCCTCCGGCAGAGGCGAGCAGGAAAACAGAAAAACCTTCTATTGTTATTGCAAGACCTCAGCTCAATGGCCTCCGGTTAAGACGATCGACCATCCATCCATGCCCGAGAATGTTTTGGTTCAATTTGCTCGTCCCGTGTTTCCGCCTTTGCTCCTTTCCGTTTTATCGAAGTTGTATCAAAACCATCGCTTTCGATTTTCAGCTCGACTGGAATGTGCCAGCCGCTCGGAAGAATTATTGTAATCGCACCAAACGTATCGATTGGTCGACCAAACCGACCACTGGCCTTCTTGGTTCGGGTTTTCCCCCTCCCTCCACAAAGCTACTCGCTGGAAATCGTTTGGTCCACACCCGTGCCCACTAACGCGCAACGCCACTACGCCGTTGGTCGTTGGTCTATGTTTAGGTATCGGTTTAGGAAAATAAATACATAAAACATTACGTTCTCACGCTTCATTCCACCTCCCTCCATGCGCGGCGCACATACTATTAAGAACCTGTAAACATCCAAAACAAAAGCCGCTACGCAGAAGCTGTACCGAATTAGCATATATCGATCAGCCACAATTCCGTTAATTGGCCAGGTCTTGTGTGTTGAGATATGTGTACGAGAGAGAAGTACAACAGCAAAAAACTGTTGATAGTACCCCAACAGCACACTGCTGCATAATGTGGCTTTGGCTTTGACTTTGGCTGTGGAGCGAACACATTCTAGAAGGCCAACACCGTTCAAGGTGACGGTACAGTACGGTCACTAGCTGCTGTTACCGACGGTTTTGATTGAATGCCACAAAGCGCAAAAGAAGGGAACGGAAACGAAGAAGCAGACATAAATATGAATAACGCCACATAATAAACAATGCAAGACCATGGGGAAACATTCCTTGCGCCATGAAAGTACAGGTCAATCGATCAGATCCCGTTCCGGGAAGGGCAAATAGCATTCTAATCCCTGGCGGCCCTTTTTCTCCGAAGTCAGGGTTGATGTAAAGTAACACAAAAAAGGTGATGGCTTCCCATCCCTGATGCCGAATGCCGACGGGACAACAAATGTTGACAAACATTTTGCGAACAAAATTAGGGACAAAGGAAGAAGCAAACCGTTCATTAGCGTCAAACTGAGGATGGTGAAGCGTAAATATGATTTCCAGGTATTGGTTTTCTTGTTTAACTATTCAGCAGATAATTAAACGGTTGTGAATTAATTTTTAAAATACCTTTCGACCGATCCACGAGAGAAACCTTTTCGGGGATGTTTGCTAATGAAGGAGGTGATTGAAAATTTTCAATCAATAGCATAGGCACAGCTTTATCACGCATCTATTTTTGAATTTTTTGGAAGGAATTGCTATGTAAGTATCATTCAATCTTTTGCTTCCCAATTTCGGTACCATTTTCGTTTTATGTGAAAAGTAAAACCATATTTTCACAGCATGTTCTTGCTCTCCATACATCAATGGCAACATTTTCTTATTTCTTTACATATTGTATGCTCATTTTGCCCCGCCCCCAATCAGGGACGTGATTAAGTAGTCAGGACCGTTTTCAAGTCCCGCTCGGACGACGAAACCAACTCCCAAACGGCTAAGCCCCCTTTCCCTTCATGGCTGCCACTTTGTGCTGCTGGCCGGCAAATCGGCACAGCTGGTCAGTGTCGCAAAATGGCCCTCGGATCCTTTTCTTCTCTATTCAAATCCCTAAAAATACCTATTTTTACCCTTGCGCGTTACCACTCCACTTCCGTCGCTATGCCTTGGACAGCAATCTTCATTTTGTCATGCAGGCGCTCCTTCATTTTGCCTTCCAAACAAAACCAACAACAAAAAAACTCCCACAAAAAGTGGTTCAGCAGAAGAAAAAAATGGTTCCACCTACCAGAACAACACCAGGGCGATGAAGTAGGGAGAGAGGTGTAGGGTTTGAATGTTTCACTTGCGTTTTCTTTCTTTTCTCCGTGGCATTCTTTAGTAGCGCGTCTTGAATGGAAGCAGAATCAACGCCTGAGTCCCGTTTCCCCCGTGGTCCCTCCATCCACGTAACCCAGTAACGGCGGCAGTACCTAACCACCCACCGTGCGCTCGAGCACGTTTCACGCTGTGATTGAATTGAAATGGTGAAGAAATTCTTTCCACCCTCCGGACGGCGCACGGCGGGCGTCCGTCCCGGGGCGTGTGCTGCAAGGGGTCACAACAAAATGCCTAACAACGGGGCAGTAGCCCCGGGTACCGAAACGGCAGCAAAGATCCCAGCGGTCGGTTCAAGAAATCGTCAAAAACTTGCTGCGATGATAAGGCGCACACAGCGGCACCAGGTAGGAAGGAACTGGAGGTGAAAGTACCAGCAATTAAGATAGCGGCGGGAAACCGTCCATCCAGTTGAGTTGAGTTGAGTCTTTCTCTCTCCCACGCGCTGGGCGGATGGTATGAACGATGGTATGAGAAGTTGCTAGGGGGAACCGTTATGGCAGATTGAAATGCTTACCTTGTCCGGCGGGAGCTGACGGTGCGCGATGGTGTGGGTTGCTGAAATCATAATTCTGCCATCGTCAAAAGTACAATTGCCACTGATTTATGAACCAATCACGCAAAGGTTCTTTCGGGTGAATCGAGGTATCGGAATCCGCCTCGCGGAGGAAAGCGTTACGGAAAGCTAATTGAATCACGCTTTCGACCTCACAGATAGGCAATAAGCACACCTGACACTGACGTTGGACTCGTTTCCTGCATGCCGCACACTTTGATAAGGTTGATATCGCTCCTTTGAAGACGAGAAGTTATGAATTTTCCTTGCTAACCAGCTCAATGTTGGGCATTTTGTTTATCTTCATTAATCGTACCTTTACGTTCTTTTATATTTCTTTCGTTAAATATCACCTACAATTACACTTGCCTTCAAAACTACCAAAGCCCTAACACCACGCAGACGTTCGATCTGCACCACGGACAGCTTTAATCGAAGCGAATCAGTGCACTCACTCGCGTTGCGAACACACAGCTGGAGCTGGAAGTCACACAGCTCTCGCACTAACACACGCGTACTGTGGACGCAACGGGGACAGCCTGCTTTTATGTGCTCGTAATTTGCGCCTCCGCCACCCACAACCCCACACCAGCACACGGGAACGCAGCTATACGGTTAGTTGACACACACGCAGTGTTCTAATGTGCGAAAAGTTTGACAGCTGATTATGGAGAGAAAGGAGCGCGGACGAGACAGAAAAGAGCGTGCGAAGTTATCTAACCTTTGCGAGAGGGAGAAAGGAAGAGAGAGAGAGCAAAACAGCAAGAGAAACTGGGCGAGAAAATGCGATGCTCCATTTCATCCGGGAGCGTAACGAGAAGAGCGAATCCGTTCCTGACACAGCCGAGCAGACAGGCAGATGTGTGATGTGTAGTGATTTAAGGGAAAACTGTTCGCTACCGTATTGTGGAGATTTGTTTAACTTGTCATTTGGAGCGCTTTGCTTTGCTTTATGGTCATACTTTTTCGAGATATTTTCACTTGCACGACAGTAATTTTAGCTTGACAATTCACACGCACACGTGCGATGAAGCTATTCACCTACAGCACACTCTGATACGTATTACGGGCCAGAGCAGACGGAACACCTGATAGAAACTCATTGCCATTTACAAGTTTCACAACCATTGGCACTTTAGTATGTTTTACCTTTCTTCACACACAAGCCTATTGCACGTCACTGTCCAACGCGCCAACGGGACACGGATATTCCCGGGAACAAAGATGCACAAAGATGTGAATGCTCCCAGCCTCCAGGAAGCTAGGGAATGGTGGTACTGTCGTTTGCAGCGCAACCTTTCGGTGGAGAACTGTATGCTCACACGGTTACAGAGAAACTAACCAATCGGCAGACTGTTTGGAAGCAGCTGAGCTCCACAGACTGCTACGCGGGCCGGGAGCTGTTGAGTGTGTTGTGTAGTAGTAGTAGTAATAGTAGTAGTATGTAGATTTATGCTCCGGCGCGTCCGTGAGCTCGCTCCGCGGAAGAGACGACCCCATTAATCCCTTAAGGGTTTGAGAAGCGTTAGATGGAATTCCAACTAAATGCAAATGCTCAGCCTGACGTTATGTCCCAATTGAGTTATGTTGGATTAATCTTTTTTCAAATGTTGTTTTAATATTTATAAAACACATATCAAATATGTGGTAAGGTCAAATTCTCTTATTTAATTTAAATATCAGTAATATTCAACATAGAAGAAAAGTACATCATTTTTAGACCAACAGTAATGAACATTGCTCCCACTATCCTCACTCACTATCACCAGTAATGTCTCATTTTCTCTCACTCTCGGTAACGTCCTGGTGCCAGGATAACAAACAGAGCGTAAACACATACACAGCATCGCACACACTACCACCGACAGCAGCACAGTGACCGACATGCTGGTGGTCATGCGCAGGAAGCAGGCCCACATAGCCCCCAGGACTCTGTCGGTTCCTTGGCGGATGTCCACAGTTCACACCACAATACAACGTGCTCGCCACATGGAAATGTCGCTTCCCAAGGCACACTGCTGAGAGCGCGCGAGAGAGCGGGAAAAAACTGAGAGCGTAACTTGCTGCACAGTTTGCTCTAGGTCACCAACACAACACAGCGTTTGACACAGCGATAAGGGCTCGTGGAGGGATATGGGTACAAAAAAAAGCTGTATCTTACAATACAAATGCTCATCGTACGCGTCTACGCTACTGTGTATGTGTATTTTTTTTTATGCTGCTCCCACCAGCGTCCAAACAATATTTTGGGAGCTTTTTGTTCTGGTGTTGGTGGTGTTTGTCTGCGTGAAGGGAAGAAGGTTACCTTTGCCAAATACCTGTTGGGGCTTTTATTTTATTATGTTTTTTTTTGTTCTTCTTCCTCTTCTGTTTGTACGTTTGTTGCGTTGGTACGCTTTTGCTCGCTCCAATTGTTAGTAGCTCCGGGAAGTTGTTGTGTTGTCGCGGCATGGAAACGAATAAAACACTCCAGAAAAGGGTTTAAAGTGTTTTGAGAAATTGTTAACAATAAAAAATGGATGAAACTTCACCAGCGGTAAATGGAAAACGGTCAACCTACTTTTCTTGCCCCCTCGTTCCAAGCTAGACTCTTCCCAATGCCCCACATAGATTCAGCTGATGAAAGCTTTTGGAAGCTGATTTTTTACCCACCTGCTGTCCCCTGCTGCGTTGCTGTTGAGGGAAATGTGTGGACTTGCCGAGTACATTTTCCACACTTTTAAACTGCCAACAGCCCGAGCTGAACAATCGTACCGGGAGCGTACTTTGCACGAGCACGCACCGTCCTCACAACGGCAGTGGGCTTCCTGCTCGTCCCGAGACTCATATTACATCTGGACGACTGCTGGAGTATGGGTGTGCAACACGATAGGATAAAAACAAAACAAAAAACACACACACGTGCAATCGCTCGAGACCGTACCGGAGGTACGCTTGACATTGTAGAGAAAATTGAAATCACTCACGATAAATAATATCCGCCAACTGCACGCTGTCGTTTCCTGCAGGGAAATAAGAGAAAACTATGCTTACGGTTGGGCTGCTAACCGTGGAACGAGATGAAATGTTCCTGGTTTCGTTTAGCTGCAGCGGAAAAATGGCACTCATGGGGCAAGTGGAAACATGCATCCAACAATCGTTGTATCCTTTGTTGCTTTAAAAGGTATATTAAAGTATGTATGTTAAAGGGTCAACATTTCTAAGAATGAGAAAAAATCATTATCATTAACAAGCTTTATGAAAGAAAGATGCGAATAAGAGTTTTAAGATGGAATCTTAGATACTTGTTCATACTTGCACTAACAAGTCTCGTTTTAGAGCTTTTTCGTTTTACAAAAAACAGTTTTCCTTATTTTTAAATTACTACTGAAACTTTTTGTGAAAGTTAGAAGGAAGATAAAAAAGCAATTTTATTATTTTCCATAATCACTTATGTATGAACCATTAACTATTTATTTAATTAATTTATTTAAAAAAAAACAAAAATAGCATCAGTGTGATATTTTTGAACAATAAAACTGTAATATGATCGATAATCAATAAGAACGAAGCAAACATTATGCTCATATACATTTTTTGATTTAAAACTATTATAAATTACCAAAACTGTTGAACATTTAAAATAATGTTTGTCTTGATCTTATATATTTTCACATAAAGAACCATAATGAAAACGGAAACAAGCTGTTTTGTTGCATTTTTGTGCATACAATTATAGTCAATACATGGTTTTCCAAGTCACTTTCAAATGTAAACATTGTTATTCACTGCCTGCAAGATGTTAATCCACATCGATCTGACATTTCATTTCCATCAAAATAATTTTTAATTTCTCCAAAATGATTTTCAACATGACTCAAGCTGGATTCAGTTTGATAGTTCTTTGTTATGGGTTGAAAATCATGTGTTGATATTGAAATTTCATGTTATAGCAAATACACCATTTGACAGCTGTTGAAAAACACCTTGGATGTGGTGAATAATGATGTACACATTCGAAAGTGACTTGAAAAACCCTGTAAGCACTTTAACATTTTCCTCGATAATTTTCTTGATTGCAATTTAACACCACAGGCAGTTAATATTTGTCTTATTACTCGTAAAAAATTTTGTCCTTGAGTTGGTTGGAAAAGAACTTCTTCTTCTCTTCTTTTTGGCACAACAACCGCTGCCGGCCAAGGCCTGCCAGTACCCACTAGTAAAGTGGGCTTGGCTTTCAGTGACTTATTGTTACCATAGCAGGATAGTCAGTCCTACGTATGGGGACACGGTCTATTCGGGGCTTGAACCCTGACGGGCGTGTTGTTAAGTCGTTCGAGTTGACGACTGTACCACCAGACCGGCCCAAACTGGAAAAGAACTAACTTTATTTAAACGGTCAATCTATTCCGTTGACATGAGGTTGTTTAACAAAAGAGCAATTTTTGAGTTTGCAGTTCGTTATTTTTATTAAAGGGTTAAAACAAAAAAAAATCCATAAAATACAACTTTTATGTCCTTCTTTTTTAATTAATAAAAGCTACTTAAAGACATAATCTGATTCAAGCAGGTACAAATATTAACCCTCATATTTTACAATCACATTTTACAGTCTTACAAAAAGACCAACTTCACTGGCAGCTGCAAAAGATGCAAAGTTCAGTCCAAATAAACGCTGCATAAATTTGCACTGCAAGATTAATAGCTGCTGGTGCAGCTTCTTTGCCAACCTTTATAGATCCTGCTCCAGTTTTTATCCCTCCTCTTCGGTATTCCACCACCAATTACAACCCCCTGCTGCATAAGCGAACTGCAAGTATGATAACGGTTCGAATCTTAAACACCGGCCGTCAATAGACTGTGTGCCAATCTCCCCATGGTCTCCCGGGTGCACTAAGTCTTTCGGCAAAAGCTCTGGAGTAAAGTCACCTTGGAAGCGAGCGTCGTTGCCTGGACACGCTCTTCGTGTGGTCTTCGAGAGCTAGCTGCATCTGGATGAGTGAATGAATGAATGAATCAATGTTTGCTGCAGCTTTTTATTTACTTTAGTCTTCTTAGAGCCACTCTTAATAAAGCCAACGCTTCTCTTTGGGGTTTGTTTTCCCCCTTGGTGGAAATGGGAGCGGAAAAGCTTAGGAAGGAAAAACGTCTAATATACCAATACGTAATAGCATTATCGTTCTTGTGATTGGTTTCCGAGCAGATTTATCGTTTTGATCGCTTTTACGGCTAACCAGGTTTGGGCATTAAAACGAGCTTCGGAAATAAAACCGATGCCCCGCATCCTGACAAACGCTGGCACACGTGTTTATCTCATAAAATCGAATGAATCCCATCCCAACGATGCCATTCTCTGGAGCACATCTACCGATCGCTAAAATTGGGCCAGCAACGAAACGTTCATTTCGCCCGTTTGCTTCGACAAGCCCAGGCAAGAAAGACAAGACATACGTACAAACCCACCACTGCCAGTTTCTCATAACCACGCCAAAAAAAAAAAAGGTTTATCAAGATGCAGCTTACCGGCGGCATTCGCAATCACCCAACCGAGCGTCTTTTGTTGGCCCAATAATAAAAGGGTCGACGGTGCTGCTCCCGTGCACCCGGCCAGCAATCACATCAATGATGACGATGATGATCACGAAGCTGACGGCAATGATGACGCTGATGACTAGCAAAGCTTCCTATTACACTTTATCGGTGCCAGTTTGCCTTTTTCGGGTGACCTTGGCAAAGTGGTACACATTTTCTGACTCATTTGCATCAGGGCCTCAGCGCGTCAGCTGATTGGCGAATGGGTGTGTGTGTGTGCGAACGTGCGTGTGGAGTGTAATTTAATTCAAATGTTGCGGGGTGCAGGATGGAATAGGATATTAATTCGTTTCACTGTCTGATGTGTAAATGAGCCTGCTGATGGTTGGTTTGATTGGTTTGGTTGAAGCCAAGAGGAAAATTGTCATTTTCAGATAGGTTTACGGAGAAAATGTAAAATCCACAAAGGAACTTATTAATCATCCCCTATAACAGGAAATAAGCTTTCATTAGTTTAGGAAACGTTTGTTTTTTTTATTACATTGCTTTGCTTCCTGTAGTATGGATTTGATTCATTATTAGGGTTTGTCTTTCTTCAATTGTTTTGCTTTTTTGTAGTTTTATAAATTCGTTTTCGTTTCATATTTCATATGGAACATGAAAATATGAAACTTTTGAATATGAAACTTGAAAAATATGAAAAAAGGTTAAATGTAAAAGTGACATTAAATAATACAAATGGCTCAATTTAAAAAAATGCACCCATTGAGCTCAGCATTTCACGATCTTACTACAATCTCATCAGAAGACATTCAAACAATTCTAACTACATCAATAAAATATGCTTGTACTTAAGCTTTACTGAATTGCTCCTGCTCGAGTATACTTTTCTCTTTCCACATTTAAAGCATCGCTTAAAATACCATCAAATTGTATTAAAAACCCATACTCAATCTCTAAACCACAAGAAAGACCACTCACAGCGATCCATTACCATCGCTTGAAGGGTATGGAGGACGCTCGTAATGACGCTATAATTTTATCATTTTCCAACTGGACCGTTTTATTCTACTTTCCACGCGCTTTATGACTCGTTACTGCTCTTACTGCTAGCTTCATATCAAGCTTGCAAAAGAACATTATGATGCAGATGATGCTTGCGCTCCTTTTTTTCAATCTCAAACCATACGATGTTTGTATCATTTATAGCTGAAGAAAGTGCATTTGCATTGGTATGTGAGTACATAAAACGATCAGCAAGTAAAAAGCACTCCAGCGATGATGGACAAATTAGTGTCATTGTAATACGATAAGGCTAGTGATGCTGCTTAACAAATGTAAATCGTTTTTACTTTTGTTCTTCAGAATAAACGATTATGTGATCATATGAAGTGCATCTTGCCGTAGAGCAAACATTGCCCCAAGCACTGAACATAAACGAAGCCATTGATCAAAGCTCTCGAAGCAAACGTTGTAGGTTTTGTTGTGCCATTAATTTTAAATCTGCATATTTAAACAAGAATGCTACAACAATCGTCCGTGTGATTCCTTCCCTTTTGAAGCGTGACGCACGTACCGAGTAAACGGCTGTGCGTTACCACCCCGCTGCAGGGCAACCGTGACAATCTTCTCCCTCGAAGGCACGTAAAGCAGCCCAAGCGTGTTACTGTAAACCGAAACTGTTTTGTCCCTGTTTCGTTCACCCAGTCTGCACCGTATCTGTGTCCACGTTTGTATGTAAATGCTCCGGTGCTTAATTTGCACATCATCGTCAACTTTGCACCTCTGTGCAACAACAACATCTCACGCCATTTCCCAGATATGGGACCCGGGTTCACCCGGACCAAAATAAATACTCTCCCCTGCTACAGCGCACCGCCAGATCAAAGAGCGACTGTAGAGCAGTGTGGTATTTTTTTTATTTTTGGAAAATTATTCATACCAATGTAAAATGTAAAAAAGCACGAACATTTCCGGGCGTATTTCCCTAGACGGTACGTGCGCCAGTGTACGTACAACGGGAAACTTGTATGTCCCATCACCTCCCCCGGAAACGGGAGCACATGCAGGCTTGTGTTGATGCAATTCGATGCATTTCACACCACACACAATTGGGAAAAGTGTATTGGGAGGAGTTTTTTTTGCTGTATCTGCGAGAGAGTTTGACAGTGCACGTGGTGTCGGGTGCTTAATACGAAAACTTTTCGCATACCTTTTTCGAGCGTTGAATTTCGTTTGCCCTTTTTGAGGGTTTTTGTTTGTGGGGGAGCAACAAAGAGGGAGTTGCTTTTGTTGCTTTTGTTGCGCTTCACTGAACATGTAGCATGATAAAGCTAGTTTGTGGCGCTGGTAGTTTGTGTTGATATATTACATGCGGTGTATGCATTCGGTTGGAATTAGCTACAATGTTTTGCTATTTTTTGCGTTTCATGAGTTTTGTGTTTTATCACTTTCTTTTCTGATAACCATAAATTCTACTGATGATTTACTTGTGAGAGATTCAGGAAGGTGTTGAGTTTTTTGCATGCTTTTACTTAAATATGTATACATCTAGTAAAGCAGCGATCAATATTTCAGGATTATTTAATTTCAAAATAAGTTCTTTCAAATTAAGCATCTAAAAACTAACTAATCTGCTGTATAAAAGTAACGTAAAATAGCATATAAACAATCTAGAAAGTTTAAATGATTAAATAGAAAATGTTTTCAATATCTCTGCTCCAACACTTTACAAGCAATTAAACAACAACGGAATGATTGCATATAAATGTATGTTTATGCTTAAGCTATAAGTAAGAAAGAGTAAGGTGCTATTCTTTGACCACATTAGCTTAGCGACGGTTGGCATGAACTACTTAAGCCAAAAAATATAAGAAAAAACAAAATAATTCAAAGCAAAGTGCCCAAAAACAAATAATTATTTGGAGAATAGAAATAGAAATATTTTCATAGTAGTTTACATTGAATGATAAAAAGAGCCTTTAAAAGACATTTGTGCCTTTTTAGACAGTAAATTGAACTGTAACTTAATTATTGTTTTCTCAATTGTTCAGATCAATCCATGTTCGCAAAGGGATGAACACAAAATAACGTTGATTATTTTGCAAGATATTCGACCATAATCGACCATCTGACACGTGCGTCAATAGTTGAGATTTGATTTCGAAAAGCCAGAATCTCAAAACATTTTCCAATCTAAAATAAAAACTTCATGTCATGTTGTGTGATATCCCGAAAGGAAGCACATTACTAGTTTTTACCAATCGTAAACTTTCTCGTCAACACATGTCGCAAACTTCATCGTTCCGGCTATAACCATCTGCCTGAGAGTTATCGTCGAGTATCCAATTTTATGTACCGTACTCTCTTGCTCGTCGTCGTACTTTGTCATCCAGTAGTGTCTGTCTGCTTACTTCTGGAGAGTTAAGCAACTTTTCTGCGACCCATCGACCGGTCGCTTTACCTATAATGCATGCATCAATGTATCGTGCGGATACGTTTCGATCCCGAAAACACCAATCGGTGTGTACACGACACTGCCTAAACTCCAATTTGTACCATCAGCTCGTTCGCTCATCACCTTCGAGGCCGGAACGTGAGCTGGCTGTCGAATCGGGTAAATGTGATCCGTTTTTCATCGAGTAAAAATAAACTAACCCACCATCCATCATGCTCAGAACCGAGCAAAACTAGCGTGGAGGTGAGAACTGCGTTAATGTATAATTCAACGTGGATGGGAAGCATCCTTTCCGGGTTTGGAAACCGGGAAGTGGTTGCGCTGGAGTGTAGCGCTTGTGGTTAAGCTCGGAACTTTCAATCGTTGGTTGGTTGGGTTTGCAAGCTTCGGGTTGGTTGATGTTCTGGCATGGCACGTTTCGTCAATTGAGCGTTGGACCATAAATTCAACTTGCCGTTTGCAAACCGCTTCGACGTTGTTGTTGAACGATCGGCGGAAAACAGCTACATTTGTCAAACAGCGACTACGCGGTCGTGCTGCGTGTGTCTGGTCTGAAGAACCATCCAAGCTGGAGTGCATCGTTACTGGTGTGGTACATCTTCACCTGGAATTCTTAAAGCAGTTGGTGCTCAATTTTAATTTGGTGGTGGCTGTGCTGTGAATAAGTTTGCAAAGCAATGGAGTTTAGAGACGGTTTTGAATTTGGCATGCCGGATAAAAGTTTTGATATTCATAAGAAGCTGTTTCAAGGAACCTTTTCTGTTCTATTGTGTTTTATGTGTTTGGGGTTCTTTACGAAACATCATAATAATAAACTGTTTAATCTCACTATTTCGGATAATTTATTTTCCGCGTTTCGGTGTAACTTTCAAACCTTTAATATTTACCAGCAGTTATTCGTTGTGCAGCAAAATTGGAAGAGAGAGTTTATTCGCGACATACACTGTTATTTATAAACTACTCGATCGAGCCGAACACTCGAAATTGAACGAAGAATGTTCGTGTTTCGTTAAGCACGATATGAAGTGACAGGGCTGTGCCTGAACATAAACGTATTTCTCTCAAAATTCGGGCATTTATACGTAAAATTAAATTAATTCCAATTGAATTAGTCTTAAAATAAATCAATTTCATTTGCCGGAGAATTAAAAAAAACGGGTTAACAAAATTCAATTGTGATAATCAAGTGTGTTGGAGCTTTACCTTTGTTTCTGAAAAAAAATTAAGTAAATAAATAAACAAGTAAACACAAATAAATATCTAAGAAAAATAATAAATATTTTAACAAACAAATAAATGAATAGAAAGCAACTAAATGAATAAATGGGTAATTAAATAAATATCTAAACATACCCAAATACATAAAATAAATAAATTAATCAACCAATAATCAAGTAAATAAAAAAAATATTAAAATAAATTAATAAAACGGTTCCTAAGTCAAACTCAGTAATACCTATTCAAACTGATGATCAAAAGAGAAATTAGTTGAACAATTATACAATACAATTACAGAAAAAGTGTTGAATTTGTTTAGCAAAACATGGTAAAATGTTATAAACCATAAGAGACGATCGAGTTTTAAAAGATCCTTAAATCCATAAATCTTCCTGTTAAAAATTCTTTCAGGTGCGTTCGAGAAGCTGCCAATGGATGAAATATACGAGTTGAAGATGTATTTACAGCTCTTTTAAATACCCAATCAGTGTGACCTTTTATGTGCTCCTGGTGTGCATATTTGCTATTTTCTGCATTTCTACAACCAATTCAAAACCACAATTTCATCATCCTTGAATCCCCATTGTGCTTTTGAATGCATTGGAAGCATCTGTAGCGTATCCATACTGCCTGCCGGCACTCCCAACGGATAAAGCTTACACACATTCAATTTACGCCCCACAAACTATGCAATTACATACCTAACTATGCGCTTCGTTCATACCATTCCCGACACCTTCCCCGTGCGCAGTTCCCGTACCAACGTTTTCCAGCTGCCAGATTATTACCGCCACCAGACACCGTCTGCGTGCGACGAAAAGTTCATTTCAATAAACCGATTGTTGGCTTTTCTAATTAAAACCCGAAATCTTGCCAGAGCTTATTCACGCCCTCACACGAACGCGAAGGGGGCGGGGATGAAAAAAACCGCATTCATTGCGTTTGTGTGCGCGAAGCGAGAGAATGTGTGTTTCTGCGATAAAAGTATTACAATGTTTTTTCCTGCCCGCACTGCTCCACTGCTGTGCCTCTCCAATCTACCTCTATTCCACTCGAACGGGGTGTTTTTAAATATGTTTACACTTTCACAAGGCAATGAGCAGGACCTTTGCGCTTTCAAAACAGGCAACGAAAAGCAACCTTCAGCAGCAGTCTAAACATCCTAAACAGTCTAAACAGTTAAACCCCGTACCAGCCTCCTGCTCTCGCGCTCGTTCGAAGATAACCATATTCAATCCAATTACTATCAGCCGTCCTCTGCTGGTGGGGTGTAAGGTTACTTCGAACCCCGATTGTTAAGCCCCCGAAAGCGACAACCCTGAAATTCTAGAAGATAACACAACAAACGGGTGGGTAAATGTAACGAAATGCATTAACAAAAAAAGCTCATCACATCACAAACAACCTCTAAAGATTTGAAACACCACAGTACACGGGATCTGCCCTGTTCCGATGTAACTGTGGCCGCTTTCTAGGAGAAACTTTGCACTCGCTCGAATCAGGCAGTGAATTTGACTGAGGGGAATACGGATAAAGAACCCACCGTAACAGGAGGTTCGATCGCGCGTGTGTGTGTGTGTGCGGTAACGCTGGCTACACTTTCCCCCCGCACACAACCTGTGATAAGGAACTGATCCATTTACGGTAACATCCATCAAATTTCCCACATTCCTGCGCAAACGTTTGCCGCCAGTTACTTCCACCCAATGTCCACAAGCAGGATAGCGTTTTACGTGCAGCACAGCTGCCAGACAGTGCCGAAAGTGTGCACAGGGAACAACCATTTCCCTCCGGGCGCTTCCAGCATCCCATGAAAAACAAAATATTCCTTCGAAGAAAACAACGTAAAAGCACGCTTTTAATCTCTGTTCTCATTCTCGTAAGCGAGACAGGCTTAGGTATGTGTGTGTGTGTGTTTCTGTTTCGTGCTCCGATTTCGTTCCTGGAAAGCTTTCGACCTTAACATCTTCAGGCAGACAGCAGACCTAGCTCGGAAAGTGTGTGTTTTCGGACGTTGAAAAATACTACGCGGAACGTATCTCAGTGCTCTTCGTATATTACTTTTTTTCTCTTTCTTCTCAGACTCGGACACTCAACTCACACTCAGACACAATTAAAGTAAGCCCCTGCCCGTCTATGCACCAACGCCAAGTTGATGAAAATCCAACGTCAAACAAATAGTACACCGCGGGAGAGAGTGGATGAAAATGCTTCAAATTATAATTGCTTACACCAGTGTGGTGCTGTTTTTCGCACTCCCGCTGATGATGATGATGATGGTGCGAGAAAAACAGTGGAAAATAATTCCTTGCAAAACCGCAAAAACAGTGTTTGATCAAAATTGTAAACCACCAAAGGTATCCAGCGGTGTAGGAAATGTGTTGCGGAAGGTATAAAAGAAGCAATTGGCTCGTTTGATGATATGTAATTTGATTTTTTCGTTATAAGCATGTCGCTTTTGGGAAAGTTCGATCATGGTAATTGGATGTGAGTTCAATTATTGGTAATTTCACGCAATGTGTTTCTTCTTTATGTTTTTTTCCAATTTGGAAGAATTTGCATAACTTACTACAAAAAATTGAATTGGGATTGGAAATTCCGCAATTTGTTGTGGTTTTTCTTTTTGGAAAATCAAAGGTTTGGTATGCCACTTTAATGTTCACAACCAGTTCATAAGACATAATTTATAAGAAAATCAGGTAGAGTAAAGAAGAAGTTCATTATTTTTACCCAATAATGCTACTTAAACAAGAGCTTCACAAGATCTACGAGATGAGCGTTTGATCGGCACAAGATCACCGACTCGAGTAATATTTAAAAGAGTGTTTCGTAGTCACTTTTTGCTGATAGCAATTCAAAGATCCTAGGTTGTTTATGATGAACTAAACTAAACTACGGCCCGCGGGGCAAAGTGCGCAAAAAGTGCGGCCCTCAAGAGTCTTTAATGCGGCCCGCGATGACTGGGTAAAGGTTAAATTAAATAGCTGTCATTTCTGACTAATTAATCAAAATTTATTTTTTTACTTCTGAAAGACGAAGATCAAGATTCAATAAAATAAAGCTGCAGAAATTTGATATATTTTATTAGTATTTTCTTATTAAACGAGATTTGAACTTCCACTCATTCTAAAGGTAGCGCCAAAATAGCCTTCAACAACGTTGATTGTGAAGCAATGCGGCTCGCGAACTGAAAAGTTTGGAGACCCCTTTTCTACTTGATTCATCCAGAACGAACTTTGCGCGTTGATTGGGCGAAACACCATTAGCCGGTAATAAAAACATCATACAACTCGTTACCACATTCTTTTCTAACAGACCTTATGTTTTGCTATTATTTTACAAACAAACACTCTTTCTCTTTTAACAGTTTTTAGTTTATTTGTTGGCTGAAGGCTAATCTTACTCATTTTCTTATTCACAGTATTAGTAAAACAATAATTTCTTCGTTTTTGACTACATTAAATCATGGTAAAATAGTTTAAATTTTCAAGTTTCACAACGAAAACATTTCAATTGGTCATTTGCTTTAATGAATTCTATTT
Organism: Anopheles quadriannulatus; assembly: GCA_000349065.1. Taxonomy (NCBI): domain Eukaryota; kingdom Metazoa; phylum Arthropoda; class Insecta; order Diptera; family Culicidae; genus Anopheles; species Anopheles quadriannulatus. The sequence continues at coordinate 50,673 of KB666732.1, read as the reverse complement.
TCAACGTAACCAACACTTTAATTTCACTTGGGGACTGGGAAACTATGTTCATTTTAGATGATGATCCCAAACTTAGCCCAAAAAAGAGAACTAAGAGAATCTCAAAAATTGTAAAAGCTCTACAATTCCTGTTCTTGGTGCCTCTACTATCAAGTGCATTAAACAAGAAGCAGTATAAAATTAATTACAACACACCAAAGAGTCCAACTATTCCACTGCATGATCGTTTGAACGTAAAACTCTCCACGCCACGGCAATAATTTCCCCACAGAATCTCGAGCAGCATAAAACTGTCCATTCAACTCCTCAGCAATCCGGGGCCGGGGCTCACCAGAAGCGATAAACTAATTTCCTCTTTTATTTTTTTTTTTTTTTTGCTGCAAAATAAGGCAGCAAACTTACTCCGACCATAGCCCTTGCTTCCCTTCTTTCTTTCATTTCTTGCTCCAGTAACATGTTTTTCACAGCTTGACCGAAGGAGGCACACAAAAAAGCAAACACAGAATTTATTCAAATCTGTTGAAATCTGTCGAACGAAATGTTATGCAAAATCATTATTCTTGAGCTGTAAAGTGGGAAACGGCATCCAGCAACTGGCACGACTACGGACGGCAAGATCGGACGTCCGCCCAGAGGCAGCGGGAGTGTTGAAAATAATTAGCAACTCTCATTACACGCCAACTGGTACCCGGCCTTGGGAAACATTTCGTTAAGCTTCTTGGCCAAACTTCTTCCCTTTGGTGACTTGGTTTTTTTAACGGTTGTTTTTTTATTGTCGCTTCTTTGGCCGACTCTCGCCCGATAGCAATCCCGATGCACAAGCCGGACACCGTGTGCGCTCTGGATGGACAAAGTTTCAGTCACTTGCTTTTATAATGCTGTACCACAACTAAAAAGGACGACTTTTGATTCCTCTTTTTATACTTGGCTTTTTAGTATTTCCCTCTGCTGCCATGCTTGCAGTGTGTGGGAGTTCGTTTTCATGCACTTCTTGTTCTTCTCGTACTTTCCATTGCTTGTGCTATAGAATTTGTGGTTCGGCATTTGCTTTTTGAACCCACCACTGGACCAAATACCAGATTGAAGTTAGCAAAAAAAAGCAGCTCAATTCTTTCCCATACTCTAATGTTTGCCAATTGCAGCGACACTCAGTGAACTTTCACTCTCGACGCTGGTAAATATTTAAAACCCTGTTCGAAACCTCGGCCCATGTTTGTTGCTGCTTGTGTTTGTGCTTTGGAATATGTTGGATGCAAACAAAACCAAAAAAATAAAAAATCTCCCGCGAGCCACGAAATGTTTCTTATCCTTACGGTTTGGCTCAAAGCCTGAAATAAGTTTCCTCCATGATGGTGGAGCAAATATTAGCAGCAAAATGGTTCTAAAGTGCAAAGAATACAAAGTGTGCGAGAGAGATAGAGGAGGGGGAAATAACGAAACAGGGAGCAAAGAAAGCTCAGCACACTAAACAGCACAGGTCTCGTGTGCGCTAGCTCAGACAACTGCGAGACGTGGATATTCGTTATTTAACGACGTTCGGCAGCAGTTTACCCGGCCCACGTCCGGTTGTTTACACTCATACAATGGGGTCCCCGTGGTGGGACTGGCAGCTTTAATCGGCCACGGGGTGGTTGGATCGGGAAGAAGTTGTTAAAGCACTGTTTGACCGGTTGCTTTGCTGGGCAAACAAAACAACGCCCTGAACGAGGACACACAAGGTACGCACTTTCGGTGTGGCCTGATTTTTCGAGATCTGATTAAGATGTTTCGGCTTTTGTCGGGATAGCTAATTGGTAGTGTCGGACGCTTCGTTTATGGTTCGATAATGGGACACAAAATAGCGTGACAATGCTTTTACGGAGGTTGCGGATTTATAAATATATCATTTGCTGTTTAAGTTGGGATGATTGTTGAATAATGTACTGAATTGAAATAAGATAATTTTATACAAAAGATGACATTGATTAAGATAACAATATTCATTCATTTGAGGTCCTTTGATGAACTAAATGTTTTAGGCGTTAGACAGCTTTAAAACTCTTCCTCAATGATAAAATGTTGTTCATTTATAAGTGGTTAAATTAAAAGCAAAATTTTTGACAACTGAAATGATAAAGTAGTTTTGAAGCATTTGATCAAACGAGATTCGTCAAATTATTACTAAGGTGTGGGATAGCGAATCGATGCCTTGTGATTGGAATCTCGGCATCATCTACGCCATATACACACGAAGGGAGACAGGTTGGACTGGGATATTACGGCGTTAAATACCGCCTATAAAATATTCTCCCTGATCCTTCAGGATCGTCTTGCCTCGCACGCCGAAGAGATAGTTGGGAACTATCAAAGAGGATTCCGAAACGCAAAATCAACCACTGATCAGATCTTCACCATACCGCAGATCTCGGAGAAGATGGCAGAATACAGACACGACACATACCATCTCTTCATTGACTTCAAAGCCGCATATGGTAGCATAGCCAGGGTAAAAGTGTATGACGCTGTGAGCTGTTTTGGAATCCTGGCCAAACTGATAAGGCTAGAATGACTATGACCAACGTTACTTGCCAGGTGAGGGTGGATGGAAAACTCTCAAGACCTTTTGCTACCGCCAAAGGTCTGCGCCAGGGGAACAGGCTTGCCTGTCTCCTATTGAACTTGGCGCTAGATAGGGCCTTCCGGGACTAGAGGGTAGAGACTTCGGGAACCATCTCCTATAAGTCAACTGCGGCTGTTATGCGGCTTTCCTATGTAGCAGAAGCCTACCAAGGGATCGAGCAGGCGGCAGAGAACCTCGGATTGCAGATAAACGAGGCAAAGACCAAACTGATGGTGGCAACATCGGCGGACCTATCAATAAATTATCCAAACCTACGTAGGCGTGACGTACAGATAGGTTAACGCACTTTTGAAGTCGTCCCAGAACCTATCTCAGGCCAAAGGTCAGCAACGACAATAGCATGGAAACTGAGTTCCGCCCAAGGATACTGGCTCCCAACCAGTGCCGATTCTACAGCCTGAGAAATCAGTTAACCTCAAAGAACCTGTCGCGACGGACGAAGCTGTGACTATATAGCACCTACATAGTTCCGGTACTCACATACACCTCTGAGACAGGGACACTGTCCAAATTTGACGAAACATCAAGCTTGTATCAAGCTCGCCAGGCTCCGGTGGGCTGCCCATGTTGTACGAATGGAATCGCCATGACCCAGTCCGTAAAGTCTCTTTTTCCGGTGTGGTAGGCCGGAATTGTGATGGCAAGATGGCGTGGAGGCGTCCGCCATTAAGGTCTGGATAACGGATAACGGATTGGCAGACGAAGGCGCAAGACCGTGAGCGATTTCGGACACTCCTGAGACAGACCAAGTCGGCAAAACGGTTTTAGCGCCGGATAAGTAAGTGAGTAAGATTTTGGCCTTCTCTATGCCTTAATACTTAATACGACTGGATACGGGATTGCTTGAAACATCGATTCAAAGATTGTCAGAATAAAAGGTTGTTTTAAAACTTTTTTATCGTATAATATATAATACTGTACTGTATTGCATACATATTAAAGTTGAGGAATATTCTCACCTTGTATAATAACATATTTTGATGTGTTATTCAGAACTAAAATGTTCGCTTATAAGGTCGTTAACGGAAAGTATGACTCATATCTGATTATTCAAAGCTGTATGATGACATGTGATACTCCTCCCTCTTAGTGGATTAGATTATCCTTTTGCGTTATCTCAAACCAATGTCCACCATCGTGCGAGTATCCATTACGACAGTACGATACCGCTCATAACATACCATCATTCATAACCACTAATTAACGTTGTCTGACTTGCAAATGAATGTTGGCAAACCCATCGCAGTTGTGCGTGACATTATTAGCATGCACCTTTCCAACTCGGATGCTTGCCACCTCAACAACCACAGGATCATAGAAGAAAACGATCGACTTTGACACCATCAATCAAACTATTAGCGAACGGTGGAGCGTACGCGAAAAACCACAAACACGGTCGCACTGTTTCACAGCAAACGCTTCGAACGGCACGTCAGGCTAATTGCGTGGAAAATGATAAACCGCAACGTGCACGATGTAGTGCGAATGATTCAACTGCGTGCAAATATCCTCGTTAGCTGATTATCCTTGGTTTAGTGGGAAAATGTTTCTGTGTTTCGTGTGCTGTTGTTTCTATGGCCAATCTCTACTGCTCATGCTGTCTCGCATATTAATCTCTCTTCCAGCAGGCACAATGTTGTGAGGAAGCAATTTCTCATCTTAACTACGGCTAGGAGGTAACCTTTCGGTCGTAAACTTTAATCGCTTGGATCAAAGATGGTAGTTATGGCTATCAAATGTTAAGGCCTGCCTGTTCACCTTTCACTCTACGGCGATTCTACGGCGAACGGCTCGGTCGTATCGTTTTATTCTATTAGACAATAGCGCTGCCACCCAGCTCGGCATTCCCCGAGAGTGGTAACAAAACCTAGGAAGTACTAGTTTGACAACACTTGCAGGAACAAGGAGAACGAGAGATAGAGTGAGGTATTCCTTGAATACATTAGCATTACGTCTATCATCTGCTAAACGATGCCATAATCAGCATAAACATCCACAACCGATGCCTCGACCGAGCCTTTAGGACGAAAATGGACGAAGCAGAACACCCTAACGTGTATTTTTTCTATTCTTGAAACATCCGGTCAATCCTTGGCTCATTGGCACTGTGTTTTTTTATTCCTCTAGTTGTTCACCGTGGCATCTAAAACCTCATTTTTCGATTTGCGAGAAATCATCACCAACGTCTGGGGGGTACCACACCAAACCGAGCAAAACAAGAAGTCCGGTGGAGACCTTTAGGAAGCAATCTCATCTACAGGCGCAGAAGCGTGTGTAATATGAATTTCATGAAGTCAAACGAACTGGAACATAAAAAATACGCTATAAGCCACACAGTTTTGGGTGTGACATGAAGCCCCCATTCCCAATGGAGCAAGTGACCAAATATTTATGTTACGATTTTTGTTCTCGTCTGTCTAGGGCAGGTTTCTAACAGTGGGGAAGCTCTGTGTGACTTGTTGTGCAGACAGCTCCTGCGTCATGTGACGGCTGTTCGAACTGAATTTCATGCCATTTTTTTAAGACTCGCAGAATGGGATGATTTTTTGCTCTGTTGTTTTGTACGCCCCTCTTGGTCATTAGGCGTAGCATTGCACAGAAAATCTGTTTATTCTAATGTTGTCCTATACTCATTCCAACACAAACGGCACACTTTAACGGCCTGGTATGGGAGGTTGGCTAGAGTGAGGAAGGCAAAGTTGAGTTCATGACAGGATGGAGATAAGTGATGATGATGATGTCTGGTCTACCTACTTTACCACATTGAATTGTTGTATCGACCGAATGAGAAAGTTATTCTGTACTTAATAGTTAGTACGAAGCAATTCGTGTGTTAACACCTGTATATAAAGAGCCTATATTTCTCTCTTCTGATTTTAGTTACTAAAAAATGATGCCAAACATAAAAAGAACATTTAGAACATAGAAAATGTTCATAAGAGGAAATAACAAATAAATAAAATGAAATAAAGTAAAGTTTTTTTTTATACTCCATTAATTTAACTGAACACACACACATCAAAGACAAAAAATTGGAAACCATAAACGTTGCTATAATCTTGCACACAACCCATTTCACGCAACCAATTGTTGCACACAGCCTCGTGTATAACTGTCGCATGCAGGAAGCCAATTCCGTAAAACATAATCGTATAACACAAAACATATGTTATTTAATATTTTAAATACTTTAACACCAATATATTATTAATTCAGTTAATATTTTCAATATGTCGTATTCGACTTATTGACGTATCTTATCTGAGTTTTTTTCAACAGAAACTGAAGAGTATTGAAACACAAATTGCTCTGGCCTATCACATTGAGAGTCTCTGTCGCATAGACGCTACAGGCCCAGACGGGTTTGAATCCCGTCTGGACCATCTTCACGTAGTATAGATGGACTTGTCTCATTGGTAAAAATCTAAGTCTGCATTGGTCGTGATGATCATAGCACAAAAGAAGAAGAGCAATACTGTGTCATTTCCTAGAAATTCCCACAGCAATAATAGATGATTATACTAGATCAGTACAAAAACAACGTGCAAAAGGAACTAGCAGGTATATGTTATTGGTATATTTTTACTCTAGAATAAATAAGAAACCCACAATCGTATGCAATATACAAATAAATGAAGCATAAGAAAAGGTTTGATTTATTAGAATTATCATATATCACAAACATTCACAGTCAGTTTCGTTCATATTCATTGCATGTCCTTACTAACTTTTATCAACATGAAGCGTATCACGAAATAATGGATATTTTTGAAAATGTTCAGTTAATTTTTTTCTGTCAGCTTCACCATTTCGGGTAAATTTTTCCAATACTTTTCTTATTTCATATTTTAAATATCTGTGTAGTCAGTATTATATGTTTGGCTTTTTTTGTTCCACAATACGCATTTCATACATTTCGCATGTATCAGAGCAAATTCACACAATACACACATCTAGACTCTAAGTTTTCAAATATTGCACAATATAAGAATACTGTTTGAAGAAAATCGTATGTTTTTCCTTCAATCATAGCCAAAACCAACATTTATGCGTTTTTCAGCTATAAAAAACGAAGTCTCTTTACGTATGCTCCGTTCACTTGGTCCTTCGCTTTTCCAACATATTCCTTCCTCACTTCCTTATCTGCACCAATTTTGGACACCGAGCGCACAAATATCACACCCTTTTGCTTTTCAATTAACGTTTATCTTTATAACAGTCTTTTTCGAAAGATTTAATTTATCTTAAACAAACATAGCGAAGGGTAGCGATAGCTGAACACATCGAGAAAAGTGACACGTTCTTCTAAACATTCCCACGTTTTAGCCCCAGAGCTGCAGCGAACGGTAACTCGAAGTAGTCAAACTGCATAGCTTTGCTGTAAATCTGCAACCACTGTAAGCTGTTCAAGCCGATCGGAACGGATCAGAGTGGGCTGATAATGAGTCGTACAGCTGGGCGAATTCCAATAGGTTCAAACCGTCAGCCGATGGCACCCCGATAGTCTAGACACGGGCTGGTGCGTGAAGCTGGCCGTATTTTACTGTACTGCTCTCACCAGCTTGCTGGCTGCTGGATTGTGTTTTTTTTCTGTTACTCTTCTTAAGTATGCAAAGGAAGGCAAAAAAAAACCAAAGCATGAAGGCCTTCCCAAACCTCAAAAGCACCTGGCGTGCGGGTGCGTACGTCTGGCATGCTGTCGGAACGCGCGTCCCAAGCTCCCGTGCTTCCGAGGCCCGGCGGCATGCCTCGGAAGCACGGCCATGCGACCGCCGTCAGGAACGTTAAACAATATCCAATCAAATTAATAACAACCGCACGAAAGGATTCCGCTACAGCTGGGAGTTGGGTTAGGCGAGAGACGAAAAAAAGGCTGAACGAAGTTTTGCTTCGTATCCCTTTTTTTGTCACGCTCGTTCAACGGAGAAAGAAGAAAACGGCCTTAACCAGTGCCACGCACATGTAAAGCAAGCGGACCTATAAAAAAAAGAAAGGCTGCTGAAACAAGCAGCAGCAGCATCCTCGGGTTGATCCTTTTCATAAAAGTGACCGTATTAAGAAGGAAGGAAAAAAATCGCCTCACGATCGAAGCTGGGAAGCCACAAGAAATCAAAGGCCACCTTCAGGGTATGGCAGACGCCTGCGAGCAATTCGTTTGGCTGTTTGGTTTTTCTTGCTTCCTTCAACTGTTGCTTCTTCGTGCACTTTCATAAGCTAATGGTGGTGCTGGTTTTGACCTGAACCTGGAGGACGATCGCAACACCAACGAAACGGGTGTTTGCGGAGCTCCGCGCTCCGTGCACAGATGGTAGCGAAATAAAGCACCTTCTTTAAGATCGCCGGGCATCCTGAAAGCCGGGTACGGCATCGTTTCGAAAGAAACGTTTACGCGATCCACGCCTGTACGCCCTGGCAGTTGTGCCCTAGTGTGCGTTAGGATAGTGTGAACGGTTCCGGACATCATGGCCGTGAATTGTGCAGCCTGAGCGAATGGAAAAGCCACCGAACGATGTCCTTTGCATGTATCGAAAGTAAGCAACCTTTCTTTACAGTCCGGGAGGGAGACAAAACAGGGCAGAGAAGAAAAAAAAGAGGCACAAACAAAACCATGAAAAAGTGAACCCATCAGCCCAAGTGCATTCTGTGAAGCTGTGTTTGTAAAGGATGCCGGATTCCGCTTCGAAAGCATCTTCGTGCCGAGCATATTTCACTCTATCGCCCATCTTTAGCGATCTCCCACTGCTGGAAGGAGAGCAGCAGGCTAAGGACTCTAAAGATGCTTCGGTTGGTGGTGATGTTCGTCCTTACTGCTATTCAGTGGCTTAAGATGCCATACTTCTTTTCCATTTCTTAAGAGAAACACACTGCGTGCTGTGAGCTGAACGTAATTTGATTTAGTCCTGTTTCCTTGTTCGTTGCATCTCCGCTTTGTCTCTTTCGTTTGCTAGCTCTACAGTGCAGCCTCCTGTTGCGCGTGCACACCTAACGATCAACACACCATCTGCATTAGGAGCTGCTTTCAAGTGACAACAATAAGGTGAGGTTTTTCCTTCAGGGTTTTTTTTTTTGTTTCTTTACTCATTTCAAAGCAATCAAAGATAACAAGTACTAAAAACATGCACATTGTCTTGGCAATCGGTGGTTCGCTGTAGCACGCGTTGCCCTGCGCTACAGAACATTGGAAGGTATATTTTCGAAAAGAAAGTCTCACCGTATGATATTTATGATTTTTGTATCCTTTTCAAATGGTTGAAAAATCAATCGAAATGGTTTACTTTATATAACAAAAATAAAATAAAAATGCAAATCAATCTGAACTTCTATCGAAAATTCTAAAAAATTGAAATAGAAAACAAGTAGAATGATACAAAGCCACTAAATTTTGGTTCTATCTCATCTATTTTTGTCTTTAAGGCACCGATTTTTGGCAGCATGTCACTATTTTTGTATCTGCAAATTTGAATTCAATGCAAACTCAGTAAAGAATAAATACCAAACTGAGTTCTATCCATTTCTATTTTGAACTTTGTATTTGTATGTTGTATTTTGTATTGATTTTAATAGCAAATAAAGATTTTAATAGCATACCTTAGCTAGAGACTCGGATCTCAGCAAATCCGGCACAGTATCCAACACAAATATAAATAACAAAGTGTTTAATAATCAATCAATATGAGACAGTCAATATCAATATGTGTACCAGTGATGAATATTCAAACATTCGTAGTTTCATAATGTTTAGAACGTTTAAGAATTTCCAAATGACTTACTCATGGTTCACATTTAACACTTACTTTATAATTCGAGTCAACTCATTTCATGGTTTATGCGAGTTCTCGGAATATTTACTAAGCACTTCCTTCCAAATCAATTTATATTCTTCTTCTTCTTCAGTTTGTCGAGGTCGTTTGACGGTTCGGAACTGAAGTCCAGCTTCCTGGGCCCTTCAGTACTAGTCCGCTATTGTGTTAAACACAACCTCTGTTGTTTTTGGACGGCATCAAAGGCCATATGTCCTCTTTCTATATGTGATTTGTTTTCTGAAGTTTTGTTTGTGTTGTCAGTTTATGTTGTTAGGTTAAGTACTTCGTCGGTTTATTTATGTCATGTAGTTTAAGCGAGACGTTTCAGAAGGATATTCGGTTGGTTTTTATAAATTTTATCACCATTTTCATTTTCTTTTTATCTTTCGTCTTCCAGGCCTTGATGAAGTTTTGTTCATTTATTTCCAGATGTATATTTAGAGCTACGAATTCACAAAAATGACGCTACTACTAGCCAAACGACAATTTAAAGTTAACTCAATAAAAATAAGATGATCTTTCAGTTTGTGTGGACATATTCAGCCTATTTCTCAAACTTGATCGAGGCGGGAACGATCAAACCAGTTGTCTAAAATGATCTAAAATTGTAGTTTCCTTTGATGTTTTTGATCATTTTGTCATATTTTACGCATAACTTAGCAGCTTATTCATGAAATAACTTAAAGCAACCGTTGTATCTAGGCAATTGCAACTATCGTTCATCTTCGAACGAATTTGGGAACGTGGCTGATTATCTTATGTTTAATAATACTGAAATGTTAGATAGAAATGGAATTTTTTGGCAGAATCATGCTAAAAATTATCATCTCTTACTATAAACTATAGAAGCAATTTTAAAAAAACATTAGTTGGAATGTAAAAAATTTAAAAATACATGGTATTATACCACAAAAAACTGTTCTATCTTTCTGTTAGCCGATACTTGATCATTTTTGTCCATTTCTTATTTCATCTAAAATGCAAACAGCTTGACAACAATGCCACGGAAGCATACAAAAAAGATGAATCCTTCCCTTTCTTCGTCATCCGATTCATTCCGAGCAGATGCATCCGACCGACGATCGCTCGGCGTGCAGGATTCTGGATCAATATTTGATTCAAATCGTTCAACAGCTCAGCACATCCCGTGTTTCCGCATTCCAACACTACCGAACGTGCGAAGGTGTGCCGAGATCAGACATCTGAAGCTGCGTAGGAATGCGTATCGCTCGTTTCACGCTACCTTTAGGAAGATAAAATAACTATACTTGATACAGTTTTTCCCCCGTATTTCGCTACCGCATGCTCGTCCTTTTGTTTGCAGCGTCTGAAACATAGATTGTTCCTTTCAAATACGATGCTGATCGAAATCTGCCTGCACCCTGCCCCTGAAAGCATCAAAGTGTCCATGCTGCTCCGTGCAGTTCCGCAGCAGGTGGTGATCGGTGGTTGGTGGAGATTGCTGCGATGATGCGTCAGTGAAGGAATTTTTGCTTCCTACTCTTCGAGGCGAATGAGTGACAAAGAAGAAAGCAACTGAGAGTAGCAAGCGACCAAAGATGCAAAGGCAAAAAACAAAATCTAACCCAGAAATCCATCCGATCGAAAGCAGAACGTTCGGGAGAGATCGTGTAAAAACACAATCCCGAAAACCAGTCCAGGAAACACCTGCCTGTGACGAAAATTGCTTTTAATGCCTTTTTTTCGGCCCTTTCGGCGTGATGGCGCGTGGTACCGCGTGTACCGCCGGGCAGGGCATTTTGGCGGTTTGCAGTTGGGAGGGTGACGAAGGTGATCAAGGAAGGATAAATGTTGCTACATGACTGCTATCAGCGCACCGGGGCAAACCTGATCGTGCGTGGTTATCAATCCCAGGGCCACAAGAAAGGAGACTTGCCAAAGTATGATGCTGTGGAGAGAGAGACAGAGAAAGAGCCGGGGAGGTCCATGATCGTAGTGAGGAGAGCGTCATCAGCGTTGCTCCTTGTAAAATTTTGCCCACCAATAAAGGCAGTCAGGAACGATAACGGCAGCGATTTCACTGACGTTCATTATCGATCATCCTCGTGCGCTGGATGAGCATGCAATGGATTGATCCACTTAGCAGTAAAACTTGTTTTTTGGGGCAGTTTCTTGTCTTGATGATGCGCGAACGCAAAAGTGGATTTTTAAATCCAGTTTCTTGATGAGACAGCACTTCTGCAAACAAACGGTAAAAACGTTAAAGCATAATTAATGGCACATACGTTCAATCATTTGGTGAAGCTTCAGGAATGTAAGAGCTTTTGATGTTTTAGAGGTTTCTACACATATTAAATTGATTCGAAGGATTTCTAGTACATTAAACATAATAAAATTTTTTTTTTGTTTTCACAGGCATTCAGAGCTTATTTCCAAAAATATTCTTTTTAAATAGTCATTATTCTTCAAGATTATATCAATTTACTTTTTTAAATTCATTTATTTTTAATACAATGTTTACATATTTCTTTTATTTTTAAAATAAATTGATTAATTGATTTTATTAAATATGGTTGATAAAAAATATTCAAAACAGACTCAACAGCAATGCTCTGATTCATGTTGGCTTTGAAACATGTGGACCATGGGTTTAAGAGAAGTTTGAATGGTTTATTTGTTTAAAAAAAATAGGAAGAGCTTCAAGAAACAGTCAGTAAACAGTGATTTTTTTTCAAAAAATATGTAGTAAATTTATTTTATTATTCGTATCATCAAAAACAACTTAACTCTTGATTCTTATGCCGCAATACAGCAGTACAAGGAAACATTTAAAATTTCAACCAAATATGTTTCACCAAACCGCTTTGCAATCTCCTACACAGCTACCTTTCTTGTTTCTTTTTGAGCCAACACATTTTCTTCTAAACGTTTCCTTATTCTTTCCAAACAAATCCTAAAAAAACTCATATGATTTGTAAAAGGAACAATCGATGACAAAAAATCACAAACCCACACGCCTTCCAGCAGGCGACTCTCCCGGATACGATCAACCGTTGCAACCGGATTATTTCCTATTTTCTCTCCCATCACCACACAGCCGCCTCAACAATATCCATCAATCTTGGTGCGCACCGTGCAAAACGCATTCCGCCAGTTGTTTCGGCGAGCCGACGCCAAATTCCTGCAGCTCTACACCCCATCTGTCATTACTATTATGACGGTTGATTATACCTGCCCATGGGTCCTTTGCCGCTTCCAATTTTTCGGCCAGCCCGGCCCGGCTTCTCCGATCGTGCTGATCTCGTTTATCACATTCCGTTAATGCGGAAGGGTGGTATGGTGTTGCTGCCAACCAAACCGGTACCGATAACTCTCGATCTCCGCGTGTACATGCGCGTGTCCGTCTTCCTTTCAATTATCACCGCAAGGATGTGGTTCGTTTAGTGTGGCGTTTATTTTGGGACACACTGTACGGTTGCACATTCCATTCCATGGTTGAACGGGGTGTTGGCCCGGGTTGTTGGTGGTGAAGCGAGGCAAACTGTTGATAATTGTCGCTCTTGATTGCAGTTAAATTTCGCCGCACAACAATGTTGCAAACGGGTTCCGACGCGACCGATAAGACCGTGGTGAAAATGTGCAAAGGATTTCCCCTAAAAGTTGAACCTTGTGCAATGTGCTGTATAAAACCATCCACCACATCGTAGAACGATTAATTTTATGATCGGTAAAAAAGCGGTAAAGCAAACCCGAACAACATCGTGATGGTAATGTCAATGATGAAAGTCAGCTAATGAGTGTCTGGTGCCCGAAGCTGATGAAGTACAAGCAATCGGTTTACCATCAAATCACTCAACCAGTTGGGAGGAAAACCATTATTCAGTTGAGCGAATGAACAGAAACCCAAAACGAGGCCAATCGTTTTAATTATACAAGTTTCACTCTGTAGCCGCACCCGCAGAACATGATGGGGTCGAATTTTTCCCAAAAGTCTGTACCGGTTGTACGCTTTTCCTTCACACTTTTTATGTGTCGCAGTCTGCCAAGAATGAGGAAACCCGTCAAACGAGGTTGAGTTTCTAGCATTGTAAATTAACTTGTTGCATTCGCACAGTAATTCGCCAACGTTCATATCTTCCAATGCTTTACAAACTAGTTTGGGGGTTCAGCAATTATAGCTGCATTTAAATAAAACGGTAAATTGGTACAAACATATTTCCTCCTAGCACACAGACACTGTAAAAATCAATTAACAGATGAACCGTTGTAGAAAACAGACATCGAACGCTGTATTTAAAGCGTTGCACCATCCAATGTCCTCTTGCCAGATGTCAAGTTCACCCACAGAACACTTGATCGATTGTCAAAAGTGCTTCATTCACCGTGCCCTGCATTGAGGATGATAAATTATCATGATCCTCGAGGTGGTGTAAGTTTCTCGTGGTTTCCGGTTTCCAATGACAAGCGATTGCTCTTCCCAATTCAATTTGAGTACAACGTGAAACTTCTGCCAGTGTGATGGTTTTGTGCGATAAAGTTGGAGCAAGCAGTTTAACATTCCATAATTAAATAAGCAAAAGGTTGAAGCAAACCAGAACAAAGCCAAGCTCAGAGCGTGTGAAACTTTTTTTAAAGAAATGCTTTAAAATTACAAACATTTTTACGCAGTGCAATGCTATAGGTTCACACGAATGAGCGATGGTTTAACGTCCGGCTTTACTTTAGCACCAAAATCGGTCTCCAAATTTGTCGCTAAAGCCCCCGAGCAAATAACAGCACCAGTGTACTGAGAGTACACTTACTTCATCTTTCCGAAGCTAAAGCTACACCTTACTCGAACCAAACGGGCCCGTCTAAGCTGCTGCAGCAAGCCGGCCCGTACCACAGCAGGTGTGTGCAGCATTAGCAGGGTAATCCTAAGTTATGAAAGTACAACCCCTCCGCTCCCTGTCAGCTTGATGAGCAAATAGTCGCCCTGGGAATGGTTTGTAGCCTTTCCTTCTGACCCGCTTGGAACAGGATGGTTTCGGTTGAGAGTGGTTTTCACAGATTGGGAAAGTGTATCAAACGCTTGCATTAGACAAACATTCGCCAGAAGCTGACGGTGTAATCGAGTGGTGGTTTCGATCGATTTTGTACAACTTTATGTGTGTTTTTGTGTTGGTGAATGAAGAGGAAAGGTTACTGGATCAAAAAGTTTTTCCAATCTATGTTCGAAATGCTATCTGCACTGTGCTTTCTGTACGATTCATTGACATTTATTTTAACGGATATGGCATGAGATTGAAGTAAAACATCATGTGATGAGTTGTTTTAAAACAAAGTATGGTGTCTGAATACAGTTGCGTAGTGATTAAGATGAAAAACTATTTCTTTATTGCAACAGATTATGCAAGTTTAAATCCAGCAAGTTTAAATAAAATTCCATGTTTTAAACGTTATTTAAACTCCTTGCAGCTCATGCATTGATTTAATTTAATTATCTTTGTTTGCCTGTCACTAGTTCCAAATATTATCACAATTTATTAAAAATCTCTTTTTTAATCTAGACATTACTTTCTTTCTACATTACATGAAATGAGTTTGAATTATTTCATGTAGCTGTAAATAATGTATTTTATTTAAGTCCAGCGATTCATAAATTTGATTGGATTATTGAATAAGGAATAATGTTTGTTGTAATATTAAATTCGTTCTTTCTTCATGCTAATAAAACAGTCGGAATGGATTTAATATTCCTTTTTCCTCTCCTTTGCTGCGTTTGCTTTCTCGCGTTTCATAGAAATTGGATGACATGTATTTGCCGATGAGCATGATGTGATTATTCATCCTATTATTAATTAATCATTGCTATGTTCCAACCAGAGGGCATATTGTGATACAGCCAGAGTTTCTCGAAGCTTTTTCCATATTGTTCTTTATCAGCACAATACCCAATGCGAAGGTTAAGGTTTGGGTTAGTCAAACTACTAAGAAATAAAAGAGAATGACGAGTGTTTTACAATTTATTAAAACATTGCTAACAATTTTAGCCGATGGTAATGATTTTTTACAATATTAAAAAAAAGTGCTACACATAAAACACTTAGCTATTTGTTGTTTGTTTGCTCAAGTTAATAGAACCAAATGTCTGACATGGCCAGAGTATACAACCATTAATATTTGTAGTTCTTATAATTGTCTAAATATAACGCACTTTGTTTGCTTGCTCAAGTTAATACTACCAAATGTCTGACATTGCCAAAGCATACAACAATTAATATTTGTAGTTCTTATAATTGTCTAAATATAACGCACTTTGTTTGCTTGCTCAAGTTAATACTACCAAATGTCTGACATTGCCAAAGCATACAACAATTAATATTTGTAGTTCTTATAATTGTCTAAATATAACGCACTTTGTTTGCTTGCTCAAGTTAATACTACCAAATGTCTGACATTGCCAAAGCATTCAACAATTAATATTTGTAGTTCTTATAATTGTCTAAATATAAACGTCACAATCTCTCCTATAAGGCCAAGAGTGATTTGAGACTTGATGGCAATCAATAAAAACGATCAATAAAATGATCGTCTTACTAACCTAACAGCCGACCTAATGGTTTGATACAATACCCACGCTATACGTTT
The DNA here is from genome assembly GCA_000349065.1 of Anopheles quadriannulatus. Classification (NCBI taxonomy): domain Eukaryota; kingdom Metazoa; phylum Arthropoda; class Insecta; order Diptera; family Culicidae; genus Anopheles; species Anopheles quadriannulatus. The sequence continues at coordinate 34,659 of KB666732.1, read as the reverse complement.
ATGTTTTATGAAACGAATCAACCAGTTCATTAATTGAACAATCATTCATTTATTACCAAATTGAGCAATTTTTTCTTTAATCATTGTTCCCAAAAATCATTCGATTACCGATTTAAAGTGAGTTAGTAAACAATTTTCAATGCAATACATTCCACAAAATAAAATACATTTAAAAACGTTCAAAACTTATTAACAACTAATAACACTGTTCAGAACAACTCGTCCACTTTGTATCGATTCTTCCTATATACATCGTCTGTCAAAGTACGAGCATCGTGTAGTTCCGGCATACTTCACTGGTTGATCAAATTACAAACCAGGCACGCGTGGCAGGGCTTCTCCAACCTGGTCATCCCGGATCACCGTTCGCCCAACAGTTGTCCATTTGGGCAGCTGTCTCGCTGATCAAATAATCATCTTCCAAGTCGCTAGACCCAAGCTCCAGGAAGTCCATAGCCACGCGTGCCCCTACCGCCAGCGGGTGTAATCCAAACGCACGATGCCGAAAGCAGAAAACTGCACCCAAAAGCTGACGTAATTTTCCGTGCCGGGAGATCGGTCGGGAGCGATCCGAAAAGTGTACCATCAATTAAAGCCTTCGTTGAACTTTGAAATAATAATCAAACGCGGAAGGGTTGCACAAGGACGCTGACAGGCGGTGGTGGTGCCGGAGCTGTCTGTGTTTGGAATAATATTTTTTATCATTATGTCTTCCCACTGTCTCGCCACCTTTTACGTTTTGTTAGGATATAAACTGTTCCAGTTGAGCCCAGGAGGTTGCACCCCTGAGATAAGTGTGTGGCCCTACGTTTTAGTCGAACGATTACACCCGTTGGAGCGATTTTCGGCTTAATTTAACTCGATCTCCGCCATCCGCACGATACCACATGGTGGGCGCTGGGACGAGTTTGTACGAGCTGGAACGGTTTTTATTGAGACAGTTGGATGTAATGAAAAATGATGCCAATGCAACGTATTTTTAATGCCCTTCAAAGGAGCTTGATTGTGTTGTAATCGTTTACCTTTTCAAATTCTGTTCTTTTACGTACTACAATGCTTACAGTGCAAGGCACAGCAACACATTTCTTCCGCCTTGCACCAAAAATGGCAAATATTTCGCACCCTTTTCTCTGTAATACGCAATGCCAAATCCTTGTGCAGTAAAATGCACAACATCACCACAGTACAAACAATTCTGTAAATAAAAAAAGAGCGAAAAAAGTGACGATCACGACGCTCAAACGCTTTCAACATAACCTGCTTCACACTGGCGTTTGATGTGGCGAAAACGAATACCCCCTAATTTAGGCTGTCAATGTACAGGCACCCAGCATTAACCTGATACTCGCTTTGGACCAGTATCTTCCCGCCTGGACGTGGCCGCATGTACTGCAGCATTCTTCATACGCACAAAAAGGGCGTATTTCGGATGCAGTTTCAGGGCTCAACCTTCTAGCCTTTTTCTCCTTAAACCCGAAACCTTGATGATCCTAAAGTAAACGAAGGGCGCTCCTGTTAAGCAAAAAAAAAGGATATCACCAGAGAGAAAACGAAGCAATGGCAGTGGAGAAAAAAATCTCCGTAAGAACTGTGCCGGTGTGGTGCTCTTTGTTTTTGAGTTTCCTGCCATGCCCAAGAAATCCTATCGCCCCCAGGGGCATCGCTACACAGACTCGTCAATCGATCGTTGCGCGCTTCACTCAACGAAGAAGCAGAAGCATCGCTCAGCACCAGCTACCATTCGACCGGCAGCCCCGAATCACGATCACATGGCAGGTGTGTGCCGTTGGAAAGCTCGAACCCGAAGGTGGAGATCCCACCGGAGCCCGGAGGAGGGAAGAGTTCAATCGCTGGCAGCGTCTTCTGTTCCCTCGGTCGGTTGCATATTCCAATGCAACCTACAGCAGCGTGCATCGTTTAGCTGGTGCAACGAACTTTTCGGGCGCATTGCAGTTTCAACATTTATCGCCGATCGTCGCCGAACGGTTAGGCGGCACGGTTTTATCAGCCAGTCCTTTGCTTTGCTTTGCTCCCAGCGACTTTGAGTTTGAAATTGTTTTTTTTACAACAACCGCGCAATTCGTTACGATTCAAGCGGGGGCAATTATTTTCGTTCCAAATAATCATAAACCATCGTTCTGGAATGTTTAGGCGTGCATTGATTTTGGAGTTGATCGATGGACCGATGTGCGCAAGGATCTTCGGGAGAGGATCGCAAACGACAAGCCAGGGGACAGATCTTCGGAGCGAACTGGAGCCGGGAGAAAGTCATCCTCGGGGCCTCGAGACGACGGCCACCGAGCATGCATGATCAGCGACGGGAGTGGCATTATAATGCAAAGCAGTTCGACCTGCGACCCCCATGCATCCCCTACGGGGTCGGCTTCCTTAATAAATTACATGTAATTATGCATACCGGCTGGCGCATCATTTGAATATTAGCTGCGTAATTGGTTTCACTTTTTGGGCCGCATGCCGAAAGTAGCATCGAGCGCTGTATGAAAGGATTCGTAGGATGGGCGCGCGGTGAACCTGTTAAGAATCAAACAAAACACATGAAAGGCAATCAGTTCAATCCGTCGTAATTGTCGTGGAAGCGAAGTCGTTCGGCGGGCTGTCTGCTCGCCGGTTGGGAATGCGTTTAGCAGGAATGCTTTATTGTCCCGACCGTTTTGAATGGCGAAAACTGAGGCCAATTGAGACAACCGAACGACAACTGGTGAATATTTGGCATACACTGTTTGTACGATGGATTGATCAGTGAGACTTGTTTCAATATTCAGATTTTCGTAGCTTCAAAAGTAACGATTGTTGTGGGCTTAAACATGAAAACTGTCAACTTCTCGTACATTTTAAATTATTATTTTATGAATACAAGAATTCAAATAAGAAACAACAAGTTTACGCTTCTTGTAATTGTATATTTGTTGTAATTTGTATAATTTTGTTGAGTGTTAAAGTATTGAAAAATACATCAAGAGTTTGCTATATTTTGTTCGACTAGATGGATTGGTTATATAGATAAAATAGAATGCTGTTGTTAATATTGGTGTTCTCAATGTTGGCAAAATATGTAAAATATTTCATTTTTTAACAAATGTTCTGCTTCGATGATCTCTTAATTTCTGTAAATTTAGCAAAGGTATTTTACCTTATATTAAAATCGTATGCAACATTAGTATTGATAATTATTTGGATTCCGTATGAAAATTTACTTATTTAATAAAATTTTTGATGAATTAGAACAAAAAATATTCTAAAATTTTCGAATTTTAAATAATTTGTCAGTTATACTAACAATATGATCTTATGAATCACTGTATTATCGTCTTACAATACAGTATTTTTGCTTATGTGTACTCAATCGACCGGTCTGGTGGTACAGTCTTCAACTCGAACGACTTAACAACATGCCCGTCCTGAGTTCAAGCCCCGAATAGATCGTGCCCCCATACGTAGGACTGACTATCCTGCTATGGTAACAATAAGTCACTGAAAGCCAAGCCCACTTCAATAGCCCGCTACAGGCAGGCTTTGACCGGCAGCGGTTGTTGTGCCAAAAAGAAGAAGAAGGACTCAATCGAGCTTTTGAAATATATTTTATAGAAATTTTTCACTCCGCAATGTGTAAAAATCAAATAGAAAGGATTTTAAAAGCTTAATATTATCTATTTGGATAGCTATCTTTATGTTTAATCTTACAAATAAATGCGTAAACATCAGCCCAAATAGCCCGAACGATGAAACTACAATGTTTTGTTCATCAATTTGAAATGAAACTTCCAACGAACCATCCAACGAACAGCACCTGATAACGGCATACACTATGCAATTGAAGGATGCTGTAAAACGTAAGATGTAAAACCACATTCTCACGGTGTTTTAAAACGCATGAAAAGGAAATAAACCATTAACAAAAGCGGCGAGCTCCGATTTTGCAAAAAATAAGCTGCATCCTTTTCTGCATGGCAAAGTTTGACAGCCGCCAAATGCCCAACCACTCGATCCGTGCATGCTCGCCTAGATGCTCGATCAACGAAACGGCACCGAATGCAAACTACGGAAGCACACAAAAAGCAACACTTAAACGGCCGAAAGACAAGCAGCATAAAACTTGTGCGCTAGTTAAATGCCGGCTGTAGTTTGTATTTTTTTGTTGTTCTTCCTGATCTGCGTTATTGCTGCTGCATGTGCATGCCGCAAACCACAACGAATGCGTCACTGTGCAGTCGGTGCAATATCGTGCACAGTGCGATGGCGTATGGGTTGATTGTTGTGGTTTTTTTTTATTCAAAATCATTCTCGCTGATGTTGTTTTTTCGGTGGTGAGTTTTGAATTTTAAGCATTTTCTTCTACATCTCGAAAGGACGCACAAGACTTTCAGTTTGGCTGTGTGTGTGTGTGTGTATGCTGTACGGTTTTGTGCGCGTATACCGTTCACGATGCATTTGCACGCCGGGCTAAGCGAGCAAGAGGCGACAAAAAGCATAAAACGCATAAAACAGCGAGCGACAAAATCCCTTCCCGGTTGCGAAGGGAGGAAGAAAGAAGGAGCAAAAAAGAGAATTTCATCTCCCTCTCTGTCTTGTTCATTATTTGCTTGCTGTCTTTCTCGCTGTCTCTCTCTCTCTCTTTTTCTCCTTCACACTCTCGCACGGGCAACGAGAACCGAGGGTTGCTCGGTTGCTTCGATGCCGCGCGAGCCGGTGAGCATGATTTTATGCTACGCGAAGCACACTCGTAGTCGTACGCTCGCAACGGAAGGACGTACTTTTTTGTTGTTTGCTCCCCGGCACCGAGGGATCGAACCCCCGGCCGAATTTGTTCCGTGTGCATCGTACTGTGACAGTGGGGCAGTGTGCGTTTCTTCCTGCATTCGCTGCAGCTTTATTCAACAAGTGGTGGTTAATAAACGATTTTTTCTACTTCCCTGCTTCCACCAACCATGCGGACAGTTTAGCATATTCCAAGTGTGCAGTGTGTGAGTGTGTGTTTTAAGTCGTGTGGCAGATCAAAAGTGTGCAGTTTTTTAATGCCAGTGGTCTGTATAGTGGTCGAACTTGAACAACATTCCAGCATTTTTTGCCCAATTGACCTCGACTTTTGAAGAAGAGCCGCGTCCCCTTCACTAACCGAGCAGAAGGGTCGAGAATTGATTTGATTGAGTGATTTTATTCGTGTCTACGTGTGTGTGTTTGTGTGGGTTTGTGTAACTGTGTGTGCTAACCTGCGTACGAACGATGGCGGACGAAAGCCTACACGTACCGGACACCAGCATCGACTTCCACATCGTCCAGCTGTTCGAGCGGCTCGAGGCGATGCGCAAGGAACCGGGCCAGAAGCTGTCCCGGTCGTTGCAGGGACGCATCAACATGCACACCGAGCTGCGCAGTCTGGAGCTATGGAGGTAACGTAGCAAGAAGAGTATTACAAAATCAAACTAAACGGATATTCAAATAAACCACAGACACCTTATCGGAGTTCGATATGTGTATTTGTGGTGCGCACAAAGTTACGCGATAAGCATACGCTGGCGGGTCGGGAGGCAACAACACTCACACCGGGTGAATGCGTTCAGCCAAACCACGCGTCACACACTTAAGCCAATAAAACTCAATATAGGGAACGTTTGCATGTTACGGGGCGGGAGATTCTTCCCTGCTCGCTAGAACCCAATCTCATTCCAACGGTCACGCTCCGATCAAATATGCATAAGAATTGGGTAGTGAAGTTTTATGTTCACTTTGGCTGGTCCGTTTTTTCTCCTTCTCCGATTAAAAACTGCTCAAGTTCCCTAGTCGATGATTGAATTTTAAAATTTCATCCACCAGCGTGTGTCATTCAATATTAAGCTCATCTCGTTTAATGGTTTTTTCTGTACGCTCTTTCCTCTCCAATATCATCCAGATCGATTACGTGCGAAAGTTTGGCCTCCTTATTCTACGTGTTTATTGTGTGCGGTGCGGCGGCGGGCGCCGGGGTCGGCGCGAGCGTATCCTCCGTCCTGCTGGCCACCGCCCTGTCGTCCGGCTTTTCCATGATTGCGCTAACGCAGTGTTTCCTGCACATTTCGGGTAAGTTTGCCGCCAACTGCTAATCTACATAAACTACTTTCACCCTACACGATGTCGCTGCTAATGGAGGTTCTGTGACAACCGGTCGCTACTGTTGATGGTTGTTTTTTGTGTGTGTTTGGAACCGAACCGAAGCATAAGCTAAGAACAAGCATTTCTGCAACCGTGATCGATGATGATCGGTTGAAGCAGCATAAAAAAAACAACAACAAACGATCGCCTGAGAGAAAGTACCCCACTAATTGCATGGCCGGGTACAACGGAGCCAAAGCAGAAGAAACAATTACATCGATTAAATGGACCCGTGGCTTGGTGGTTTGTGGGTCGTGTGCCGCCTCCTGTCGGATGCACTCTCGAGTGGAGACGTGCACATCTTCCTGAGGGCTACCCGTGTCCCGCCGTGCGTACAATCATCATTAAAGCAATGGACGTAAACATGAAACAACTCTCCCCTATAATTTCACCAACCTTCGACCGGTCCCACTTACCCTTGGAGGAAAGCATTTTTTCGGCGGAGCGTGTGTCATTGGTTCGTGTTTTTCTTAAATTCCACGCGCGTCTTTTTTTTCTGCGGCAGTTTTGGTAATTTTTGCTGATAACCTGTCCCGCTGTAAGATCGGAAGCTGAACGTCAAACATGCCCGCACCGCGGAAGAAGAGACACACAGAAAATAATACGCTGATATGCGCAAATGGGCACACACAAGGATCCTTTCGCCAGCGCGGTCATGGGTGCCACCGTGGCCCGGCCAGTGGATGGTGGTAATTTCTCCACGCTGAATATGTATTTGCAGCGGGTCATAAAGAACGGCCGAGAACGGGGCGCGCTCGTAAGCATAAAAGAAATGCGTATGCCTGCACCATCAGCACAAAACCACTACCATCAGACCTTCGTTCATGTGAGATACGCCAAAATGTGCACAGGGAAACAGCCTAAGAAGATATTTAGTCCAACAAGAAACAAAAAAAAAACATAACACATCTGCCCTTTCCGAGGCCCTCAAAGAAGAAGTAGGCCCAAGATGAAGCAAACAGGCCAACAAAAAAAAACTCGGCAAAAGAAAAATGCAGGCAGCTTGTGCCAATTTTACTTTCCAGCAGTGCCGCAGGGACGACCACGGTAGGACGATCCGTTTCCAAAAATCCCTTGGGCACAATAAGGCAAGATCCTTGCGCTTCAGGGGTCATCTATAAGCGAGTGCAAGCCACAGTAAGAGCCAGTGTGTGCAGATAAATCTTCAATTTCGCCTTTCCTTCCCAATCTTTGTTTATCTTGCTTTTTGGCAGCGAAGGGAAAAGCACCACCAACGTTTGAATTTCCACCTCTTGTAGGTTGGTTGCTCTGGAGCTAGAACTTTAAAGTTGAGCATGAGCAAGTTGTTTTCAAGCAATTTCTCTTTCCTCACGACACAAACGATAAACCCGAATGCAGATGATATGTGTGGCCGAAGATTGATGATGGATTTAATTGCATACTCTTTATTTACCTCTCGTGTTCTTTCCCTCAGGTGCCCACGTTAACCCGGCCGTGTCGATCGGGATGCTTGTCTCGCGCCAAATTTCACCACTGCGTGCCCTGCTGTACATTGTGGCGCAAAGTGGCGGTTCTATTGCTGGTGCGGCCCTGCTGTATGGGTAAGTTTTGAAGAGCGTTGACACAAAACAAAACACACACGATCGTGCAAAAGCGAACGAAAAAGTAGAGCTACCGATAAACATGCCAGATTAATTGTGACTTTATTCGAAATTTGGAGTAAAATTAAAAAAAAATCCTATACGAGACATGAGTTCAGCGATAACCTCGGTCAAAAATCCGCTCAACTCAGCCAGCTGGGGCTACTCTTGCTGCTGCCGATGCTGCTGCTGGTGGTGTTGGTGGTGGGTCTCCTTCAGCCAATGATAATTTATGGACCCCGTAATCACCGGCAGGTGATACATTCTTCGCTTCTACGCTTTGCGCTGTTGTTTCTCCGGCCGATTTACGTTTGTCATGTGTGCCTCGGCGAGGTTGTGAAAATATGCCAATCGCCGCAAAATATGCAGCAGCTTTTTTCCTGTAAAGTGCACCTTGCATGTATGGCAAAGGCCGAAGCGTGCAGCCTGGAAGCAATTTGGCGCGCCGCAAACAACCGAGAGTCGATAGATTTTTTTGTGAAGATTTCGTCAATTTAGGCACAATTAAGAGGAACGAAGTGGTCGAAACAGGGAGCACGTTTGGTAATGTGAACGAACTCTTTCGATCGAACCACTGCTGAAGGTTATATGCACACGTTTTGCGTTATTTATTTGAAATGCCATTCAAATGGATAAGATACATTTCATTCTGACGCGTGCTCACGTTTCCCTTCTAGTCCAATAATTGGCGCTTGCAGTGTGCTACATGGCTTAGGCTAAGCATAATCCCTCTAAATCGTCACCTTCGACAGTTTGTGTAACACGATCGATCTATCTTCATTAACCTGTCAGCTGGTGGTGGGGTTATGCAACAACACACAAACCCACATTCAAATTGCCCCAAATTGTTCATCAGTTGGTTGCAGAGCGAGAGAAAATGAGACTACAACCGTGTGGCCATTCATTTCATCCGTAAACGACGGCCATTACCAAATCAAAACAAAATCCTTATTTATTAGATGCACCGCGCTGCAGTTTTGACTGCGTTGCAATCATCGACCTGCAACGAATGTTTACAAAACACAACGATTTAGGTACCGTTTTAGCGGGTTCACGACGAAGTGGCAGCAATTTGCTCGTAGCCTGTCAACAAGCCATGTTCGGCTGAAGACTGCAGGCAATCCTTGGGAACATTTTGGTTGGAAAATTATGACAACACTCGGTTGATAAATCTCTCACCAAGTGCATCTCCAACCACACAGCTCGAGTCACCATCGTAATAAGTCAGGCTCTGGAAAAGCCATTAGGATGAGGCTACCGAAGCGGGAGAGTTTATTTTCTAAACAACTCAATATTTGGCGCGATTTCAGTGCGCAACCAGTGGCAACCAAGTCCTTCACTTTTCACTCGTAGGCGGCCATTTTGGTGGAAGAATAACATGAAAACGAAGAAACCCTAGAAAGAACGTACAGTTAATATCCTTTGGCGGGATGCTGCGCTTAACACCACCGCCTGCATGGGAATGTCCGCCGATGCGTATCTCTGCGGCGCAAACCACTAGCACCGATGCAGCTGTTGCTTCGGGTCTGGTGCCGTCTTTTGCCTTAAGAATCACAGGCGAATGGGAGAGATGGAAAGGCCAAAAAAAAGGTCTCCTAGTGAAAAAAGGACTCCTGGTGCGGTGATAGCTTCAGGTTCAGGTCAAAATCTGATCCTCTTCTATCTATTCGCTTCGGTGCTGATGGTTCCCGCTTCTTTTTTGCTCGGTAGTCGAGTTGCTTAAACACTAGATTTTAAGCCATCACAAACATTAACAAAAAACGAAATCTCTTGCACAGGACTCTCTCTCTCTCTCCCTGTATCGTCATTCGTTGGTCATGTTGTTTGGGTACGGTTGCCTTCTGTCCGCGTTTTGGATCCTGAACGGCGACCCTGGCAGCAATCTGTTGAATGTGTCCGCCATTCGTCTTAGCTGAGGATGCGATTCGAAATCTGACGCCATCTGCGCATCGCGCTCAGGTTTGGTTGGCTGATCTTTCGAGGATTGTGTTCCAAATTAACGCTTGCTACTTCTTGGAAGTGTTTTTGGAAGATCCTCTCCAAAGTGGTTCAAAATCAGGCTCAAGATGTGTTTCATTTGCTTAACTAGAATCAGTTAATTTAATAAGAAACTCCTGCAACGCAAATCATCCTTCCAGCGCTGATTCACCCAAAACAAACTGCCCGAATACACTCTGCTCCAAATCCCAGGTGCCAGGTGTTTACTACCCCGTTTATTTTTTGTGTACAGTCAAGCAACCCACATCACAGCCCCAAACGTCCAGTCGGACAATGCTTTCGATTCTTCGACGCCCGGAGGAGGAGCGTTTCCTTAACGAACAGCTGTTCACCGGCTATGCAGTCGTAGGTTCGATTTTTATCACGTCATATCGATTACGTCCCTTGGACTTTGGCGTCAGTGCCTTCCTCCCCCGAGGACCCGCATCTTCAATCACAAACGCATACACACGGTCACGATTATGCATGCGCACGAAACAGGAAAAGTGCAGTCGCGCATGCTTTCACCGTCGTGCGTCGAATTAAACCATCAATTCTGACGAATGAAACAAAATACAGGAGAGCCGACCAGTGCAGCTGAAAAGTCAACGACAACAACAGCACACAGTGATCCATTCATCATGCTCACGGGGCTCGTAACTTACCGGCCATCACCACCACCACCAGGGTCATCATAATATCCCGTCGTGCGTATCAAAAACTAAAAGAGCAGGAAAACAAAAACCCGAACTCGTCCACCAAAAAACCCCAACAGAATTTAAATCCCCCTTCTTTTGACCAGAATAATTTGACCAGCCTTTTCAAGCTGAAACGCGCGATCATTTGCCGCTGTCTTGAAGACACACACGCGCACGTTCGAACAGCTCATGACAGCTGCAACGCTTTGGGTTACGGGCCGTTTTTTCTGTTTTCGTTTGGTGTGGGCCTGCTTAACGATTCCCGTCCTGTCCTTCTCTGATTTCGTGTCTGGGGTTAGGTTGCTCTCTTTTTTTCAGGCCTTTTTTCTTGTTGGGTGTGGAGCACACCCGAATGTGCCGAAGCAATCGGACAGATTGTCCTCTATGTGTTTCTCCAGTGTCGCTTTGTTCGATTTCTTTGGTGATTGTGTTACAAAGCGAGCAAGATGTGGACATCTATAACGCGCAAAAAAAGAGGTCCAAAATTTAAACACGATCGTTATGTGTTCTTTTCTTCCAAAATGAGGCTTCTTTGTCATCTGGATGATGTTTGGTTCCAGAAGCATATGATTTCCATATGCCTTTTATTCCACTTCCAGATAGATGTGTCGTGGCGGTCCCCACTAGAACAAGAACGCCTGCTCGAGAGGGTGAGAATGAGCGTCAATTATCTGGGAGATGTCGTACAACTGGTCCATCGGGCTGGAACACATTTCAATCTGTCATCAAATGCACTCTGCGACCTTACCGACAATCGAAACAACCGAGGCTACCGAGTCCCATCGTCGTTCCGCATCGTCGTCGTAAAGAACGCTTGGCAGGAACAAACTCCCATAGCCAACTCTACGACGGCTGACTTCCCACTTGATGTGCCCCAGTTTTCTGTGGCTTTCACAGCTTCTCCCTGGATGCATCTTGGCATAATAATTGGTTTCGATGTAAATTAAACACTCTCCATTTCAAACGCAGCGCTCAGATAAAGCGTGCTTGTTTGTGGCCCCACAACGAGCGAGATTTTAAACTGCATAGGGGAACCAACCCCTGATGCTGACAAGAGTTCAGTTTTGCCTTGCCTGCCTTGCATCGTGATGCTGTTGCCGCTTTCATGGGAACTGCAACCGTCTACGCGCACATGACGAAAGCGCGTTTGAAGTGTCACTCATCGTTTCAGTGACTTTTTCGGGCAGAAACGCGCGGGAAAAAGGGTTACAGAACGAGCGCTGTGCAAGGGAGCAGGGAGCCTATGCGACAGTCATTAGCTACCATCACCACCACCGTTGGGAAGTCCGGGTGTGTCCCTGTGCTGTCTTTAACTGGCATGTGAACATGTGTCTTAAATTTGTTGCTTCCAGTTCGTGAGGGAAGGAGAGAGAGGCACACCATGGTTACATACGTTTTAAAGCCAACAGACAAGTGGTTTCCCGCGGGATCTTACTGCAGATGAGTTTGCAGCTTTCCTGTGCAGCTCGCCAGCTCGGTGACACTGGGAGATGTATGTTTTAGAGGGACAGAGAGAATGAGAGTGCAAGAGCGGCATTGCTGGAAGGTTGGTGTCATTGTACTTTTACTTGGACGAGCTAAGTGTATCATCCCCAACCCGGTAGTAGTCATGTGCAGACGTCGATTGTCGGCCGGAGATTTGTGGAGTATATTTTTCGCTTTCGTCTTGCTTTGGAAAAGGCATTTTCGGAAGATCCAAAATTCCTGGAACGTGAAGAATGTGGGAAAGAATATTGCCAGACTTATGTTTGCTCTTTTATTGAACTTGTTCCTTTGTCCTTTGCCATTCGGTTTAAGGAGAGTAATTGATCCAATTAGGCTTATAAAGCATCTCATCTCGTGAAATATGGATGTGAACGCAAAAAACTCTGCAAATGTTAATATAATTTTGTATAAATTCGGAATGTACCAACGTCGCTTTGCTTTCCCTTTAGGGACTAAATATTAGCGCACCTAAAAACCAGCAAATTTTACCTGTTTTCATGTGCTGACTCCAAAGGACGCAAACACAGCCATTCACCAACACCCCAGTAGGTTATGCAGGGAAACGGCAAGAGCGACAAAAAAACCCACCACGACCTGTACTTCGACCTCCTGGGAAAATTATCCTGCGAATCGGTGCTTTCGTTCGTCCCGGTGCACAGTTGCCAGGGTTACAGGTTTCCATGCTCAGGTCCGCGCTCTATGTGTGTGAGCTTTAAGCATATGAACCTTTCGGTTTTGTTCCAACTCCCCCCCCCCCATTTGTTCTTTACCGTACCGAGTTTTGAATACAAATACGCATATGAAACGAACACGCCGCACAGGAAATGTGGTATGAGAATTGTGAGGAGAGAGAGAAAAAATAAGGGACGAGAAATCCCTTTTCGGAACCAGGTGCACTACCGCATTCAAAGCGGAGGGAAGTAAGCAGCGTTTACCAAACATCAACGTTCCTTTCCATGTTTGCAAGGGCGCTTGATTTGGCGCAGTGGAGAAAAGCGGAGAACTCCTACGACGATGGTGAAACACCGTCCGTTTTGTGTGCATATCTGAAGGTTTTTTGTTTAGTAGGTCTCGGAGCGATAGCTCGAAGCACGGCCAAAAGAACAAAACAGGACCCCGCCGTGGGTCGATCCTGCCGGTGCCGGTGTCTTTTTTCCAACCTCCTCGACAATGAGCCGACCGAGCCTGTAGTGCGATGGAATTTGAATTGAAAGCTGCTGTGACCTGTCCTACGCAGTAATATCGCCCAAACAAGCTCACACGTGTGTGTTTTTGAGACTTTTGTCCTATATAAACCATCCGCAGGACCTTTCATTGGTATTGAATTGACAATACGACCTGCGGGGTTTGTTTGCTCGAAGCTACATAGTTGACCCTCTACCTGATGCGATTTTTAAGAGCAACAGTTGTGCAAACAGAACGCTTTTCTATTTTAACCGTTTCCCCCGAAGCGAGCTACCATTTTAATCGAAACGAGATGTGCTTTCCAGATAGCTACACGGAACCTGGGGCTGTGATTCTCACGCTACCACCGATTGGAAGCATATTTCACGGTCACAAACGATTTAATTTGCATACCACGACCTTAATTCGCTGATGACAGTTTTGCACCGCTGCCGAAATCGATATCAATCCGCCACAGTAACTGCGCGCACGACAGGGGCAGCAGTGGGTTTGAAAACTGTGAAATTTTATTGCTAATTTATGCATACCCTACCGGCCGGTGTTTGTGTGTATTTTGGGATGCAACGAAAAGGCAACCGAGGCTATGCCGCCGGCTCAAAGATGATTTGCCAATTTTAAAAGCCGAAAAAGGGTAGCTACCGATTGGATGCGGTCCCGTTCGACAGCAATTAAGTTATTTTCGATGCACACGTAACCACAGAACGGGAACGGGAAGTGGACGATTTGGCGTGACAGGAAGCGAACTAACCATCAGTGCCGCCGAACTGAACGCAAACCCCGGAGTGAAGCGTTATAAACGTTTGAACGTTCTGAGAATGTAGTAAAGGGGGCAAATGATTTATTCTGGATCGTGATCGAACGCAGTGACGTGTTTTGTTTCCCGGCGCCGGAAGATCGACACAAACCCCTACACTCGGGACGTGATTCGAAACGCTAACGTTGGCATTGTTGGCTTGTTGTCGCTGATTCTGTCTTTCTTCTCACAAGAACCTCACAAATATCGACATTTGGCTGGAAATGCTGGTCGTGCTGCAAGTGAGCGTCTCTTCTGCATCCCACCCTATGCTTCTTTTCCACTTGTTTAATCGACCTGTGTGTGGTTTGTGTCATCAAAAAAACAGTCCTACAGTTCCATCCACCCAGAACAAAAGAGTGCCAGATTAACACCCATCCCTCGCATCCTTCTATGCTTTCCCCGTGCGCCGGATGGCACTGCATTCACAAAAGTACACCCAAAATGCACCAAAAATGTTCCTCGATCCTAACGATGGCCATAAATCTCGCGCGAAAACAAGTGCCAAAGTGGAGGATGATTATTTTTTATGCCCTCC
>KB666732.1:0-19096 GCA_000349065.1 Anopheles quadriannulatus | reverse complement strand
AGAAGGACTTGGTATGATCACAGATTACGAGAGTGTCGAGCTAGTGCAGTGTGGTGTTTAAACTGTCTCTCCTTCTCCCGCCACATGTATCAATTACACAGTGATGAACTTTAAAATCCACTTCCTATCCCCTCGATCACTTCGCGGTTCGTTTCATGCGCAAAAATGCCCTGTACCTTCTGGACTGGAAAATCAAAACCGGATCTAGAATCATTTCTTTATTATTGTTGCTGCCAAACTTCCCCTTCAAATGTTTAAAACATCACACAAATGTGTTGTAGTTGAGAGATAGAGAGAGAGAGAGAGAGAGAGAGAGAGAGAGAGAGAGAGATAACGAGGGGTTCAACAAACACACTTGTCAGCTGCGATCATAAGTCTGAAGAGTCCTCAGCCACTGTGCAGTAGTGCATGATATCGTAATTGAATTAAATTTCACTTGTTGGGTTTTGCCCTTCCGAAGCAAAATCGACAATAAATTATGTGTCAGTCTTCTTTTTTTGCTGCTGCTCTGCGTTGCAGCTGAAGAAGTGCATTTTAAACCTCGACATCAATTAGAGGATAGTTTTTTTTGGGTGGATTTTTCGAAACATGTGCACCACAATGCCCGCAGATATTCGGTCAAGTGTTGTGTGCAGGAAGTGTCTCGAGTGCTCAGCCTTTCAAACCTGTTACAAAAAAAAAATACAAAATGCAAGCGTTCTCACGCGAGTTTTAGACACAACAACAGTGAGGAGGGTTAGGCTTTCACGGCGGGGTTTCGACTGTAAAGCATATTAGCACAAGGACAATTATCTGCAATTTTCATCCATCACATCGAGCCCGACCGAGAAACAGTTTGGGAGGATGTGACACTTGAGCAATGAATTGCTTTCGTATTTAACAGCCTTTTTTTGAACACTACAAAAACATTTAAATTATTTTAGCCTCGAAACAGTTAGACCACCTCCAAGGGGTAAGGTTTTGTGTCAATTCTTACCACTTACCTTATTAGGGAAAAACGTAGCCCCAGGAGGTCACCATTCTGCACAGTTAGTCTATTATCTTTTGGTCATCTTTCTCACACACACACACACTTTTTGCACTTACCTCACCTTAAGTTTGGGAAATTTTGTGACCAAAAAAACCCAAAACCAGGACAGCCAGAACCTGTACTACCTGTCATCTTCTGCGCTGTGAGTGATGAGCCTGTAAAGGATGTTCCCTGTAAAGCATCGAACCAATTTTCGGTCCATTATCCAAATTACCTGACATCCGTACCGGGTCTTGACATTCGAAAATCTGCTCATCTTCCCGGAACGACTTCCCGGGGATGAATGTCAAATTTTCACATTGCTTCGCTCTCGTGTATTTGATAATGTTTCTTATCGTTTTCGTTTTTTTGCTCTTTCATCTTCCACAGTGTCACCGTGCCCGGTTATCAGGGCAATCTGCAGGCGGCCGTTTCCCACAGCTCATCCCTCGCCGCCTGGGAGCGGTTCGGGGTCGAGTTCATCCTCACCTTCATCGTCGTGCTGGCGTACCTCATCTCGACCAGCTCGTTCAAGAAGTACTTCGGTTCGTCCGCGATCGCCATCGGTGCGGCGTACAGTGCGTGCAGCTTCGTATCGGTAAGATCAAACGAGCAATGCCAACCCCGGGTGGGGTCTAATTGTGTCTTCGGGATGACTTCAATTTCACACACACACACATACACACAACTCGGAGGGCCTCGGGGACAACGTCATTGTTGCAATCCGGCTTCGGATCCGCGTGATCGGTTCACTGTTTACTTCCCGTTTTACGACCGATCGTAAAAGCAAGGATAAAACGATAAGCCTGGGCATTAGCAACCAAAAAACGGAAAGGAGAAAAGGAGAAACCAAAAAAAGCAGTAACAAAACACTGCACCCATCCTAAAATGCTCCTAACCTGGGTGATTGTTATCGAGCAACTCAAAATCCACTATTTAATGAAGATATCATCGTAAGCGTCGCTCCTTGGGATGATGGGCCACAAAACTCGTCCGATAGCGTCTCGTTTTTTTTCGCTTCGGTACCGATAACGGTCAAATTTTACACTCCCTCACTTGTAAAACCCATCAGCGATAGATCGCTATGGCTACAGGCAAACTCGCAACACAAACAAAGCGAATGATTATTGGGAACACACACACACACACACACACACACACACACACACACACACACACACACACACACACACACACACACACACTCACAGAGAGAGAGGGAGAGACACAATTGGGAAGGGATCAAGCATTAAGCGATAAGCGATCAATGTGTCCACATACATGTTGCCTGCCAGCATAAAATTATGTGTTCTACATCGCGACACCCCTACAACGTACAGTTCCTCCTAGTTCCTGTGGGCAGTGTGTTTGAAGGTTTTTTTCTCTAAATTCTTGCGTTTTTTCATGCGTATCATACCTTTTTTGTTACTTCCTTCAAGCGATTTCCGTTTTGATGAAGCTTTGATGAAGGTGGAATTGAACAGCAGCGAACCGGTGCGGTAATAGACAAAACGATTTCAGTCCTCCTCTCTGTCTTTCTCTTTTGGCTGAAAATCTTCCCCGTAGCGCTGTAAAAGTATGAAATTTGAATCTGGATAAAACACCTGCCTTGAACACCGTTTTCTGCTTCGGTGGAACCGTGCTTGGGTTGATTCCTTCTTCCTTCCATCCATTAGTTATCTGCTTTTGCGCGCTTCTATTTCCCCTGCTTTGTTGTCCATTCCGATACGCAACGCTTGCGCGGAGTCGTAGAACCCCTGAAGAGGTGTCAGTTTGAGCATTAAAAAAAGGGAAATAATGGACTGGCAGGTAGACTGAGCCGAGGATCACCGATCTACGATCCTTGTTTTCTGATGAAGCGAGACACGAATGCTACGCTTGAATAAGGGACGGGACGGGATGTTGCTAGAGAGGAACGGGCACTTCCTTGAGATATAAAATCCGCTCGGCGCAACAACTAAGAAGGATATCCTTCTCAAACCGGCCTCAAACAATAACCACCGGGACCGAGGATGCCAGGTAGATGACGCTCTTTGTTCTTTGGATCCTTCGAACGCTTAGAGGATCCCGTTTTTGTGCAGCGCTTAGTAGCCTACGTACGTGTGACCAATCGCTTAAAAGAAAAGGACGACGAAAAGATGTCTTCTCCCCCCGATGGGACATCCTTACACGACATTTCTGAAGATGTTTGCTGCTGGGACAAAAGCGTCTAATGTGTTTTCTTCTTCTTTTTTTTCCTCATTCCCATTCCCATTTGCAGATGCCCTATCTGAACCCGGCCCGCTCGCTCGGTCCCTCGTTTGTGCTGAACAAATGGGACAACCACTGGGTGTACTGGGTCGGACCGATGGTTGGCGGTGCCGTGTCCGGTATGCTGCACGAGTTCATCTTTAGCGCAAAGCGCTCCTCCAAGCGCACCAAGGACGACGTCGACTCGAGCCTAAACTCCGAGGACGACATCAACTACGACATGGACCTGGAGAAACCTCAGCAGCAGCCACCGCACCAGGGCAAGTACCATCAGTACCGGCCACCGAGCGGCACTCTGACCGGTAGTCAGCAGCGCTACTGTCAAAGCATCTACACGGCCGAACCGACGTCCAAGGTGGAGCGCGTTGAACCGATCTACGGCGGCACCAAGTCCATGTACTGCAAGTCACCGCCGCTGACGCGTGCCAACCTGAACCGTTCGCAGTCCGTGTACGCCAAGAGCAACACCGCACTGAACCGTGACCTGCCGGTACGTTCCGGTCCGCTAGTGCCCGCCCAAAGCCTGTACCCGCTGCGCGTGTCAGCCGCACCGCAGACACACCTCCAGAACCAGAACGTACAGAACCAGCTGCAGCAGCGCTCCGACAGTATCTACGGCATTCGCAGCTCGATGCGGCAACCGGGCCCACCAAGCGACGGGCGCATGGGCTCCCAGATGCCACCGCAGATGGCACCGCTCGGTGATGGGCCACCGGGCCAGGGCTTCCAGCCAATCTACGGCTCGCGCAACAATCCCAACTGCTCGACCGATGCGCTCAAGTTCGACCGTCAAGATCCCAACAGGTAAGCGGAATACTCAGCGCAATGAGAGACTTTTCTTCTTGCTTTTCGAACCTACCCATCTAATTCGCTCTCCCCGCTAACTGACACAGTTCTCTCCTTTGAACTTCGTTTTCGCCCCGTTCCTTCCCGCACGTGTAGCCGTGACGAGCCGCCCAACTGCAAGTTCTCGCGCGGCAACGTCACCAACCGGCCGGAATCGATGTATGGTGGGGCCGCCGGCCAGCGGCGCATCCACTCGGCCCAATCGGACGACAGCTCGTACGGCTCGTACCATGGCCCGGGGCCAGCACTGACGCCCCCGACGCGTAACGCTAGCAACAGCAGCAGCACCTACAACCCGGTCGTCGGTACCGTGCTGCCCAACTACGAACGGAAGACGTCCTCATCGTCCTCCTCGAACCAGCAGCAGCAGCAGCAACAGCAACAGCAGCAATCGCGCAACGGCCAGAATGGTACGGCCAGCATACAGAACACAAGCTTGCCGCCACCACCACCACCACTGCACCACACGATGCCATACGCGATGCATTCCGTGAGACAGAACTAGATCCTCCCTATAATCCCTCTCCAGAAGACACTAAGCTAGTTGCTCCAGACTGATCGAGTACGATCGGTCGCGGAGCTAGAATGTAAGTGCATTGAATGTGTGCGTTTTGTTTGTGTTTGAGTGATTTTTTTTCATTGTGCTGTGTGCTTGTGTGCGCGTGTGCGTGTGTGTGTTCCTCTTAATGTTTAAGTTTCACCCTCAAACCGTTCGGTTTCGGGTGGCGACAAACCTTTTTTCTTCGGAAATTTCCCCAGTGAGCTAAGCGTAGAGTCGGTTGCGATTGACCCTAAACCGAATGGATTGACTGTTTCGATTGATCGTGATCAATTGATCCAGCAGCGGTCTCGGTCAATTGCGGTTAACGGCAATCAATTTATATATAAATCCTAATATTTCCCCCCTCTCAACTCCTACCTGGGACCTCGCTAAAGGTCAGTCTACACACGCTTGTTAATGGTGCCGACATTCGATAGCTGAGCGTACTTCCCCAAAACCCTTACAATCCGGTTGATAATAAGACTGAATTCATCTCCAAACTACGATCACTCGTTATCGGTTTCAAATAGCTAGTGCGGATTGTTTCCAGAAATTCCATATGATATCGTGTGTCAGTTATGCACTAAACTCTTGTGCAAAAGAGAACGCGAAAAAAGACAGACAAAGCAGAGACGTTTGGATGGTTTCTTTAGACGCACACTTTATGCGAATTCCAAAGCTCAGACTGACTTAACAAATTTGTATAGTAAGGTTATTTTCTTATCTGTTCCATCTGGGTTCAGTTTTGATGAACTCGTTTATAAGTTTTACACTTCTCCCTTCTAGTACAAATGTAAATAGATAGACACGTGGAGGTTGTTTTATTTTTTATGTTTTTACGCTTTTAATTTTATTTTATTTGCGAGTAGACCTTCATACATCGAGGTCAGTTTGATGCGTAAAATTGATGAAAGGAATTGTTGTAAGAAAAAGGAGTAAAAATGTAGGCGAACAAAAGCAATGCACACGATAAATGTATCGATCATGTTAGTAGCTTCGACTGTATCGGCACGCTGACGCTGTGTTGTATTGACGCAAAGTTGAATTGTTCATAGATTTATTGAGAGAAAAAAATAGTATTATACTGCGTGAGATAGGAGCTTGATGCTTGTGCGTCTTTCGAAAGGTTTCGTGCACTGTACATATTTATTTGTGATTAACCTAGACCAGAATGTAACGACTTTAACAAATTGTAGCAACACATCGAATTGAAGCTAAAATATATAACAAACTTTTCAATATAACGTTTATTGATTGTGTTTTTATGCGAAAGAAATTTTCACCACTTCTCCTATCATTTGGGACTTGAGGCGATTCCCATCTTAACCGTTCTCTCGAAGTAAAGATGACTATTTGGTATATGAATTGAAAATAATGTGCTTAAGCCAATGTATGAACGGCATGACTGATCGGTATGCCGACACATTTCTTTGGGGAAAATGTAAATTTCGTTAATTGTGAAGTGTTTCCCCTTATCTAGACAGATGAAGTAAGTACGGATATGATTGATAAACGGAATCTAGTTTGCTAGTGATCTTTACTAAAATATGAAAGTAACGAATGATCACACACTACAATGACGTCATATTTTTCTATCAAAAGATAATAAAAACGAGAGTAAAATATTTGAAATTGTGTATGGCTTTTGAAATTCTGATTTCTTATCGTTTTTACATGTTTCTATGAACATAAATAAATTAGCTAAAAGTTATAATCATCTAAAATGATCTAAGTATAAATTTCGAACATTTGGAGATCATATGAGGGAGTAAAATTAATTCATATACGAGACATGGTTGTATAATTCACAACATCTGTATATTGGCTTTTTTCACCTATGCCAGTCTAGTTCAATATCATTTATTATAAATCATAAATTGATTCTAATACGTTTTTAAATTAACACGTTTCACTATTCTACTTCATCATCTGTCAAACTGTTATACAGTACGGTAAAAAATGTCTTAAACGCCTACAAGTATGCAATCTTGGAGCATCACTGCCAGCGATATTGCAGTATTTTAAAATTCTGACTCAATTCTGACTCAATTCAGCCCAAAATTAGTGTTTTAATAATTTTAGACCTTGTTTTTATTCATTATCGCTTTGATACTGATAATAATGAATTAATATGCATGCCATATAATCAGCCTAGACCTCCCGGATGTGCAACAACACCATTGACCAAATGTCATCACAGTTGATAAATCAAGAAAAGCCGTCATCGTTTCTTTAACCGGGATTATATTTTATTCACCATAAGTACACAAAACATAGAAATTGTTCTCAATTACAACGGTTTTGCTCGATTCGTTTTGCGTTCGCTAAGTTCGCTTATATTTGCTCAGTCTTCACCTTCCCACAGCTCATCACAACAGCAATGTGACATCCTTTCAAGCTGGCCATAAATTACTACAATCTACAAGGTAGGGAGGAGAGGGAGCCTGTCTTGTGGCTTAGTTCTGCTTTATAAATAACATGCTTACAGTCTAATAGGATCACTATTTCGTATAAACGCAGTACACACGCAAACACGCAAAAAACTCTACACTCTTAACGGCTAACGGGTTCATTTGGTGGTGGTGGTGGTGGTGGTGTGGAGCGTGCGCTCCCCGCTTAGCTACAGCTCATGAGCGGTGGCGGCGGCGGTGGCATGTTGGGATCGTGCAGGATCACGCCCCGATGTCCGTGCGGATGGGGCAGCGTGCGTGAGCTGGACGCGGGATGCAGCAGGGATGCTCCACCGTACGGACCAGGTCCACCGTGCTGCTGATGCGGCTCGTTGCGAGTGGGTGGCGTATTACCCTGCCCATTGCCGTGGTACGACCCGTACGAGCTGTCGTCCGAGTGTGTCGAGTGGATTCGGCGCGTTGCGGCGTACACCGATTCCGGCCGGTCGGTGCGGGCGAGCGTGTTGATTACCTTATCGCAGCTGCACGTGTATTCGTGAGAGGGGGGAAGAAGAGGTTCAGAAAAGGGAACTAAGCGTTAGAGAAAGAACAGTACGTGAGTGAGGTGTTGCGTGGTGTTGTGGACGGTTCGTGCGCCTCTACACACTTACCCAGCCTGTTCGTGGACATCGCGCAAACCATCAGTCGAGCAGGCGGGATTGTTCCGCACGGAGTAGATGGGCTGAAAGCCGGTCTGGCCCGCTTCCGAGTGGCTTGGCCGTGGGGCAAGCTGCTGAGAAAGATGGTCGGCCAACTGTTGCTGCTGTCGCACGGCACTGCGCATACCGTAGATGCTTTCCGAGCGCTGATGCAGCTGATTCTGTACGTTCTGGTTTTGCGTGTGTACGTGTGGTTGCTGTTGCTGCTGCTGCTGCTGAGACACTCGCAGCGGGTATAGGCTCTGTGCTGGGACCAGCATGCCCGGGCGCAGGGTAGCCGTGGCCGCTACGGTAGCCGGAATCTCCTGATGCAGTGCCGTATTGCTCTTAGCGTACACCGACTGCGAGCGATTCAGGTTCGAGCGGGACATTTGCGGGCTCTTCCCAAACATGGACTTGCTGGCAGCGCCGTAGATCGGATCTAGCGGTTCAATCTTGATCGTCGGCTGATCGCTGCTCGCGTACATGCTGTGGCAGAAGCGCGACGGCAGCGTTCCACTGTGGTGCCGGGCGTTTTGGAACTTCCCGACGACACCCTGCGCCGCGGCCATCTTGCTCACATCCACCGTGTAGTTGTTCGGCTCCTCGGTAGCAACGGCGGAGATGCTTGAGCTGTTGCCGCTCTTCGATTTGCTCTTGGATTTCGGTTTCGGCGTAAACACAAACTGATGGATCAGACCGGCAATGATGCCGCCGAAGAACGGCCCAATCCAGTACACCCAGTGGTTGTCCCATTTGTTCAGCACAAACGAGGGACCCAGGGAACGGGCTGGATTCAGGTAGGGCATCTGCAAAGAAGCAACTCTTATTAGTATATCAAGTTTGTTTAGAACATTATTATAGTGTAAAAGATAAGACTCTTACCGATACGAAGCTACACGCACTGTACGCCGCACCGATGACGATCGCGGACGATCCGAAATACTTCTTGAAGGAACAGGTCGAAATGAGGTACGCCAGCACGACGATGAAGGTGAGGATGAACTCGACCCCAAACCGCTCCCATGGTGCTAGCTGAGCGCTGTGCGAAACAGCTGCCTGTAGATTACCTTGGTAACCCGGAACTGTTACACTGTTGCAAGGGAGAGATACAACAAGATAAAAGGATATTAGCATCAAAGTGGCCTAGGGGAAATTGTTCCAGTTTTTGCTTACGAATCTAATAAGGATATTTAAGGATTAGAGCAAACGCTCGGTGAAGAAATGTTCTTTGGAGGGTTGCACGGTTCATTGAAGAGATTGAGAAGGTAAATGCTACGGGCTAAGCCGGGAATTGCCGTCTCATCCAGGGATGATTTGCATATTGCAAGATCAAACGATAATCAAGCGATCACTTATTCATCGCGCCCGATTTTCCATGAACAATGGCTAAGAAGGATCAATACGACAAACCGGAAGCACAGGAGTCATTGTTGCTTGTGGTGAAATAGGGAGTGATTCGGTTCGACAAGAATCAAATGAAGCAATGATTTTCATTTTTTAGCTACTGTATCAACCTGTTCGCTTTCACTTTTTTTATTCACCATACGGCACAATTAGCCGTTCTATTCAAACCATTCTCAAACAACTGTCATCAGCGGCGGCAAAGAAACCACACACACACACATACTGCCCATTCATCCATCACTGTACACGTGGTTCACTGTGCGCTTCACTTGCCACTGATGTTCCGATGAAAAGTTTGATAAATCGTTCCCGATATCCGGTTTGGCGTGTTTTTTGCGTGGCTCTCCCTCCTTTGGACAGTTGTGGGAGCGACAACAAGTGGAATTTAATTCAATTACAACACTGCGCAACCTTAAAATTCATTGCACATTAAGCCAATCGACGGCGACAGGGGTCCATCCACCATTGGAGGGTATTTTTTATCGCAATTTTAGACTCTATTGTGCGTGACCATCCCTTTTTTCCTAGTTTGGACAACGCGAAAGGGTCGAGTGGTGCGAAAAGTGTGTTCTAAAAAAACCACTAACCCGAGGGGTTTGAAAACCAGTTCCGGGTCGGCAGAAGGTGAAGAAGGCACTTCCGCCGGTTATGCAATTGGCGAGCTGAGGTTTTTTGTTGTTGTAAAGAAGGATATTCTCAAGGGATAGGAAGTGGATTTTAAAGTTCATTGCTGTGTAATTGATACATGTGCCGCGAGAAGTAAGGAGAGAAACAGTTTAAACACCACACTGCACTAGCTCGACACTCTCGTAATCTGTGATCATACCAAGTCCTTCCACGTCCTTCCACTTGCAGCATCCAGCAAGGGAGAGTGTATAGAGCTAACCGCAACACAGGAGGGTTGGCTTTCCAATGCGCATCGACGAGGTGAAATTGGCCAAGAGAGAAGAGGGGCTGTGCGAACAGTTGTTTGTTTTTCTGTGACCTCCGCTGTTCGGAACAAGCAAGGGCGCGAGAGAGCATAAGGGGCGCTACACCGCGCCTGCATGAACCTTTATTTCCCCCTTCATACAAAAACACAGCGCGCAGTGGGTTTGCAGGTCAAAGCAGTTTGTAACAGTTTTTTTTATACTTGCGACCAATCTAGGGTCTAGGGACAAGAGCGCATTACCACCACACAAGGACGGTGTGCATTCGTTTCTCATGTTTTTGCCCACGGAATGGACCATCTAGCAGGAAGTGCAGCATTGCAAACATTAGCCAATCGGTCGACAATTTTGCAACGGTGCAATAAATTTTAAAACCGCTGAAACTTTTACGATCACAATCAACTCAATGTTCAGGCTCGAATTGATTGTAATTGCCCAAAGTGGAACGTTTTGTCGGGCGAATTATTTTCGCTTCACTTCATCTCGAAATGTCCCAGCAAGGCATCATCCTTTCCTCAGACTCGGTCCAATTTCACTCCTCCTCAACGTCAACGTCTGTCGATGACTTGAAGTGGTCGGAAGATAATTGATTCGTTAGCTTGCTTCCGCTGCCTTTGGTACGGGGGCACTTTCTTCACACCATCGTCACCGCCTAACCGCAACCGACATCTTCACATCTGCCACGGAGCGTTCCTTGCAATCCTTTCCCGTTGCGACTGCCTCCTTCGGAAGTGCATAATTGTTGGCATATGCAGATGTTATTCACTCGACGACAATCACTTCCTCGTTCGAGTCCAATCCAGTGCGGCTAAGCCAATCGAACAAGTACCGTCCCTCTGCGAAGTGCGAGCCTCGCAGCAACAATAACAACCTTCCGATGAGGACACGAGTTGCGCCCACGGGTGATTGTGGTTATTATTTATTTGCATATGGCACACAAACGCGAACACGAGCTCTTTCGCGCCATGTTTCGTGGGGTTGGGAAAGGATAAACCCAAACACCCAACAGGGGGAGGAACTATTTGCTTTGTGTATTTTATTTTGGGTGGAAAAAGTGTATCATTTCCATTGGAAAAATAGACGAACGGTGGAACCCCTGAGCCGGAAAGCCGGAAAATACACTCGAAGTGCGTGTTATGGTGTCTATTGTTTGGCTTCCGTTAATCAGCAAGGACGACCTTTGGAGGGCATAAAAAATAATCATCCTCCACTTTGGCACTTGTTTTCGCGCGAGATTTATGGCCATCGTTAGGATCGAGGAACATTTTTGGTGCATTTTGGGTGTACTTTTGTGAATGCAGTGCCATCCGGCGCACGGGGAAAGCATAGAAGGATGCGAGGGATGGGTGTTAATCTGGCACTCTTTTGTTCTGACTGGATGGAACTGTTGGACTGTTTTTTTTGATGACACAAACTACACACAGGTCGATTAAACAAGTGGCAAAGAAGCATAGGGTGGGATGCAGAAGAGACGCTCACTTGCAGCACGACCAGCATTTCCAGCCAAATGTCGATATTTGTGACGTTCTTGTGAGAAGAAAGACGGAATCAGCGACAACAAGCGTAACAATGCCAACGTTTGCGTTTCGAATCACGTCCCGAGTGTCGATCTTCCGGCGCCGGGAAGAAAACTCGGGAACCAACCCTCCGACCCGATCACATCAAAAACGTCAACCCGTCGTCGGCGCAGTGTCTGAATGCACGCTTAGGCACGATCCGGAATAAATCAACCAACAACAACCATTTCCTTTCTGTCCTTGCTTTCAAATAGAGAACGTGAGGAAAGCATCCGCTACCTCTAATACTATTATCGGCAGGAGTATGGCAAGCGTTCTTCCTTTCTAACAAATTGTTTGCACCCGCTCCAAAATGACTTAATTGCAACAAAACCACCGCTCGGGAACACCGTTTTCGTACGGTGTTGGTTTCGGTCGTGCAAAATTCGTGCAATCAACGTCTGCATCGCTGCAAAACCCCGACAGCCAAATCTGCATCGCTCCCGCACTAGCCAAAAACGGTCACCGGGACGCATAAATTAGCAATAAAATTTAACAATTGCAAACCCACACCCTACGGGAACGGGAAATTCATCCCGCACAGTGCATACAAAATACACATGTCCTCACCGTTGTACGACGTACCCAAGTGCGCGGATCCCAGGAAAAATTGATCCCGTCAGCGGTGGTGGTGGTGGTCGCAAAGTTTTGTGACGGCAAAATATGCAAATTGATTGTTGGCTCTGATGCTGCTACAAATTTTAATGCAAAATTGCAGCTGACTGGATGATGGACCGCTTTCGTGTTTGTGTTGGTTGGCCCGTGGGAAAAATAGCTTCCAGGTACGGGAGCGGGGTTTTTCCACTTTCCTTACAGCAAGCCAAAGGCAAGAACAAAACAAAAAAAGGATGAGAACGTAACAAAAAACAATAGGAAGAAAAGAGCGTACGGATGAGCGATAAAGCATCCTTCCCTTTTGGCAGTAACAATTAAGCGGCGAAGCGAACGAGCAGCACCAAACTGGCAACTGGACACCACAAATTACTGCCCAAACGGCACACGAAAGTCTCCGCTCCATCCGTCCCCACCACAGCCCATTGGTAGCAAATTGATAAGAATTTCATTAAACTTTTACTTGATTCCACCGTTCGGTGCCCATTCATTTGCATCTTTTCGTCTAATTATGCTTTGCGGTGCAAACAATCGATGTGAACGTGAGACAGTGAATAAAGACACAGGAGGCAAACGCAATGCGAACGATGCAACGAAGCAAAGTTCAGTGAACTCATTCGGGGTTTAATGGGATATATTAAACATAAAATATGCGTGCAAGGGCAAATTTTGGACTGCCTTGTTGACGTGGTGTCGTTTCGGTTATGGTGATGGATCATAAAACAGACCTTCGTGTCCTTGACAGAGAAGGCTAAAGGTGCTCGTTTGCGAGTTTCAGGTTCTTTTTTCCCACACATATTTTTAATAAGAAAATAATTGCTTGAAAAATGTGTTCAAAAGAAGAGCAAGATAAATCATAACTCAAAGTTTCGGGGGAATAATGTAATGAGTTAATGAGACTGAACATTTTTGACACTGAACAGTGTAAGATTGAACAGTAACAAGGAGGTCATATATATCAGTACACGGAGAAGATTAATTTGGATTACTTTATATAAATGAAGTGCATAAACGGAATATCCAAACATGAACTGCATTAAGATTTGAAAGCTGACAGGACCGGTAGCTGCTCGTCGCCACATAGACGAATATGATACAAGACCGAATTGGAACAAAATAAACAACTTATAAACAACATCTCCTTATCCATTGTCCAATTCCATACAATCTGTGCATAGTTTACAATACAGGGGTTGTGTACTTTAAACACCTCTGAGGCACTTCCACGGCCTCACTCGTCGTCGTCACTCGATCATCACGCAAAGATAAATAAGCATGACCTACTCCATCGTCAACCAACGAGGAACCCCCATCGTCTGTCTGCCACCAGCCATCAAAGACACCTTAGTGAGCTTGTTTATTTTGAGATCTTTTAAATGATCCTATCCGTCGAAAACAAACACCATACAGCGCTCCCCACACGGTTTCCACACAACCACAAACAACGATGGATCGTGATCGGCCCGATCTGATATTGAAACATATTGATGGATTCTCCCCGTCTTCATCCGGAATCGGCATCTTCAGTTCATCAGTTCGCACGTGAAATGCATTCATACGGGTGCATCGTGCCTCTCCGTCAGCACGTGGAAGACTTCGAAGACGTGCCGCAACAAAAACGAGGCGAACGAGCGATGCTGCAGCGTTCCGCATCGAAGAAGGGGGAGCGCTAGAGAGAGGCATTTTTCTCGAGTGGGTTCTTTATTATTAAAAATATGTTCTCCCTTCATCCACTCGTCCACGCTCGAGGAGGCATGGAGACGTCAGTGTCTCCCGCGAGCCCCTCTCGGGTGACAAATCAGGGCACGGCAGAGCATCCCTCTCCAGTTGCGTCTGTCAGTTGACACTCGAGCGCGGTTCAGGAGGCATCGCTGCGTGCACATAATTATGCGTTTTGCCTCTTGCACTGCAAATGTCCCATCATATTCATAAAGAGCCATCAGCAGAGCCCCCGGCATGACAGACGATCGTGCCCCGGGCTCGAGGTAGCTAACCGGTGGAAGTGATATTCTATACTTCCGGATTGCTCATGCATGTTTTTCGCCGCCCCGATGCATACGCTGCAGGCAGGGGGCTCAAGTGGCACTCGTTGTGATTCGTTTTTTCGTGTTCGAATCCACTCCGGCCCGATAAAAGTGAGTTGCTTTCCAAAGCAAAACATGTACACACACACTCACATAAAAAAGGAACAACACCAACGTGTGTAACATGTGGCGGTAGCAGGGGGTGTGGTTGGGTTTCTTCTTCTTCTTCTTCTTGTTATTTTGCTGTCATCTCTCACCAGAATGCATCGCCCCGAAGGAAGTCGGCATTGTATGCATTCGCAGCACACATGCACGTGCACTTTCCAGCACGCTGCACTTTCTTCGGCCTGGCCGCAAGCCTCGTTAGGGTGCATTGGGGTGTGGCGGTTTTGCGTCACCCTCCCTCCCCCGTTTTTCCTGCCATTCTGCGAGCCCAAGGGCGACCCCGTTTCTCAGCAACATCCGGAGATGCCCATTGTTTTTCGGGATGCCATTTTCCGCCCCGCAAAGGTGAAAAAAAAAACATGAGACAACGAATGGCAAGAAGAGTACGCTGTGCATATAAATATTTTCATCAAGCTACATAATTCTTCCGAAATTCTGGAGTACCGGCACCGGCGGCAGCTTTCGTCACAGCGCTGGTTTGCGGAAGCCGGTTCCGCTCGAAAAAACGCGCGCTGCGAATTGAGGTCGTTGCCCAGTGAGTGCTGGCGTTGCCTTTTTTCTTGCGTCTTCTGGTGGGTTTCATACTTATCGCTGCACTGCACCGGAGTGCAGGTGGAATATGTATCACCAAGAAATGGGCTGAATAATGGGTGGCTGTATTTGCACGGTTTGTTAAAAATAGTGTGACCGACTTTTTTCGGCGTTCTTTTTTTGCAAAAATCTGGCAGATTGTAGTAAATGTATAGAGATTCACTAATTTAGTACTGTTGAATAAGATTGAAGTTAGCCAAAAGAGCACAAACATCATCTTTAGCTTTTACGATGAGAAGGAAGTAAAGCGCCTAAAAGTATGCAATTCCAAAACCAAGATTCTCCTACTGCTGAGACAATTTTAGAGGACTTGTGCAGACAGAAGACAACATACTCTATTATTAAATTTAAAAATAAATTTATACATATACGATTAAGAATTAGATTTGAGTTTTACGATTTTTCAGTTATGTATTAACATAAAACATGTTTATAAGCAGAATACAACAAGTCAAATGCGCGAGATGAGTTAAACATGTATGAAAACTCTTTCCGGAATTGATTTGTCTGTTTTCCATTTGAACAGATGGCCTTATCACTCTATGAGTGATAACTTAGACTCGAATCAAAATTAAATATCTTTGATCGACTTCGTGTGAAGATAGATGGACGAATACTTTATACTAATTGGAGTATAATGCATAAAATTTGATCACCCAAGCTTGCAGCTGTATCTTACACCTTCTGCGTGCCACTATAAATTACGTGAAATGCAAAGCAACTTTTATATCAAATGCCCTGCAAAAGCTTCACAGAAATAATGCATAAACTCATTTCAAATTCATTCGCCCAAAAATTCCCTTATTAATCAAGATACATGATAAGGTGCTTTTTAGTGCTAAAAGGAAGATATCATCAGCCGCAACAACGTGCATGCGCGGTCGCGTGGTTACACTTTTACAAAAT
Source organism: Anopheles quadriannulatus (assembly GCA_000349065.1). Lineage (NCBI taxonomy): Eukaryota > Metazoa > Arthropoda > Insecta > Diptera > Culicidae > Anopheles > Anopheles quadriannulatus. The sequence continues at coordinate 3,172 of KB666732.1, read as the reverse complement.
TAAACATGATAGACAGTCTTCTCAACCGCAACCTCGCACTCTCTCCCTCCGTAGCAACCCTCCGCTCTTAGAACGGCCATCCCCTGGCCCATCGTCCCTCGGCAAGTGCATTCGAACATGCAGTGCCACCTTGCAGTACCGGCTGTGCTAATGATTATAAGCGAAAGAAAGTGCTTTTCCTCCATTAGATCGGACTGCCGGCACGCACCCTTAATGCATCACGATCATGTACTCCCTTCCCTCCCGTAAGGTGCATCTCGATCGAGCGCAGGAAGCAGCGGTACCGCATTAACATTCAGTTATGATGATTATTGCCGGTCCCCTGCCGGGTGGAGACACTCAACCCGATCCCGTCCGAAAACGATGCCCGAAAACGTACCACGAGATAATTACATTACATTTTCGGGTTTGCATTTTTACACTCGTCTTCCAGTCGGTCCAGTATGGAAGGACCAAAAAATAAAGCACACACACACACACGCACACTCACACGCAAGCGATTCCTTCATTCCATTACGTTTGTTTTTCCATCTTTTCACGCGGGCGAATAAAATTGTGGCAAAGGAAGGCCGGAGCGGAAAGTGGGAGACACAAAAAAAAGGTGGAATAAAGCGTGTGGACAGAGGTCGTGCAGGTGTCATCAGAAGGAATGAAGAGAAGAAAGAAGAAAAAAAAAACAAACCAAACCGGAACCATTTTCGCTTGCTATCAACATCCGGCCACGGACGATGGACCCGTGTCAAAACGTGGCCGGACACATTTCACTTTAGCGGATTGGACCTGCTCCACCCTTCTGCAGCGCGGACTGTCCTCGTGTCATTCACGTTGACCATCGTGCAGAAAAGCAGCCACAGCAGCAGCAGCAGCACATACACACGTGCTTTCCTGGACCTGCCAACGAACTGCTTCTCCTCGTCAAGGATTAAGTGAGGTTCTTACGTTGTTGCTTACGGTGGTTTGTTTGCTGCCACCTCCCAGCGGGTACTTCCAACTCCCTGCTCATGTTATTTACTTTTCAGAATTTCGTTCATCATCAGCCTCATCATCATCATCATCATCTTCGTCAACGTTCTGATACGGGCGATCCTCACGAGAGGCTAAGAAGGGCCCTACTTTGCGCCTCGTCTCGCGTCTTTGCGGGCGAGGATCTTCACGTGTTTCGCGAAAGCGGTTCCGCCTTGCCTTGCATCCCGATACACACACGGCACTGCACACTGCACGTCCGGATATCTGTTCGTCGTTCTGAAGCAGGAAGATGAATGGTGTTGGATTACTCTCTGTGCTCTGTCGCACGACCGGCTACCGGATGAGCCGCTTCCGGGTGTTTTCCGGTACGGCACGCTTGGGCCGCTTGGGCAATGGAGCAACTTGTTCGGCGCCTATTTCCGCTTTCTCCTATTAAACACACTACGTGTCTGTGTGCGTTCCTTGTTTTTTTTTTGCTCTCTTCCTTCCAGTTTTTGACATACTTCCATACATCAGACAAAAACACTCTCCGCTTCGCTTCGTTGATAACCTTTTTTGGCCCACCATCGGTATGATGGTCCTCCTGTTGCACGCAGCACCTGGTGTGGTCCTCTAGCACCGTGCACCATGTTTTTTTATGAATATTTTGCATTTCTTTTCAAGTAGAAGATTCTATACCAACGGAAAAAAAACAGACACACATACACACATAGAAACCAAGATCTCATTCCGATGGTGGCACACTGCTCAGTCCCATCCTGGTTTGAATGCCAGGTGGAAGCTGTAAGCGGCCCGTTCGAACCCGGTGTTTTGCGTGTGGTACAGCACAGGGAAAAGGATGTTGCTGTTAGCGGAACAACCTGACATTTGGTAAATGTCTTGGATGTTATGCTTTGAGTTTATAATGAAAAAATTGATTCAATGTTTTTGTTATTCTATAATAATGATGATGGTTTATAATGGATTATCCTTCATCTTTTCGTTTCTAAATTTTAAGCAACACCAGCAATGGAACATGTTGAAAATGTTGTTCTTAGGATTTTCAGAACAGAGATCAGATGGAAGTTTATCATACAAGATGCTGAGATTTGAGATCCAAGAATTAGAAATTGAAATATTTGTACAATTCTGTTAGGATATCCGGAACAGAGGAAGTAACTTAGTAAGAAGTTAGATAGTGAGTTGGAGATATGTTGATATGAATTTTCCTTTCAGAAAGGAAAAACAACAATTGAAAATCACTATTTCTAGATGAAATTGGAGAATCAACTATTCAAAATTGTAAAATTCTTAATTTTCATACCATTTTACCAAAAATCTATCATTTCCGTGGATTTAAAACAAAGATCTCAGTAAGAGCATAAATCTGGCTTCGATGACGTTTGTTTTAACAATGATGAATGATGATTCCATTAAAATATACTTTAATTAAATGTACACAAAAAAAAACCAGACAAAAACTATGTCTTCCCAAGCATCCCGAGCAAAGATGGCCTAAGCCAAGTAAGGCATAAATCATGCAACACATACACTTCATGGTTCCGTGACACACTCCAATGCGATGATGGAATTTGAGAGTTTTTTGGAAAATTAAATTGAAACCTACCAAATGTAGCGCAATGTTCTTTCCTTCCCGCCAAACCAGAGACACAGTTGGCAGCGAGCGTCACAGCATTCCAACAGCGACCCGGCAAACACACTACACATACCCCGACAGATGCTGCTACCATGGGGCGTGTTGTATCGCATTATTTATGCCTTTTCAACTGGCTTTAAAAAAAAACTGCCCAACTTACACGAAATCCGCTGCCAGCGTCGGGCTTGACGTCAGCAGCTTTTTCGTGTGTATGTTGGATCCCCTAAGCTAAGGGTTAGCTCAAAATTAGTCTCTTCAATTTCATGACCGCAAACGATGAAAGCGATGGGTTGCATACCTCAGCAATGCATTTGGTATTAACCCCCGCCCCCCAGGCAAAAGAAAAGTAAGGGAATTAAAATGAAAAAAAAAACATACCCTTTCATACAACCAGTAGACGATTTGTCTTTCTCCGGTGAACTCTTTTTGCTTGAATGCTCGTTTTGTATATCCTAACCCACGGCTTGCACTGACAGCAGATGATCACCTTCATCCTGCTGCATGAAAGGAAACACATGAACGATGCAGCTTAACCTTTCACATACCCACACCACACACACACACACACAC
>KB666721.1:155867-174385 GCA_000349065.1 Anopheles quadriannulatus | reverse complement strand
TTTTTCTGAATATACAAATAAACTATTAGCGATTACGAGCTGTCTCACGATAATGCATGTAAAATAAAAAGAAAAAATTGTAGGAAAAAACTAAAACTATGCTTGTTTCATTTAAATTTCTCAGCGTACTCATCTATTATCTCTATGCGTAAGTAAATTTACAAACAATGTTTTATTGTGTTGTGTTGCATATTATTTTTTTAAATATTATAAGACTTTCAGAACATTAGTCATTTAAGTATTTATAATTGTAATGTAAATTATGACATATTTCTACAATTTAGAGACAATCTATAACAATCAGAAACATATTTTGAAATCAAAAGCCTGCATAATAATATTATAGTGTCTTTATCGTTTAGTTTTGCTCGGTAAAAACGTATTATGGCTTTTTTATTTTAATTCAATTTTGATTGTAGGATTGCGTTAAATTTAACGTTGTCACCCAGCAGATCAAAAGCAGATACGACATTTTGTAGTTTATGATTGTTTGTTTGTCCTGCATATAGACAGTCAATCTTACTGTTCGCATTCCTTCTAGCATGCACACTGCTGTCCTTTGCATGGTTATGTTCTCTTAGCACGCTTTGAAGCCGTTGCAAGATAAAATCTTCCTTTATTTCTGCTTCAAGAGCATTTATCCGCTCCTCTAACAAGTTCATTGAGCCTTGCCCTTTGCTCAAATATACTTCTACATCCTCTGCCAGATCTTCATACGTCCATTGGGCCCAGCTTAGCTGTTGATGTGTGTTAATCTGTGTCTTCATTTCATCTAACCTGCAATAAAGCATTTTCTTTTCATATTCCACCATATCTGTGTGAGACACTTGTTGGTCGCGTTTTGGACGCGAAAAGATATACTTAAATCCAAGCTTAATTTCTTTCCAGGCAATTGGTGCAACCTGTGCCAGTAATACCCACCCATCGACAAAATCAAAAACTCTTGCCGTTTCCTTCGCCGTGTATACCAATGAAGACCACTCTCCTTCACAGGAGGCTGATGGATGTCCATCGTATGTCAATGGCATACAGTATTTGTAATGGTCGGCATTTTCAATTCGTGGATTACTTTCGAATTTTGGTATTATCGTCACCGTAGAACTATGTCCGAAGCATGATATCATGCCGTCGAGGTGCTCCTCGGAATAAATTTTATAGCAATTTCGCAACGAAAACGCTGATTTTGCCATGTTTCTTGTTGGTGCAGAGATCATTGAAACTCTCTTATCGAATTCGTTCTCGTTTTCGCGCATCGATGTACTAAACAACCATTCGAATGGTAACTTTATCCAGTTGTTAAACATATTATGCAGTGATGATGCGGACGATCTTTCCATATGATTTGGTAAGACAATTGACTCATTGCTGCCAATTCTTATTGCATCCGATCGAATGCGGAAACGGAGCATCCGTGCCAAGTTCGGTGGCTTGGGTAGCCTCAATTTGGGCGAAGCCTTCGACAAAGGCTTAACTATAAAGTCTGAAAATTGCTCAGTTGAAAAGAGTACATTGATGGATGCTTCCGCTGCCGTAAACTCAGGGATGGCGCTTTCAGATATCAGCGACATGCGTAACGAAACAATTAGTGAATAGAATCCTACAGTTAGAAACCCTTTCTGCAAAGTTTGCAAGTTGCGAACACCAACGTATAAGAAATTCTTGGTATGCATGATCAATCTCGACCAATCACGCCCCAACGCTAATTGGGCGCGGAATGTAATCATGTTAGCAACGAATATATCGACGGTACGTTTCACTTTTCCCGACCATTTGCTGATCTGTCTCGGCAAGTTTCGAAGGAACAGCACTCCAACGGTAGCAGTAGTAAACCCGTCAACGAAGCTCATGTACAGTGCGGGATCTGAGTAGTCCCATTTGGTCATGTCAAACTCACCACCCTGACCAAGCGCGGCAAAAAGATACGTGAAACCAAGACTCATGGTGAGTTTAGCTACAAAAAATAGTGCCTTGGCGGCGACTGAAGTTATCGATACGAAGGAACTAATTAGCGAAGAAGGATTCATCAATATCCATGATGAAGTTGCTACACCGTTCATCAACGCATTCCACGTGCCTGGACTTGAGTAGTCAAACTTTGTAGGATCCCATGTACCGCTGCTGGCCGCCATCATAAAATAGGCGAAGGTGATACCGGTACCAACCATAATAGCAATTGACGTACTTAGCGATAGTCCCATCCCGACGAAAAACGCTACCGAACTGGCCATATTGAAGGGTATGGATGCGCCTGTAACAGCACCTGTCAGCAGACCTATCCAGGTCGATGATGATCTCCAATCCCACTTGAGAGGATTCCAACAATTGTTGGCTGATGCAGCACCAAGATACGCTCCGACTAACGCCAAAATAAGCACAGCCAATGTGAAGGCAAATTCACCATCTGGATCGATCAACGAAACGGGCGAGTTTCCGGCATAAACGTAAGGGCTTGGGTACTGTTCTTTTGGATCCATTTGATAGAACCTCCCAATGTCGGGATCATACAAACGAGCTCGATAGTTGTACAACCCGGTCTCCGGTTCCCACTCCTGACCCGTGTAAAGATACGAGATTTGTCCGTCCAAATCGGTCCCAAAACGTCGGAATATCTGGCCATATGGAAGATAATCATATGCGGCGACTACTTCGCCCTCTCTCACCACCAAGCGTACAGATCCTTCGTGATCTGTGATGACCCCGTACAGCTTATCGTTGCGCACAAACCCAATCAGCTGCTGATCCTTGTAGATGTAGCTCGTCACTCGCACGTCGGGTGGTTGATCGCTCGCAAGGTAGCTCATATCCATGTCCATCAATACCAATCCATTTGCGTCTCGAATATAGTACTTTTCGCTCATTACCTTTCCATCCTTACCCCGAACCTGCTTGAATGTCCGCTCTGCGCGCACATCATACTGGTACAATATCTTCCGTCCATCGGTCATCTCAATTTCACTAACCCGCTGCAGAAGCTTGTCATATGCCATGTGCTTTATGCCCTTGTGTTCCGCCTGGATTACGGCTCCATCACCATCATGGGCCATGGTGAATTCCTCTCTACCACCTTGAGCGCGATCGAACTGCTGGCGATATAGCTTGGTGATTTTATTTGTGCCCTCCTGGTACTCCAAACGATACCGCGAGAAGCCCGTGTAAAACTTTCGATGATTTCCATTTGCATCGATTTCGTACGATTGCACATCCCCAGCCGACCTTCCCAGAGCCGTCATGAAGTGATTATTAAGCACTCCAACAATGTCTGGCACGTTTGATTTGTATCTCTGCAAGGCTTTTCTAAACCCTTCACTCAAAGACGCTACAGGCGCATCCGCGCTTTCACCGAACAACTTTTGTTTCATCATTTCTTCCTTGAGGTTCGTACAAGCTTTCAAAATCATGTTCGATCCTTCAATCCATCGTGTACACTTTTCTTCAAACGTTTTTACATCCAATCCCTTCCGTGCTGAGATGGCCTTCGATAGCATCAATTTCAAATGATGGCTATATCGATGTTGATGGATAAAGTCATTGAATATCGATTTGGTACCTTCACGTCCATGGCAGAGGCTCGGATTGGTGCAGTCGGTGGTCAGGAAGGATTTATCCCGCAGTGCATCCCAAATCTTTTTCGATTTCGCTTCATCAATTCCTTTTATCTCTTTGTGGAATGTGTGATGCGTCAATGGTGCAAGCTTCAACTCTTCCAATCCGTGGAAATACTTCGCCTTAATAAGCTGATCATGATCGTCATAGTCATACCGATGACCGTACTGATAGGGGAAGGATCTGGTGCTCAATACCTTCGACAGATGATTCAGAGCGAGTCGTTTTCCACACACAAACGGTAGATCGTCATTCATGTCACCGTACAACGTCCGATTCACCAGATTGTTTTCGTCAATATAGCCTGTACGCTTTAGCACCTCAAGACACAGTGACGCCTGTGCTCGGTTCATGTTGTCTGACATTAGATACTCCGTATAGATACCATTACGAAGTGGGCTGGTCGCCTTTTGCCAGTGGGCGGTGAACAACGTCTTGGATATTAAGCCTTCATAGATCGGTGTGTAAGAGTCTTGGCCGTAGGAGTCTGTTTCCAGGTAGCTTACACTTTCCGTCAAATAGTTGTCTGCCAGCTTTATCAAAAAGCCTGGTTCGTTGTAGGTAAAGTTTCTCTGGAATGTATGCGTGGGATCCGTTCGTACGTTCATTGTTTCCACCATGCCATCTGCATTATAGGAGAACTCAAACATAGGAACTCGCTTTGTCGATTCCTTGATAGACTTTACTTCTCCATTTTTGTTATAATCGTAGATCAGAGTAAATGATGATGCAGCCGAATCCATAGGATATCGCAAAGAATGCAATTTTCCGTTCTCATATTCGTAATCAATCGAGTAGGTTCTGTTAATTGTTGGCACAAAAAATACTTTTTTGATCACTTGTTCGTTCTCGTCAAAGATCAGACTCTCCATCATCTGATTTTTGCCTATCTTTCGGGTAGATTGTTGCGATCTATACCGCACATCTGGGTTGCTTTCGACCTCGCCATAGAAAGATTCAATCAAATCGGTTGACTCAGGAACTTCGTTTGTCTTCACTATCTGGTAACAACGTTCACGCGTTAAATTAACTAACGCTTCGCGCATCACCTTACCATGCGAGGAGTACGTAAAATGAACCACCCGATCCATGTTAACCCTTTCCGGTGCGTTGTAGTGTATTGAAAAACGTAAAATTCCTGACTCACTGTAGATGTACTCATAGGTACCACCATCCGGTGTGCGCTTGCCTATCAGGTTCCCGTAGTCGTACTCATACGACACCCGCCACAAATTTCTTAGTTTTATTTCTTCCTGCGTGTTTCCTCCGGTCAGGAACGGTCTCGTTCTGGAGGTGGTCTTTGCGAGTGCATGAAACTGAGGTGGTAACACTTCAATTAAATGACCGTAGGTCTCAGAATATGTGTATGTTGTTAGCCTATGCTCGTAATTCCCCACCTGCCAATATTTGGCAACCTTGTTTCCGCGCTTATCCTCGACCGTAGCCCGAATCGCACCTCCCGGACGTTCCACAATGCTTTGACGATAACCTTCCGCTACGGGAAATATGTTTGCCAACACCTTTATCTCGGGACGCATAGCGTATCGGCGTTTGTACTTACCGAGCACGGTATACTCTTTCCCTGGCAATCCCTGATACTGTTTATTTTCCGTCGGATCGTTCGCATAAATCGTGCGCGAGTATGGAAAACCTTCGCAGGATGGATGGGCTTTAGCGACCATACCGCTCATCACGTGACTCGTACCGTGCACTTGAGTGATGAAGTTTTCATAGAACGCAAAATATTCCTTTAAATGACTCGTGAGCTTCGTCCACTTGGTTTGCATTATCGGACGATCGATTTCGTCGTAGATGATCTCACGTACGCGCACTGTTCTTGGATCATCATATACAACCACCTGCACCGGCCGTCCCATCCGATTGTGGTATGTAACTTTTACCCGTGCGTCATACATCACCAGAAACTCTGCTATCTTGATTGATCCCGTTGGTAGTAAACGAAATTCTTTCAATGCTTTAGCCCTTGAATCAGGCTTTATAAGGGTTTCGCTAAGTAAATGTCCTTCCAACCACACCGATACACGCAGCTCGGTAATAAATATAAGCACTTCGCCAGCCATTGGTGGCCTGTTGCAACTGTTAGAAGATCCTGTAGAACAAAATAAATTGAATTCTTGCCCATTCCAACTGAACGACAATTTGCTATCATCCACGCTTGTATTGTAGAGAAAACGAAGCGCTACTGACTCCAACGATCGATCAAAGGTGCGGCTTAGCTCTCCTCGTTGAGCAACACTGCCAGGGTTGTACTCAACCTCACCATATCTGATTGACCACTCCGTACTGCCCTGTTTCCAGTAGGATGGTTCGAATGTTTCGAATGTACCGTAGTTCGGCTTCATTTCAATCAAGCATTGTCTGGCATTAACCGAGGCAACAAATGCGGTCTTAGAATGCATGGCAAAGTCTACCACTTGCCCATCTTCCGATAGCAGTGCCACTCGCTTCCCAGTGGGACTATAAAGGTTCTGTTTCAGCAGGCCATTATTGCAAAGCGTAGCTCTGACTTCAGCCGTATCTGGCGTATAAACGTTGGCACGAAAGTTTAAGTTCAACGGAGAAAACCGCACATGATCAACGTCTATACTTGCATGCGATTCGGAAGGTTTGATAGTGATATTGAACGACAGCTTCGAACCATCAGCCGTGTGTGTCGTATCAATAGTCATTTCCACATAACACCAGTTTGACATTATGTGATGCACTTTTGCACCAGTCAACTGTACACGCTCCTTGTTGTTCAAATTTTCAAGCTCCACCTTCAACACGTTTAGCATGTCGTCCACTTTTGGCACCATTTCACCATTTCCGATTCGCACCCAAAACGAAACAATCCATAAATTCTTTGGTTCAGTTGGCGTAAACGTTGCCTTTAAGGTCGAGCTTGCCGGCAGTTTAAGGTAATGATTATCACGCTCAAATTGCACATCAGCTACATTGAACGACCACTCTTTATCTACCCCATAGCGATTAAGTTCGTACGTTTCGAATCCATAATATGACGCCACTTCATCCGCTAACTTCAGTGCCCCTAAGTCTACTATCTTTAGCTGTTTGCTCCTATCCCATATCGTCCGTTCAAGATCCTTCACCTCCGCGTCTCTGTTACTTTCTTGTTTGGGTTTCTCGCGCACTGTGACGTCGGTTCCATCGGCTGCGAAGGATTTTTTCGTGGTTGCTCCCGTGCTGGAATTAGTAGCCTGCTCGTACCACCCAAATCGTCTCTCATTGTCGCCCGGAGCGACTTTCACGCGATAAAACATGGCACCCTCGCTAGAAAGATGAACATCCCGTGGATGGTAATTGTAAGACGAAATTCGCAGCTCTTCCTGATCGAGCCGTACGCGCTGCTTGGTAAACAGGCTCGTCATCTTCAGCAGAAATGAATCCACCGGTCGAAAGAGGACAAATTTGCTCGTCTCGTTCACATGCCGAACCGTCACCAGTGAAATAGTGTTACTGGCACGCACCATCGTCACGTTCGCGGGCTGCTGAATCGTTTCCTTCGTGTGGAAGAAAAACATGCTCAACCGTTTACCGGCCGGTTGCGACTGGATATACCGGGGCGCGACAACCTGAATCTCCTGCGGGTTGTTAGTTTGCGTATCGTACACGACTGCGTGTCTCGGCATTTCGTACACCTTGAACGTGTCCTGGTAACTGTACTTCGCCAGCTTAAAGCCAGCCCCAAGCGGCTGATCCACCTTCTCCATGCGCATCGTCGCCGGATCGATCGGTTGCTGCTGCCAGGTTTGCCCATCGAACGACAGCTGAACGTTTCCCGTCACCACACCGTGCTGGTTTGTAAGCACACCAAACTGCGAAAGATCCATGGCAAATTGCGCCTTGCTAACGACGGTTTGGCTAATATTATCCACCTCTTCGGCGAACTTTTCATCTACCTCTTTCTTGTACTGTGCCTTCTTTGCCGCTGCCTCGCCACTTGCCTCAATCTGTTTGTACGATTTTTGTTTCTGCTCCGTGAGCGAGTTGTTGAGTGGACCTTTCATGCTTTTCAGCTTCAGAACGTATTTGTTATTTTGCACCTTGTAGTGCAGCTTGAAAACGTCTCCATCCTTAGTCGGCATATCGTACTCGTACGTGTCAAAGTTCGCTATCGGAATCTGCACGGTCTGTTTTGATACCTGCGTAGCACCACGATCGTAATTCATAATTAAGAAAAATACTTTCAAATTCAACTTTTGACCATCCAGTACCGGCACACGTATGACGATTGCATTCTGATACACAGTGACCGCATCGGCCAGGAAACCCTTCCGCAAAGCGGTACTAAATTCTGCATCCAAAACGAACGCGTTCAGTAACTTATCAATATCGGTAAAGATATTTGTCGGGGCTTGAGTAGAGCCTTTTTGCCATTCATTCTTAATCCCCATCGTCCACACATCGATGCTCGAAGCGCTGCACATCAAGAAACCGTTCCCAAATGTATGTATCAAAAACTTGGGCGGCAGAGATTTCTGCACTTCCGTGTCGTTTAGATTCCCCTTATGGTTGATGGTTAGCACACGCAAAGTTTTCAGATCGCACAGTACAACAAACTTTTTGCCCACACTTATGACAGCGTCCAGTGGAAAATCGCTTATATATTCCTTCTCTACCCAGTCCTTGCCAGTAAACTGTAGAACGGTTACCTCCTTCTGCGAGCCGTAGATGAGCACCACCACCAGCATATCTTCCAGCGCGTGTATCGTGTGACTTTTTATACCGGGTTGACCAAAATGTAGCTTCTCTTTCATTGCTTTCGGTCCATCTGTGCCGCCCAAAAGGTTCCGAATAGTAATCGCAACACGGTCGTCCTCAAACTCCTTGTCCAAAATAACGGTATAGTCCGGTCCGTAGTAGATCGTTGGATTTAAATCCACTGGCACCGCTTCCTCGAAGCGCGTTCGATCGATCTGCACGTCACTGTACTCCATCATCGATTCTAGCCGATTGGGGTAAACGATCTTCCACATACGATCATCCTTGTAATCGAATTTGAACAGCGGTCGATCATCTTGATTGATCTGTTTGAGCCAGTTTCCTTCGTACTCGAACGACACGTTCTGTTCGTAGCATGTGGTGTTCACTTTGAAGTTCACCAACTTGTTCTGCTCCGAATACTTGAAGCTAACGCTCGATCCACTGCTCAACTCTATGCGTGCCAACCGATCGCCTTTCCCTTCCACGAGCGGGTCGTAATAGTAATTTGCATAAGCACCATACTTACTCTCCTCATGCACCAAATACCAACGCGACGGCAGCTTCCTTTCATTTGCTGATTTCTCTCCGCACAGAGGCCAGGATGCACACACATCCTCTTCGCGTCGCTTGCTCAAGTTTTCCCATGCGCCGTACACGAATGTACGATCTTCCATTGTCATTTCCCAGCGTTCCTTGGAGGGATAATATTTGATCGTTGCCTGCTTGAACCCATCGATTTCGAAACTCCAACAGTCAACTGAATCCAAGTGCGGGTAGCGTTTCAGAATGATTCGATTGTTGTTCTTCAACACAGCGTAGTCATGATCTTGCAGAAAGGCGCTGTTCTTTCGCTCCACGCTGATGTAATCCAACGGCAAGGACCAACCGCGCCCGAAGAAACTCTCAAACGGAATGTTTTTGTACTGTACATACTTGCGCACACTCACGCCGAAAGCGTTCGGCAGCTCGATCAGCGGTATGCTAAGCTCGACCGTACCCGCGTGCGGGTTTAACGGTTGCAGCATACTGTTTAGATCGAGCTGATCATGCAACCATACGATGTACTTCTTTTGCGGTACCAGTAAGGGTGCAACGGCATTAGCTTTCACAACAGTTTGTGCGGCGGACGGGACATCGTATATCATGGGGATGTAGGGCCTCGTTTGCACGCTTACAAGATTCGCGCCGGTAAAAAGCAGAACGTTAAAGCCATCACTGTCAGCAAGCTTTGTCGTCAGCTTTGGTATACCGTAACGCATTTCACCATCTTCGATCGTTTCATCAAAAATGTTAACCAGCTCGAACCCATCGTTACCAAACACTGGACGATACAGGCAAAGCCCCCTTGGTCCAGAGGCAATTAGCTCGTCCCACTTGTCGCCATCGATGTTTACCGTCGCGATCGATTCTATAGTGCGCCTGTTCCAGCCACGCAGTTTGGAGAATGCCGTTGAATAGTACACCTTCTCGAAAACGCCAGACTCTTCAAAGAAACGATACATGGTCAACCCCTTGGTCGTAAAATGGAGCAGATCGTTGATGTTAGCATCGTCAAACTTCGCAAACATGATCCTATCATACTCATCGTCCAGCGGGAGAAAGTCCTTAACAGTGGCCAACTCCTTCAGTTGATATTGATTGTCGAATCGGAAAAGCTTCAACTCCGCGGCGGTACGTAGCGCTATCGATAGCTGCGCATTGTTGTCGTAACGCTCCACCAACGATATTGTGCTAGAAGGCTGCATCCATGCAGCCTCCAAATCCAGCTGCTTTTTCAATGGCCGCACACGTTTGCGCGGATCGCTCGGTTTGGCCGAACTAAATTCAACGACCGAATGCAGACGCGAAATGACACCGATGTACTCCGCAGAGGGATAAATGTTTCCAAAAAGAATGGTGTTATTTGACAAAGCATAGCCATACTCGTCGTGGTACTTTGCTGCCACCAACAGTTCGTTCAGCTCCTTCTTATTCCAACGATACAACACGAACCCTTTCACCTTGCGCACCGCAAGCAACCCATCGTCATATACCGCCCAAGGGTAGCTAGCATCGTCATTGGAAACAGCGAAGAAATTATTACGTTTGTGCACCTCGGACCAACTTCCACCCATACGCTCGTAGATCAGCAGGGCCCGATTATTGCGCACAAAAATAATTTGCTCTGTGCTGGGTGCTCTTTTTACTTCCACCGTATTGCCGGGAGGCGCTTTAGTAAGCGATTTCCCGGGCAACTGCAAGCTGTAGAATTGCTTAGGCGCGTCCATATTGGACGGATGAGTTTTCGACCACGATCTTCACTACCTTCGTCTGCACAATTCACTGTCAGTTGATAATATTGATGATATTTAACAAATTTCACTATTCAATGTTTTTTTATATAGGGCAAACTCTCGATCTTTCAAATGAAAGATGCATTAGTATATACCACGCACTAAGCCGATTGCCTCGGAAACAACGAAAATTCAAATGTCTTCCAGTAGTTGAGTCTTGTTGTTGACTGAACTCTGTGTTATACATTTCGCATCTTATATACTGCCTGCATCAGTGCTCTCTTTCAGATCAATAGATCGATTTTCCACAGAGGTTTATTCAAATGCTCTTTATTTGCTCATTCATTCAACTATTTACTTCAGCTGCTTCCACGCTATCAACAGTCAATAGGATTGAATATGTGCTTCAAAGATTATTACTTGCGAAACCTATTAAACAAGAATACACTAGATATTGTACAAACACAAAGAATCTGCGGCTGCAATATTATAGTCACATTGAGCAATTTACCATGAAAACAAATATTCACAAGATTGTAGTTTGTAGTTTACATGGTCCAAAGCATCAATTAAGTAAACAGCACCACAATCTTTTACACTATAAAATATGTGACATTACACATCTACAGTTCAGTGCTTGTTTGATGTGCTTTATAACCACGTGCTAGCACAGCAATCTAATCAGGATATTTTAAAAACGGAAACATTGCATAGTGAAAAGAAGCAACTAACAGTGTTAGTAGTCTGTTTCGGGCAAGATAGTGCGTGATAATTGTTCATTTTTGAACAGCGATGGCGGACCTAGACCAACCAGTGCAATTACCCGTGCAAACGATCACAGACACAAATGTGCATGATCTGGTGGAAGTGAAGAAAATTTCCAATAACACCGTGTTCGTGCGTAGAAACCGAGCTCTACTGATTTATCAGCTCTCCAACAAAGATTATACAGAAGCATTCCGTGAAGATGATTTTTTTTCCTTAACCACCCATAATGCCAACTACCCTTGGCATGTGTATGAACCTTCTTCACTTATAGTTCGCAGTTCGAAAGGAGTCGAAGTATACCAATGGAATAAACTCGATCTAAAACTTCAGTACACGGTATCCAAGTATCACGATCACTCGGGTTATGGATCGTCCAGGAATACGTTCCTGATTGGGCAGATATTTCCATCCCAACATCATATTGGAATTATTTCGCGTCTTAACTCGGTCGTGCAATTTCGTTCACTGGATTTGAGCAAAGCGAAGACTACCGTAAGATTATTGAAAAAGCCCCCGTCCTTGGATAGTGAATGGAAGTCTTCCACTAGCACCATACAGCTGATAGAACAATTGGATAGCAATAAGCAGCTTGCAATTGCACTGCGCACCGAATCAAAGCTAATGCTGTTCCGTTTTAATAACCAATATAATCTGGAAAAGTTAACGACCATAGATGAATTTCCATCCAAAGACACGGACTATGACAGGATAATGTTTGCCAAATTTGGTACAACCAGCTATAACGATCTACTGCACTTTTCTACCGAAGGCCTTATGATATATCGCTTCAATGATACCGCAAAAGTTTTTCAAAAGATTTTCTATTCGTCGGCATTTTCAAAGCTACGCGGCTGGGATGGACGTAGTATAGACACTGTTACACCATTAAACTTCGACGAAGACGACCAAGACGAGCTGGTCTATAGTGGACCGAAAGGTTTGGGTCTATTGCAAGTTAACGCCACTACCAATCCATACGAACTGAACGAAGTTGCGCTAGAAACAGCAGCCAATCAAATTGTGCGTTATTCGTTTCTTAAATTGGCTCAAAAACATAATTCTACCAACGTTCTGCAGCTTTTCTTACACACATCAAATGGTTTGATCCATGTAAATATACAACCCTCGATCGAAGGCGTTGAAACGAAGCCTATTGTTCCAGCAAACCCCGTAATATCAACCGAACAAAAGGAACTCATTCCGATTCCCGAAATTATCCCCAACCGTTACCACGCTGGATGGTTGCACGATCAGCTCGATATGGGTTCCATGCTGCACCCAATCAATGCTTACAATGGAGCCGTCGAGTTGATGATCCCAATAATAGACATTCCTGCACCGTTCGGTATTCCGATTCGAAAACTTATTAAGTATAAAAACGTAGAATACAACAACGAGCTCGGGCTTGGTTGGTCCTTCCCTCTCGACTACATTGTGCTAGATCGTCAGTCAAGCGCATTCGAGCAGGATCATGTGTACTCGCTCGTAAAAGAAAATCAGCGAATTATTATGATGCTTCAACCCACCAAGGACAATGGTCCAAAATCGGAAGAAAAGCATTTCACCATTGATGGTTATCCAGATATCGGCATTGTTTTCAACACTAAGCGGAGCTATTGGAAGCTGTCGATGGATAATCGCATCATGACATACATAGCCCTACACCAGTTTCAGACAGTGAAAGCGTGCCCACTGTGGCCACTGTGCGGTAGTGCATCGCGACAAACGCAAACCTTCACATCGCAATGGTACCTGAACCAGGAGGACAATACCGACACTGGACTGAGGATCCTGTACTTTTATGATCTGATCAAAAACAAAACCGACATACGCCTAACATCCATCAATTTTTCCGACGACTCGATGATAGACCTAAGCTACAGCGAGGATCGGCTTGCTGATATCACGGTGGCAACTCACCAGTTCATACAGCATTTTACCTTTCACTACAGCAAAGATGTCAAGCCGTTGCTGCAAACAATTCAACAAAGCGATCACAAGCTTTTCGATTTTGAGTACGATCAGCACCAACGGCTGTCGAAAATTATCTACCCAAACGGTGCCGAATGGAAGCCGGAATATGCCCACGTAACGCTTAATCCCACATCGCTTAAGAAAACTATGGAAATTACCGGATCGGAAGCTAACGTTTACTATGGGCCAGACTATGCCGTTGTTGTGGACGCAAATCTCATCGATGGTAGACTTTTGCTGCACATTCGCGATCCGCTCGGAGGCATAAGCTCGAACAAAACCGACAGCACCGAAACGGTGTACACTTTAAACGACATCAAACGGTATCTGGTCCATGCGATTGAAAACCTGATCGTGGTGATCGTTATCTACGATAAGTGCAAGGATGTCGCGATCCTGCAATATACTAGCGACCGTTGGCGACAGCAGAAATACTACGACGAATTTCCTCTCGACGGAACCATTACTACCGGTAGTGCATTTGTTCTGCTTTCGGACAAGACGTCGTTACGATTAATAACGACTACTACCGATCATCAGCTCAGCGAAGTTGAACTGCGCCCCAATTTACCGGCAAACTTTGTCGTCAAAGCATTTGCACACGGGTATGCAACGTACGATGGGCGGCTCGAGATATTTTTGCTGCAACAAAATGGAGAATGGGTAACCGTGAAAGCTGCACCAGAACAGGTGAACTATTTCAACGAGATCGATAAGTTTGTTTCCTCCTTCGAGATCAACTCTGAGCTCAGGCAATCGATTCAGCGCGGTCTCACGGCGGACATGCTGGGAAGCTACCGGCAAGCCATTATATTAAAGGCACCCTTTCTGCAGAAGGACGTGCTAAACATTCACGTCCGCTTTTTCATGCTTAGTCTGGAGAATAAACCACACGTATTTGATTGTTACACTACGGTAATTCCGCACACCGTCTTAACGCAATACAATTACACGGTGAATACGGATGAAAAGGATTCGTTCGTGCTCGGCTACCGGTTGGTGAAGAAGAAATATCATTTATATGTGAAAAAATCTACCGGCCCACATGCGGTAGAGCTGAACAAATACATGAAAGCGGCGAGGCAGGAAATGTCCAAACATCGTAAAGGAAGCGCCGAGTGGAATAAAATCAATAACGAGGCGCACAAGACGACGCGCGAAGAAAGTCAGCGCATTTACAAGGCAGTGAAAGATGCGGTCGTGTTTGCCCTCGATCTATCGCAGTTTGGAATGCTCACCAACCAGGAGGGCGTGCTTACAGGTAACCATCAGATCACGTACGATGGGTTTCACTGGAACAAGCGGTTACTGGACGAAGACACGATACGGCTGCGTAAGGTAAATCAAAATTTGAGCACTGACTATCGGCTCGTGAAGGCACATGACAAGGACACCTTCAAGATCGTGTCGATTGCAACTGGAGAGACGCTGTTCGATACCAATACCACTAAATCGGAAGAACTACAGCTCACCGTACCGTACTACGCCCAGTCCCAGCCACAAGGCAGTCCATTGAGATTGTACTTCTTTGCCAGTAAGCAGATCGTTACCTTCCCCGACGAGGAAAGGCTTAATCGTGCGAGCAATCAAATCGCGATCGTCACGACGCACCAAGCAAATGCCACTGCACAGTTTTTGGTATTCAGATGCATGAAGTACTTTCTCAATCCGAATGTAACGGTGCTGGGAGGTCAAACTTTGGCATACATCGACGAAACAGACCGCAAAACGGCGTACCTCTATGATCCGCAGGATGTACAGCTGTCCGTGGATGGGATCGTGTTTCGCAAAATCAAAATAGCCACCGGTGCCGATACGAGCCGATTCGGTTGGTACGAGCAGACGATAGACATCGCAACGGGGAACACGGTTCGGAAAGCGATTGCAGCAGATGGCCGAGAAGTGCTGGATCGGAAGTTACGCGATCAGGAGGAAAAACGACGCCAATCGGAAAAGCAAGACACATCGGCACAAAGTGAGAGAATGATAAGCGATGCTAGCGGACGGCATCCCATCGTTGACTTGGGTCCATACCGGTTGGTGGATGAGATGATATCATACTACGGCTTTGAACCATACGAGAGAAACCTCTTCGGTAAGGAGAAGAAATGGACCTTTGACAAAACACTGATCAAATCGCAGAATGGTAACAGCTTTCTAACACTTAGCCAACCAGAACACAAACTGGCGGGCGTATTTACACCACAGGAGCCGCTTATGAACTATGTGATTTCATGCTGGGTACGCACTTCCAAAGCACTCAAGCTCGGTGATACTGTTGACATTGTGGCTGTAGACGTTTTGGTTGAGAAGGGAGAAGAGAAAAAAATATCCCTTCGCAAGGCGGAAGTGAAACAACGCATCGGATCGTGGAACTATGTGGAAACGATAGTCGATACAACACATTTTCCAACCGAAACAAAACTCGTGTTTGATATCAGTTTCATCCCAAGCACCACCCACGGACGCATCGATATTGACCATATACGATTTTCACCACTTAGCATGCCGTTCGCGGCTAACATCTACGAACCTGCCAGAGGAAGTGTAAGCGCACTGCTCAGCAGCAGTGGATTGATGAAACGCTACCTCTATAACTGCAACGGCAAAAGAACGACCGTCTTCTCCGAGCAGGGTATGGTGGAAGAATTCATAACGGAGTCAAAGGCTGTATACACTCGTGAGTCTGGTCGTAGACCGTGTGTCATCGAAATGAAGCCTCGCAAGTCTGCATGGGCCATGGAGAGCGGTTGGGACAATAAAATCAACTCTAATGGAAGCGTGTTTAAAACATTTGATGAAACATGGGCTACACTAGCAGTGCGATTTCTTTACAGTTTGCAACCGAACGACAATGGAATGCGATTCGTTTGGCGAGGAAAAGAGTGTTACTTACCGTGTCCGGTACAATCGGAGACAAACTGTCGACAACTGCCACGACGTGGAGAAATTCTTATCTTTATTACGTCCCTACGCGTTTCCGTCTGGCTCGAAGGAGTTTTAGTGCAAGAGACGCTGCTAGAAGATGTCAAATCAGATGCAGAACGGAAACTGACATTACATCTTTCACGAACCGCGGAAATAACAGAATTTTTTGAAATGTACGACTCAACATTAAAAATAACTTACCAGCAACTTTCTGGACAGCCGGTTCAGATGTTAGAGTACGAGTCACCAGACACGGTGCGGGTTCGCGAGATCCTCTACGACGACATCGAACGTCCTATCCTGCAAACGAAATGGACAAAGGTTCACCCTGAGAACGAGGCCAAAATGTTTGAATTTCATGAGAATTTTATCCTCGATTTCGATAACGCAACACAGCTGTTGACTGGCAAGGTGGCAGAGCTAAATCCATCCTGTGAAGGGTATCCCTACACGCACACTATCTACGGCAATGATCCTACGGAAAACAAACGCTTGCAGGGCCTGCCCGGGAAAGACTACACCGTTGATGGGAAATATAAGCGATCTTACTCCTACGAGCCGCACAATTTGCTGTTAAGTAAGCTGTTCCCACCAAGAGAAGGCTTTCATCATAAGGCCGTGCAACTACCCGGCGGTGCCGTGCGTGTGACCATTGAAAACGCTAAGGGCAAAAAAGTGGCCAAATACTCCAAGGTGGGTAGTTACGATAATAGACTGAGTACTTGGCGATACGGGAGCAATGATAAGCTACAGCAAGAGCTGCCACCGATGTATCACTACAGGGCGCATACATCGACCATGGAAAATGTTCCATTTTTCGTGGCCAATTACACTTCCGAACAGATGCAACTGCAGCAGCAGTGGGAAGTTCGCTACAATTATGATAGTGCGAATCGATTAATCAGAAAGCGTACACCGGATGGCGGTATCTGGCAATATCTTTACGATAAGCAGGGTATCCTTCGATTTAGCCTTCATAAAGAACATAACGAAACGCTCGATCGCGTTATACATTTTACGTACGTTTCCGATGATAAAGTGGCGCGCGAAGCACTAGTCCATCTCAACGAAACCGAATGTATTAAACTGGTAGACAGTGGAGTTGCGCCCAATTCTACAAACTTTATCGATACACTGTATGGAGAGTACGATGACGATCCAAACTTGCGTTACCGTTCGGCATTTGCCACCAGACGTATCGGTGGGGATCAAATGACCGAGTACCTAGTGTACGATCAAAGTAAAAGAGTGCTGAAGAAAGTTTACGTAATAAACACTCTCAACACGTCGTACTCGATTGACTACGAGTACGAAAACGATAATCTACGATCTATCAAGTATCCTTTCGGTGCTGGAGGAGAGCCGTTCAGATTGATCTACGACTGGAATGGTAATGGTGATGTTATATCTATTCGAGAATCGACAATGACAGAACCTATGTTTGAGTTCTCCTATAATGCAGATGGCATGGTGGAAACAATGAACGTACGAACGGATCCCACGCATACATTCCAGAGAAACTTTACCTACAACGAACCAGGCTTTTTGATAAAGCTGGCAGACAACTATCTGACGGAAAGTGTAAGCTACCTGGAAACAGACTCCTACGGCCAAGACTCTTACACACCGATCTATGAAGGTTTAATATCGAAGACGTTCTTCACCGCCCACTGGCAAAAGGCGACCAGCCCGCTTCGTAATGGTATCTATACGGAGTATCTAATGCCAGACAACATGAACCGAGCACAGGCGACACTGTGTCTTGAGGAGCTAAAGCGTACAGGCTTTATTGACGAAAACAATCTGGTGAACCGGACGTTGTACGGTGACATGAATGACGATCTACCGTTTGTGTGTGGAAAACGACTCGCTTTGAATCATCTGTCGAAGGTATTGAGCACCAGATCCTTCCCCTATCAGTACGGTCATCGGTATGACTATGACGATCATGATCAGCTTATTAAGGCGAAGTATTTCCACGGATTGGAAGAGTTGAAGCTTGCACCATTGACGCATCACACATTCCACAAAGAGATAAAAGGAATTGATGAAGCGAAATCGAAAAAGATTTGGGATGCGCTACGGGAAAAATCCTTCCTTACCACCGACTGCACCAATCCCAATCTTTGCCATGGACGTGAAGGTACCAAATCGATATTCAGTGACTTTATCCATCAGCATCGATATAGCCATCACTTGAAATTGATGCTATCGAAGGCCATCTCAGCACGGAAGGGATTGGAT
>KB666721.1:90511-102819 GCA_000349065.1 Anopheles quadriannulatus | reverse complement strand
TTTTTTTTTGTCTTTTCTTGAGCTACATACTACGAGTGTAATGGTATCTGATAATTGGTTTACTCATTCCCTATACTGTTGTGTAGTAACTATTATGTCGCTTGGCAATCTGCTTCGCAAACTCCAGATATAGTGTGGGATCAAAGATTCATCATCGTAATTATTCCGCACAATACAGAATGGAATGGAAAGGGCAAAATTATAACCATAGAACAGATGGAGAGGAAAACAGGGAAAAAGGAATTTATGGTGTAAAATCAATCCGATAAACAGAAATATGTAGTCAGCGCAAACGAGAACGGGAGCGTTCCACGCTTTTTTGAGCATAAAAGTTTCTAAATTTTGTATGACAAACAGTTTCACGTCCTGTGTCATAGGTGTATGGAAGGGAGGAGGAGCGGTTCTAAGGATATGCAATGTGTCCCATTTTCCAACTGTTTTTACAAAAACCAACTGCGCGGAACTTCACTCGGTCAAATTGTTTGATTAAGGAGAGGATGCATAAGGATGAGAAAATAAAAACAAGAAAAAGAAAACTTAGCTTAAAGCAAACTAAACGACGTGTGCCCACGGTGAAAGTTTGTGTTTTTCTTGCCTTCTGTTGTTATCGCTACACTACTACTCCTATTCGCTTCAGTCCCTGTTGTTTCTTTCCTCTGTTTAATGATGCTTTCTTTCACTATGGCACACACGTTGTATTGTGTAGTATTGACTCGCTATACGCCTGTATTAAGACCAGCTACGTATCCCAACCTAGAGCGATAGTGCAACATCCTACAGATTTCATAGAGCCTCTATGTGTGTACCACCCTCAGTAATATTTGAATGGATGATGCATGGATCTCGTTATCGATTCGTAAACTTTCTGGTTCCGTTTCTGATTTCAGCTGCACATAAATATAATTGTGACAGTGTAACCTACATCCCATTATTGCTCTATTGCTCATCTATTTATCTACTTAGGTGCAGCAGGTGCGAACTAACTTTCTGTTTTCTTTTTCTGAAGTTCCTAACCAAATGTGGTTTACTACTACTAGCTGTCAAGGAGGGTGTTGTGTTTTAATAATCACGATTTTTACTCTTACAATCGCAATCGTTCGATGCCCACCTGCATCCGATTGATCACAAGCGGCAGATGGTAATTCGAATCTGTAGATGTGTGTGTGTGTGCTTGGATTGTGATCATGAACGTAAGCCATGAACACTACCCACACCTAGCAAATTACAGCAAAACAACGAAAGCTTAGTTCCGCTGGGATAGATCATGGGAATCAAGAAGGCAATTAGAACAGGTATTTAACGGGATTCGGTTTTGGAATTGTTTATGTGTGTTCATTAATGGTAAAAAAATAACAATACATCAGAACAAACGCGATAACAAAAATGTGTTCAAACTAGTGTGTTAATGTATATGTAGAGGGGTTGTGTGTGCTTCATCTCTTAATCGTATAAGCTCTTTTAAAG
The DNA here is from genome assembly GCA_000349065.1 of Anopheles quadriannulatus. NCBI lineage: Eukaryota > Metazoa > Arthropoda > Insecta > Diptera > Culicidae > Anopheles > Anopheles quadriannulatus. The sequence goes on along the minus strand of KB666721.1, from coordinate 101,355 downwards.
ATAATTTAATTTAATCGATAGAATTCCTGCACTGAGAGACATACATCTAGAAATTGTTTCTATTTCATTCAAGAATAGGGGACTTACTTGAGAACGTTCGATGTGCTTGTGAGCAGCTGGTGTTCGATTTTAGATGTTGGGAGAGGGGGTTGAAGAATCCGATGAATAGATGCTGTTGAATTTGCATAACCATGAACCAGATGGACGGTAGTGGCATCGGTCACACTTCGATAACTGTGCTTTGCCCTGTCCAGCAGAATTTGCACACGTCATGTCTGCGCGAAGTATGTATTTCAGCTAATTTTCCCAGCGTTACTATGGATTTTGGAAATTGCATGGTGTTGTGTTCCCCTTTCCGTCGGATGGTTGTTTTGTGATGGAAGGCGCGTCTCCTTTGGGCGTCTAGATCTGCGATTGCATCTGAGATGTTGCTACTATAACCGATGTGTGTCCAAGGTGAGCAGTAAAATTTTCTCTACGTAACGCTAATTTTGTGTTGGCTTCATCTGCAGTCGCAAAAAAAGCAACAATGTAGCGCCGCTTGGTGCTGGGTGTGACGATTGTAGTAAAAGTATCTATACAGGTTGAGAGCGAGTACAATTTATGTTGCAGGAACGGTGGTGGTTGGTGTAGCCCCGCTACTGTTGGCGTAGCTAATTGTGTTACCATTAATGCTGAGTCCGAATCTGCAATGAGCGACGAGAATCAATTTACGGATGGCTTGGGGTTGGCTACACGAACTACGGCCGAGGCAATAAAGCAGGAAAATTACAGTACCCCCAACACGTAGCAATTATGTTCACAAACGGTAATGTGCGGAGCTATTGTGTGATGAGTTAAAGTGAGTTGTGAGTTGTAGTCCTATATCTGGCACATTTCATAAGCTATGACTGAGTGGACTGTATGGAGGTGAACTAAATTGGCTTTTGTTTTATAGTTGACTCATATATCTCCGTAGCGTATGATCAAATACATCGTACAAAGTTACATTTTGTAGTACATGGTGATGATGAATGAAACCTAGACTCATGAAACATGTCTATCAAAAAACATCCACAAATGTGTCCCGTCCGACGAATATCTCAAAAGGATATACAGGAAGGGGCAAAAATTAGCAATATTTGGAAAACAATTTAGTAAAAACACACACAATTGTAGTATTCAAGTTAGTATAACACACGAACCGAATGTTTAGGATACAAACAATGTAACAGAAAACAATGAAGCTGAATGTTGTATTATGCTGGACGACACGAAGTAAGTAACAAATAAAAATAAAGTAGAATATGCGCGCATGGTAAACAAAGCGATAATAACGATTTCATTGAAAACAAAAACAGGGACAGAAGCGAACAAGAATCCCTTTCCGAGCGGCCAGCAACATAATATAGGACAATTAATCCTCACCTTGAAAACATTTTCTACTGATCGGTTTAGCCAGCATCGAGAAGACTTGCGTTTGTATGTGATCGATGCCGGTGACGATGACGTCAGAGTATCAAGCAACAGAGTTGGATCGATACATATTATGCATTAAAAATATAACATTCAAACACTACTCAGGAAAAACGCTTCTCTCCTTCCCATGGTTTCGCATATACAACGAAGAGAGGGAGAGCGGGTTGTCCGTTCATACCCGCAACAAAATGGCACCACATAACGTTCGGGAACTTTGATATCACTATTTCCTGCGGAAAATAGTGTTTGAAAGAATGATTGCATATTAACGTAAAATACAACACTTCCAGCTTATATACGAATTAATGACTGCTTTCGTAATGTTAAGTCGCTCTAGTAACCAGAAAAATTATCATAAAATATCCAATTCTTTATGATGTTTAGTACGCGTATGTTGTTTAGGAAAAAAAGGACGTTAAATACGTAATGTTCATGCTTTGGTTGCCTTCGACGATCGTGGATCGTGTGGCTAACATTGGCCAACGTTGCATCACTTACCAACTCGAGTTCACTGGCAAATTCTTCACCCTCTTGATCTCCCGCATGGCCCAGCCGGCAAGTGTTTTCGTGCGGTTTGTGCGTGAGTTTTTGCCATCGTTCAACAGCTCGGTGATGCTCGGATCTTCCACAAACTGCAACATCATGGGCCCGAACGCGCCACACATATCACCGATGAGTCCGGCCGCAATCGCAATGTTGCCGTCCGAAAGCTCCGAGTCTTTCGCGATCGAGACGATATAGCTGACGATGAACGGAACGTGTGGCAGGAGTGCGTTAACATCTTCCAATGGCTGCTTGTCCGAGCCCTTCAGACCCTGCACAATGCCAGTGTACGCTTCCAGCACGCTTTCGCGCAGCTCGTTCAAATAATCAATCATGTCGTAGTCGTGTTGATCGATCTGTACCTGGGTGGCTGCGGCAAGCATCGGCAGCACAACGTTCAGATACTTCTTGAAGTCTGGTCCAATACCAAGCGCCATGTCACCGAAAACGGTTAAGATTTGCGGCTTGACACTGCGGTGAAGGTTCGGGTTGCTTAGGTTCTGTAGCAAGAGCGTCATGATGTCGTCACAGTAGGGCAGGATCTTACTCTTCAAGCCTCGGCAAATGTCTCCGGCCAGGCCAACCGCCGTACAGCACACCTGATACTCCTGGTGGCTCTTGAGGCCCATGTACAGATATTCCTTGAACGCATCCATATACTTGATGAACTCTTCACCGAGCAGGTCCACCAGCGTCGAGACGGCCATCAACGCATCTTCTTGGACGCCGCACACTTTGCCCGAGCTGGAACTGAACATCGTCAGCAGTGCGACCATGATGGCGTCCGAAATTTGCGGTGCATCCTTGGCGTCTACCTTGCGCAACACTGACTGGAGCGAGGCGCACAGCAGCGACTGCAAGTCGTTGAATTGATGCCGATCACTGTGCGAGGAAATGTGCGATTCCATCTGCAGCACGTGATTGATGCGCTCCAGAATCACCATCGTCGTGCGCTGCACCGAAACGTAGCAATCTTGCGGCGAGTTTTTCACCATCTCCATCAGCGCTTCGTAAGCGGAGGAGCGCAGATTGCCCTGACCACCATCCGGTCGGTCGGTTGCTTCCAGCAGGCTCGTGATGATGAAATCGAAGTACTTCGACAGACAGTACGTCTGTGGCGGATCATCCTCGATGTTGACAGCCTCGTAGGCAGCATCGGACAGACCGGTGAACGCCCAGCAAACATTGGTCGCTACGCGCGGTTCCGCCTTCAGACCGTTGAGAAGCGCCTTCAGCAGCGGCTCCAGATACACCTCCTTGATCGCCACCTCCGGGATGACCTCACAGATGCGCCCGAATGTCCAGGCGCACGTGTCGCGCACGATGACACTCTCATCGTACATCAGCTCAATTAGCGTCGGCATTGCCTGTTCGAGCATCGGTTTCAATCGATCCGTCTCGAGAGCGCTCAGTATCGAACCGAACACCATCACGGCCGCATCCCGGAAGCGCCAGTTTGTGGATTTGATGTTCGCGTTCACGAACGGCAACACGTGCGGCACGATCTCTTCGCCGCAGCACGTGGCGAGCAGCATTAAGCACACGCCTGCCGATTTAGCCGGATTCCAGTCGTCCTCGTCGTCGAACTCCTCCTGATGGGTCAGTTTCTCCATCAGCACGGGCACCAGATACTGCAGGGCACCACGGGCATAGTACTTCGAGACGCGGTTCGGCAAACGACCCGTCTCGGACGCCTCCTGGGCCTCGATCGCCAGATCAATCTCCTCGTCGCTGACGTTCGACCAGAACTCGATGCCCTGCAACGCGATCTGTTCGTTCTCCGACTTCATCGCCTCGAGCGTGATCGGGAAGAGGGCCTGCGCCATGTACGCCTCCATGTGCTGATAGTAGAGGGTCAGAATGCGCACCAGACACTGAAGCGCAGCCACACAGATCTGCGTGTCGGTCGATTGCGTCGCCTCACACACCACCTCCATAATATAGTTCCGCTCCGCCGTCTCCTCAAAGTTGGCCTTTGTGAATTCAAGCGAATTGTGGAGCGCATTCGTTGCCGCCAACCGGACGTGGTTGGAGGGTTCCGACTTGCGCATACCGTGTATGATGGCGGTAAGGATCTGGTTTGACTGGTGTTCCAGAATTTCCGAGTTGATGTCCTGGCAAATGTATCCGATCGCTTCCAAGGTCGATTCACGCAGCGCTTCCGTCGATTTTTCGTTCACCACATTGTCCACGAGCTTTTGCATCAGGTCGGGCCACTGGTGAACGGGCAGATCTGCTACGGCAACGTACGCAACGCACTGAGCAGCTGACGAAGGGCGCGATTCTTCCGTACCGAGTGTTCCGAGAATCTATAGGCGGGAAAGGGAGACACCATATCATTGTATGCGCAACATAAATCACACAGTCAGTAGCACCGACTTACATTTTTTCGAATATACTCTTTGACATCCTCGGGAAATGCTCGCCAGCGGTCTTGATACTGTTGCTTGATCGTTTGATCTTTGCTCGTCAGGTGGTTCTTTAGCTGCAAACCGGCCGCCATACGGGCGACCGTCGAGTTGCCTGGGTACACCAGCACATCGGACAGCGCCCGCAGGAAGTCTGCCAAGTTGGTAGAGGCCGCCTGTTCCAGGAAGTTTTTCGCCGCAAGCAACTCATCCTGATCTGTGGACAGAAAGGGCATAAACCGTTTATTCGTGGAAACTTGCCATTGTTTGCCAAAGCAGACAGGCAGACCAGAAATGTGAGATTCATTCTAATGGTCGGGAATTCTACGACTGCCGCAAACTCCCTCGGTCAGCTCGTCCTGTGTGCCATGTGAACCATCATTCATCACCAACATGCATAGTTATGTTTAGCGAGATCGACTGTTGCTTTGCCCACACACACCGATGGCGCAAGAGACATTTAAGTGCCCCTCGCGAAAGGAAAGGGAACGCCATTGCATTTCATCACACTCGCGGTCCACATTTTGCAGGTTATGTTGGCGCCCCGTACGCTCTCTATCGCTGTCATTTTTTCTCTCACTGCCGCTGCTTTTGCTCTTTCTCTCTTACAAAAGTTTCCTTTTGCTGCCACCAGGCGGAGCACAAAACGGCCCAGTCGCACATACGCGCATGCATGCACATACGCACACACAAAGCAGAACACGCGAGATTGCACACAAAGTTACATACGTACATGATGTACACACACACGCGCGCGCATATACACACACAGAGATCAACCGAAAGGAAGGCGGCTGAGGCGAAAAGTAGCCCCCGCGCAATGGCTCAATCGCCGATCGACCCGCAGCAACAAGAAGGTCGGCAAAAGCGGGGAAGAGAATGAGTAAATTCAAGGCAACTGTGTGTGCCGAACATTCAATGAAACGGAAATAATGCCATTTTCCAACGGTTCCGACGGAACACAGGGAACGGAAGGATTCCTGTGTAGCTGTTGTCTTTCTTTTTTTTTCTAGAACAATCCTCTCCAGTAACGCTAGAGGCTTTCCCATAGATCGCCGTCCCGCCGTCCTTTATATCCCGTCGCGGACGCAGACCCCCTTCTTCTCCTGGGCGATCCAAGGCTTCGGGCAACTGTACAATCTTGACACACACGCACACCTTTCCCCTCCCGGTGAATTCGACGATTCGCACAACTTACCTGGCGAGACGGTCTTCTCGAGGATTTGCACTATATGCATCATGGGTGAAGCGGGTGCTGTAGGCGGTTTATACCAAAAAAACGAACGGCTACTGGTTGCCGCAAATAAAACAAGGATGATGATGGTTTTTGGAGGAGCTTGGCTTGCTCACTTGGGTGCCTCTTTTTCACTTCTAGCACGGGGGCGACTCACGCGCACCTCGCACAAACACACAAACGTAGGCACACACTGACGGAACAAATGCGAAGCGATGCACACACACACGCCGTGGGAATTCCGTCACTCGTTCAACGAAGGCCTACAATGAACTACCGATTTCAGCGTAATATTTACTCGTTCCACGAAACAACAGAATGTTCAACAGATTTTACAGCTACAGCTGGAAAGAAGCTCTTCGTTTTTCGATGCGGAAAAGCGTTTTCACGTCAGATAATCGCTGACTGATTGCTTCGTCTTTTTTCCAATCTCCACCTTCTCGCACACTTCGAGCCAAACTTTTCACGGGAAGCGCTAAAAATTGACAGGCGCGCATAGCGTAGCCGTCGCCCCGCTTGGGTTGGTCGTTATTCCGGTTTATGACGTCACAGTTGTCTGGCAACGCACATCACTTCACCTCGGTTTGTCTGGTAGCGTTCAATCATGGGTGCACGACCGTGCATGGTGCTCGATTTCTGGTTTCATGCATTTTTCTTCGTAATATCACTTTAACTGAAGGTAATTCAATCGTTTTCTGCATGTCTATGTGTGTAAGTGGAAATTTTGTTGCTTTCAAACTAGTTGAAACTCTTTTTAAAGTTAATAATCGGTCATTTGAGCGATTGAAGGACATCCCGCCACTTACATAAACATGCAAGCAGCCCTGATGCTTTCGGTTGTCAAACGTCAACATTGACGGTTAATTTGATTGCATGAATTTTTAATTTGAATTAACGACAAATTTGCTATCATAAATTAACTACCCGTGTGTTTTGTAGCATATTTTAAGCGGCATAATATGAAACTTACCCGTTTCTTGTCGTTCAGCAAGTGACGCAATAAGTCAAATGTGTAAAAAACTGATTTTCCGAACAAAGTGTGTCATTGGTGTTGAGGAAACTTAACGAAATTTCAGGGTTGTGCATTAAATTGATACCGACAGAAAATGAGCGGGAATAACGAATCCTGTTTCAATTTGTATTTAATATCAATTCTAACGAACTACACTTTAACGTACATTCAACAAATATTGTTTCACCTTGGCCTCATCCAAGTTATCCACGATCGTCACATTACCACTGCCTTCGTTCATGTGGTCCAGCACTAATTGGCCTCGGGTTAGTCGACCATTCAACTCAACGTCTCCGCTGTACCGTTTACTTTCCACGAGCAGGTGAGGGTGTACCAGCAGCATCGAAACCAGCAAATCGCAAGGCATCCAAATGCGATCCTTTTCCGGCAGCTTTTCTAGCGCTACACGTTCGACCTGGTTCAAAATGTCGACGATTGTTTTGTTGCTATTCCCCAGCACGTCCATCCGCCACTCGAAGCTGGTAACAAGGTTAGGGCGCAAGGCCGTTTCCCATGGTATAACAACGATCGGACCTTGGTAGGCATTAAACGTAATGCTAGCCGATTCGGGATCGTTGTAGAAGTTAAATTCAGCAGCACTCTGCGTGTTACCGATGCCGTGACGATTTCCCCCCATCAGGTAGATGGCCTTCAAGAGCGTGCGTGTAGCAGGGTAAACTTTCAACAGCAATGCAAGATCCGTCAGCGGACCAAGGTTAACAAATATCACTTCGTTTGGATGCTGCAATTGTAAGAAGCATAAACATTGTTATAAGTCTCTTTCGCTCCATTTTATGCTCTTAACCCTTAACCTGGTCTATCAGCGTGTATAGCTCTTGCAGTGCGTGTTGTCGCTCCTGTAAAGGAGCGCGTGTCGGTTCCCGTTCGAAGACGACATCTGAAAAGCCATCGGCGCCAAAGTACATCTCGTCCGGGTTTACCGATGGCTCGGGAAGCAGTATCCGCTCATTCGAACCAATGTATACCGGAATATCCGTACGCTGTAGGGCATCGAGCACTCGCAGCACGTTTGTGGCCACATTTGTAACATTGGTGTTGCCCTTCGTGCAGCAAATAGCAAGTATGTCCACTTCTTGTTTAGCTTCCAGCAGATAATACAACGCCCATGCATCATCTGCACCTGCATCCGTGCTTATCACCACCTTGGTGCGATCTTCAAACGATAAACGAAAGGATTCGTAAACAAAACCAAACCACTGCATCCACTGCACTTACCTGCACTGTTTACATTAGCCACTAATGCGCATAGCAGTGAAAGAAGCTTGACAAAATCAAAGATATCCATTTTTTCGCACGCCGTAAGTTCCCTCCGCTTTAACAAGAGCTGATTGTAGATGACTGCACAAAATTTTGCAGCACTACCGTGCCTGTCTGACCGTTGTCAGACCGACTAGAATCGTAAAAGCGAATTGCATGTTTGTTTACGCAATGGCGAGCAACAGTCAAGAGCCCCCCCATCACGCGAAATCAATTGACGGTCGGAGAGGACCCTTTTCATTTACAGCACGCTCGTTGCACGTGTATTATCATTATCACATGTCAGAAAAAACAGATAATTCGTAATGACCAAACGTCTGGAAATCGCGTTATCGCGTGTGAAAGTGCTACAGACGTTTATGTGTAGGGTTAATTGTTTTTGATTGTACCAATGAAACCCCTTGTTTCCTTAAAGGCCTTTTTATTTCCTTTATTTCGGTTCACTGGCGGACATACTGATTCGTATAGCTCACAGGCTTTGCAGCAATCCAAGAATGTAACTACCCAAATCCTCATCTTGGTTAACCCAGCTGACATTGCAAATCTTGTGCATACCGGGCACACTCGGCTGGCCAACCGATCCGATGGGGGCGGGTTGCTCTTCCGTTTCGATTTTTATATTAACTGACTCCACGTTGATGGAGTTGTTATCATTCATCGTCACCGTCCAGCCGGAAAGTCGTTCGTTCAGCATGTTATACAGCTTCTCGATCGTGCGCATCGGCGGTCCTGGATCGTCCAGTTTTATCTTTGAGATGAACCTACGGATAAGATCGTTTGATAGACTTTGATAGTAAATTGGCACACACTGGCAGAACAAAGTCTTCCTTACCTTATCACATGCCGATCAATGCCGGCCTCGTTGAAAATCTCGTCAATGCTCATGAGAGAAATTTTATTATCCTTCATCACGAGAATTCCGTGTATGATGCGCCGCCGCTTCGGATCCGGTGGCTGGGCATTGTACTTTTTCACCTCATCCTTCAGGATCGACAGTGACGTCTCGACCGGTATTTTGATCGGTGTACTGATGGTGCACGTCTCCCCGTTGGCCGGCGTGTAGCATTCGATTTTAAATTCCTCTCTAATTTTCTCCTTCAGAAACTCCATCTTGACCGCCTCGCCGTGCACGAGCATCACGTTGCGCGGTTCGCAAAACTGTATCAGCTGCATAATACCCTTCGCGTCGGCGTGAGCGCTGAAGCTCATGTATTCGACGGACATCTTCACATCCACCACCTGTCGGTTCTCGAACTCCACCTTCTTCGCGCCGCCAAGAATCTTGTGCCCGACCGTACCCTGCACGCAGTAGCCCGGCATGATGACCATGTTGTTTTCGTTCGGTGCCCACTTTTTGAAAATCTGCAGCGACAGTCCGGCGTGCAGCATGCCCGGCGTAGCGAACACCACCATCGCGCCGGGATTATCAATGTAGCCTTTGTCGAACGGTTTGATGTGCTTGAAATCGAACATATTGCGCTGCACGAACGTTTTGCGAATTTTCTGATTCGTCCAGGTAATGAACATCTTATAGTAGTTGTTCGCCTTCTCCGTCAACCCCACCGCAAAGTACACGGGATACTTCAGATTCATTCGCTCCCAGTACGTTTCCAGCAGTATGCAAAGTTCTTGCGCACGTCCAAGGGCAAACACCGGTATCAGAACCTTTCCGCCTTTGGCCACACATTCGTGCACTTTTTTGAGAAAGTCCCGCTCGCGGCATCGTTTCGAGTCACGGATCGTGGTAGCGTACGTACTTTCGGTGATGAGCAGGTCCGGTTTACATTTATCGATCCAGGCCGCGCCAAGGTGCCGATCTGGCGTCATATTGTAATCGCCAGTATACACCACCGACTGTGAGCCCACGCGAATCCAGAACATGGCTGCCCCCAATACATGACCGGCGTAGTATGCTTTTATCTCCAGCTCGCTATCGACCATAACGCTCTGATGCAGCGTCACCGCGATCACCTTCTTCATGCAATCCTTTATCATCTGTGGCGTGAAGAAGTTGCTTTCACCCTTGCGCTCCACGGCCACTTTGCGCATATCTTCCAGCAGGATCGGTGCAATTGCCTTGGTGGGATGTGTCATGTAGATTGGACCGGTATAACCGACCATTTCCGTCATGTACGGCAAAGCGCCACAATGATCCAGATGGAAGTGCGATATGATCACGCAGTCGATGTGGTTGGTTATCGGTCCTTCCGGTATAATGAAGCTGAAGTCGGGGAACCGGCGCTCATCATTGTATCCCATGTGCATGCCACAGTCGAGCATTATGTTTTTGCCTGCCATCGATAGCAAAATACAGCTTCGGCCGACGTCCTGGCCCGCGCCAAGCGGTGTTATTTTTATGTCCGGCATTGCTGCGGGACGAATCGATTCACTCCAGCGGGTGCAAGGTTTTGTACACTGTTACTTCTCTAATCGTTTTACAAACTACAGTTCTCTGGTTAGGTTTCTTTCCGTAATAACTCAGCAAAGTAAAATAATTATTTACGTTTGCCGCTCGTAGCAAATAAAAAAACACGATATTCTGTGAAACGTCAAATCATGTGGCTGACAGCTGGGGTTGCGCGCCTACCCAAGCAGCAATTGTACTGAGGCGGCGTTCTAGCAATATGTTTTGTTCGGTGTGAACTGTGCTACGTTGGCTGGACTATGCCATAGTACCTCAGTTCCTACCGAACAAATCATATTGCTCTGTACAATTGCCAGAATAACCATGGTACCGAAAACACCACCAATTTATTGTACTAAAAATCCCGTTGCATCAAAGAAAACCAAAAATATCACTTTGGTAGGTTAAACTAGTGGTCTCCAATATCTGCTCCGTGGTATGAACAGATCCACGGACGCGGAAACGCGTATAAGGCCGAAAATATACGACGTGCGTTTAAACGCGTAT
>KB666710.1:203941-216646 GCA_000349065.1 Anopheles quadriannulatus | reverse complement strand
GTGTGAGCGAAATGAACGGCGTCAACAAGGATCCGCCATCTCGCTCTTGCTGAACCTTGCCGAAGAGAACACGACGACGAAGCGCTGTCGAGTTGTAACCTCGCAGGGTGCATGTTTCGAGGCGAAAGCATCGCAGTACGCTTGCCGTCATTAGTCGAGTTGAAATAGGTGGCAGCGTTGGTGAGAGCGCATGACGCCTGTCCGAATTGGATTTTCAACGTGCGTTCTAGCGTGTGTTTTTGTGTGCCGTTGTTTTATATATGATAAAAATATAAATTAGTGAACAAAATATATAACCAGTGCATCAAATATAAGGTGTGTGTTTGTTGGTTGATTGTTTTTAATGTGTGGTTTTTTATGTGTGTCCAATTGTATCCGTGTGCAAAGAGCCGGGTAGAATAGTTTCCCATTGAAAAATCGTAGTTGCCATTGCATGGGCAGTCTTGCCGTGAAAGGAAGCTGATGTTGTGTGGCCATCGCAGGAAAGATCCGCGGCCTCTTGGGGAGCGTTCGAAATGTGTTCGGTGTACTGTGCCGTGGGACGCATCTTGTCTTTGCGTTCATCTTCGTGACCGTTGTTTTCGAATGCGGTTTTCACGTTACCCCGTTGACCGAAAGGCTTGTTTTGTGTGGTGGAGATCGGCGAGCAAAGTGGTCTGCTCCGTGTGCAGCAATGCGGCATGAATTTACACGGTTCGCTGAATACCCGTTTTGAGAATTGCAGCTTCAAGCGTATCTTGGCGAGTGTGTGTGTGTATGTGTGTGTTTGCAAATGCATTTAATACCTGAGTTTTGTGTCGTGGGCTTTGGTTGTGCTATGTGCCTGAGATTTGATGCTGCAGTGGTTATTCATTAAAAATGGATGTAATAATGGTTCTGTGTTTGTGTTTTGAAGAGGCGATGAAAAATAATAATATTCAAAATCATGTTCAATGCATAATGGAGCTTTTTGTGTGAACGGAGAAACGAAACAAATCAAAAGTAATGGTGATTGTGCACAGAAAGGTTTGCGTTTGATGTCGACAAAGTTCGATGGTGGAATATCGTTTTGATTCCGATCACGGAGAAGTTTGCACTGCATGGTCAAATTGTGTGTGAATGAAAAATACCATTAGCAGCAGCGCACGTGCGATAGAATGCGATACCTGATGTAGCTATACGTGAACCGTGGTGAAAGCGAGAGAGTCGATGAATGAGCGTGAGAACGAATAGAGCGTGAGATAGAGATACCGTGTGTTACTCTACTGTAAACGAGAAGTTCAAAAGCGATAAAAATGGTTTGCAAAAACGAAGGGATCTGTGTATTTTTGTAACGAAGAAGCAAAACAAAATATTAAAAGCAGCAGAAAGGTGCTAGTGCGAAAACAAATTTATCCAATGGTCATGGGTTACCAGTTGAATGTATGTGAATATTGATATGATGGCTTCAGTTAAGTCGATATGTGCTTGAGAGTGTTTTTAATAGTTTTAAACGGCTTTAATGCCAAAAGTGAATCTCGAAGATACAAAATTGAATCTCGTGATTAACGGCGATAAGAAATGGCACAGTGAAAGTATTTCCGAAAATATCACAGAATTACGATATCGATGACAAACAAAACCAATTAAATGGATGATCTTATCTTGGAAAACGTCATACCAACCTGTTTGCAACGCATCAAGCGCAGTAAGGAAAAAGCGAACAGGTAAGATAACCATTTAATATGACTGTTCCATTTGCAAACGTTGCCTAAACACTTACAGGAAAAGTTTATCTTTGCTGGGGAAATTGGAGATGAATGGGGTCCAGATTATCTCACCTCTCTGCCCCATCGCTTCCTTTGATTGTATTTGACCTTTCAACATCCCACCCATCCCGGAACGTAATTCCTCCTTTCCCTTGTCAAATTTTGACAGTTGTCGATGAGACGCTTTCCGTGCCATGCCGAAGAAAACCTTGAAATAAAATAACCATAAACACGGACATGTGAAACGCCGGCGGAAGCCAACAGCAACGCCGGTCGCGGAGGATCGATATTGACCTGCCAACGGCCATGCTCCTTTTTTGTTGACACAGTAGAAGAAACGTTTGAGAATTTGATCGAATATTACGAATATGAAATTGGCTTTCTTGCATTTTCCGGAGCCTAAGGAACGGAGGAAAAACGTGCGGAAGTAGCGTTTTATTATTGACATGTGTCCTTGTGATCATCCCTTTTCAAAGTTGTGTTGGAGGAAATCCAAAGATTTGTTAAATCCTAACAAAAAAACCCAAGCACGGGTCAAACGAAAGTCTCAATAAGGATAATTCACAAGCTTAGCTTTGATTCGATTTGTTGAATAGGAAGAGAAATTGGAAACAGGAAATACCCCGATTTAGATTAGAATTATTGATTTATGTTGATGTTGTGTGCATACATTCTTCATCTTCGACCTTACAAATCGCAAGCGGAAGCCAATCATTTGTGTTCGATGCGATTTTCCTGATTAACGACACGGCTACTTTTGGAAGCCACAGCAATGTGTTAATAAGCTAAATATCATTCTGACCGGCGCATTTAGGGACAAATTCAAATGTGGAATCCGCTGGATAGCGCTTTTGTTCCTTGAGAAATTTGATATGGCACAGAATATTTATGGGCTTGAGCGGTCCATTATGTATGCAAATTTATGTGTTCTTATTCTGGACAAATGCTCCCGGAGCTATGGTTGGATGGACTCGGAAAGCATGGATGAAATGGATACAAACAGACGTAAACATTATGCAACTTCAGGAGGAATCGTTTTGATTGATAGATTATTTTCTAGATTGCCGGTTGATTTTTCTTTCGTTATTCCTAATGGGTTTCGGCACATCCAAATGTATGCGTTCTTCCGCTCTTGGTCACATTTTTCCACGTGTTCTGTTCGTTTTGCATGATTGATTTTTGTGCAAGATGGTTTATTGTTGGGTTGTTTGTTTGGTTGTGATTGAAGCATGTAAAACACCACGGAATGTCAGCATGCTCCACGGACATTTGAGGAGGAAATATTGATTTTTCTTTGGGAGATGGGAGAAAACAACTGAGAATGGCCGGTGTGGCCAATTAAGAACGTGAGCAATCATTAATCATGCATGCGTCATTAGAGTTTGTGTCAAATTTGTAGAGTTTATCTGATTTTTGTTGATAATTTTTTATGATTTTGGTGAATGTGTTTTTTGTTTGTTTTTCAAATAAGAATCCACAAAACAGCCTGGTAAAAGTGTCTTTTTTGTAGAAGTACTATTAGTTCTATGTTACTAATTAGATTAACGAGCCAATGTATACGTAGCTACAGCATATCGGAGACTTTTTCAGTGTTAGGAATATCAGTCAGTGTGCTAAAATCCGTTCTCCATGACTACCTTCGTTGAATAATCCCACCCGTTGTCGATTTTACCCAGGTTGTAGAGGGTGAAGGGGATCTTTGTGACGATGGTGGCACTGTTTTACGCAACACCGGTGTCGAAATCATGTCACCGGAAATGGAACTAATGTATGAATCAGGTTTGAGGAGGATTTTGAGGAGGGCGGAGGAAGTTGAGTGTCTATTCTTGTGAGTGAATTGAATTCGATCGAAATACCAATCAAACCAACAAGACTAATTACATCCGTTGCCTGGCACCCCGAATGAGAGCATGACAATGACGAGGTAATAACTATGACAGTTGACATTGAATGGGTTGGAGTGGGTTGAGTGCATTGGATGCTACATGACCGATTGGCATTGCCTGTGGCATAGCTTTATTGAGAATCAAACATACCGTTTGGAAAGTTGATTGAATGTAACCTATAGAAATATTCAATGCACAGCTTCCAAAAAGACCATAACACACTAATTGAGCTATTAAAATGATGTAACTCTCGAGTTCCCTTTTCAGTGAATATTTGCCTTTCTCGGGGTGGGGCAACGCAAAGATTGAGCCAAACCGCGAACGACTTTTTACCTTATGCGCTACTTCAAACGCTCATTTGATATTCATCCAACGTGCGAAAATGTTTTCATCCCTGCAGTCCGTATTCTGGCAGGTCTTTGGTGCTTCTTTTTTTCGAATGTGTGTCTTTTTATGCTCTTTGGGGAGAATTCAGCGGAAAATACTAGTAGCTGCAGCAGTATTGAAAGGTGTGATTGAAAATCCCTTGCTGGAGTATGATCGCGGGATGGTTGTTGCGGTTGATGAGGGAGTAAAACGTGACGCCCTTTTTGACGGTGGTATTTGCTCAAAAAGTCTTTACTCATCGCTCAAAGACGGTTATGCATGATTTAGCAAGCGCAGGTCTATGTGTTGGCACATTTCGAAGCACGTGTCTCGATAGTGTCGCTGTTCGATGTAGAGGGTAAGAGTGGGGCTCAAGAAATGGATAAAATTAGTCATTCAATTTTGGAAAACTGTCGTTCAAATGCAGATTCTCGAATTGTGCTGGGATATTCATGATAGAATTTTCGTGACATTATTATTAGAGCTCATTAGTCCTTTTGGGTTGGCGAAGATGATGAATTTGTAAAGAAGCCAGGTTGAGGTATTATGAAAAAGTTTCAAGTTTTGATTCAATTTAGGTCGATGAAGTTACTCTACAACATAAACTAGAATGTGTTTCGTCACACAGAGAATGAAGCTCTTGGTGAAAAACAATCATGCACACCCGATTGTTGCGGATGACGTCATGCTGCGCTCGTTAGATCAATTAATCCATCGTTGGCATTTTTTGTCACCAGCATCTATTATCCCCCGTCGTGGAAAGCTACGAACCTTTGCAGCTTCCCAATCGTGGGTTAATATTTCCGCATGCTTGGTTGAAGGCAGAGTCGGACTGTGTATGAGTATCGAGCAAGACTGCTCCGTGGTCTCCGTTGATTTCCCGCCGTCGGAACGTGAGCGCAACAAAAGAGCGAGAGGACTCCCGGCGTGAGACTAATCCCTTCACGCCTTTCAGCCATCATGGCCCAGATGAAGCCGGTTGGGTTTGAGGGAAACAAAAAACGGTTCCGTATCTGATTCGAAATTTGTTGTCCATGCGCTCGACGGCATCACGTAGCACTTTCTGTTCTGTATTTGTTTTGTATTGCAACTGTACAGGAAGTGGCAATGAGAGGAATGAGAGGAAGCTGGACTATTTGACCCTGACTGTATGCCATGCTTAGCTGCATGAGGTTTTAAAGGGAAAAACGCAGAGCATATTGTGTTGTAATTTACACATTCACATCCGAACACAAAACGAAAGCAGCATTCGTGTTCTGGAAGTCTTATGGAGGATTGTAATAATTTGCTTTGCAGCCACGATCGGGTGTATTTGGGACTTTCCTCGTTAGAACATGGGAATACTGGGAACTTGAAAAGGCATTGTACAGTGGGTGGTAAACTCTTGGTTCCGTTTCGGGGTGTCGGAAATCAAACATCATAGAAAGCAAAGCCTAGGATTTAGTGAGTAATAAATTTATGATCACGTTCTGCTTGGAAATCTTTCGAAGCGGCAGAAAGATCGCAAAGGCACGTTCGGGGAAGGAATAGATGATCTTTTTTTTTATTGTGGATCATCGCGTGTAGTTTTTCTAGAGTGATAAATATTTGAGAATTAAAAATGCAGAGTTCGTGAAAGGTTTTTGAAAGTATTGTTTTGTGTAAGTAAAATGAAGGTTAAAGACACTGGCTGGTTTTCTAAACCTTATTTAATTTAATTATGTTGAAGAAGTTTTCCATATGTGTGACTTCACTTTACTCTTACTTGCGAATCGTCTTGTTACTTAGTGCATTGAATATACACTAACTGCTTCTAAGGATTGCGCATTACTGCATGCTGAACATTTAACACATGTATAATTCATTTTTACCTATTTACAAATTTAAGGATCCTCAAAAGTGTATACATGGGAAAACATTCTTTAATTTCAATGTAGGGACTTGTAGTCAAAGAAATGCTGATTATTTCTTTTGTTTTTATTTTAAATAATGAATAATGTTAAAAACTGCATTATTGAAGAACAGATCATGAAAAGCATGCATACCTAAAAAATATTACAAAACATTTCATCGTTTTGCGTTTAAACCAACGATATCAACTCAATGAAAAACGAACGTTTAAACAAACATTCCTTGCAAGGGAATCCAAAAATATAGATATGGAATACGAAAAAAAAAAACACGCTTCACTTGTTTGCGGCAGTCGCAGTGTTTACCATCACTCCCTTCATTCGCTTTACTTCCTGCAGCATTACACGCAATGATGGCTGATCAGTTTCGGTGAATGGGAGATTTGATTAAATCTCTTGAAATTATTGTGGGTGCATTAGTTGAGCGAATCAGCCACAAAATTCGGTTTTATTACGATATGATATTGGGAAGGGAAAGTTTGTTAACAAGGTGCTGCGAGTGGAAGTGCACCATAGTGGGTTTTTCATTTTTACCAAGGGGGAAGTACGGTAATTCCTTTGGGAAGACGACCGTACACCAGGGTTATGTTTAAAAGCGGAACGGAGGAACCATATTGCTGTCCGTCGGTTCATCTTTCCACGGTGTATTGCAAATGTAATGCTGCCTTATACACTTTTTTCCAGGCCCATGAAAATCAATTATGCCTGACAGTAAAAGCTTTTTTCTTAATACATCTTGGCTTATACGTAGGTCTCGTTTTTCAGTGCCTTGTTTCCCTTGTGGTTTTTTTTTGCTATTCTAGCAATAAACTTTAACGGTTATGTAAATTGTGCTGGTTGGTCCATTTCTAATTTTTTTTATTCTATTTTTTTCATTTTTAGAACGTACATATTTTAAACAACATTCCGATTTAAGATTTCAGAATATTTAGTGTAGATAGGCGAATAGGAAGTTCAATATATATATTTGTTATTGAATTAAAATTATGCATGCTCAGAAAAATTACCCAATAAATTGCTGTTCATTATGTAGCTTCTTTCTAATAATATGCTATTAATGTGCATTATTGTTTGTAAGAAACTTGTTTCATAGAAACGAAAAAAAGGTAATATTTACCGTATTCCTTCAGCAAGAGAACCTTTAAAGCGACTATTTAGGAATTATGGCATGTTTTTTCACGATGTCGTCATTTTACTTGTTTTTGACAAAGTTCCAAAAACCAATATTTCAAATCATTATATCATAAATTACATTCCAATTCCCTTTCTCATGAGGGTTCCTATTCTACGAACAACCCTTAGATTTTTTTTAGAATTGTCTTTGCAACTGTTGATTAAGAATCATTGTGCATGATCTCATATTTCTTAATCAAGTGATGGTTGGTACTTAGTAGTGGTAAAAAAAGTACCAACTTCTACTACCTAGCCTGACCGGCATACACAAAAAAAAAACAGGCTTCTTCATCGCTTTATGACAGACACATGCAACTTTAATTGGATTTATAGAGCAATGAACGGACACACACACTATCTCGGTCTTTTGGATCCTAGTGAATGTACCGCTACCGGAAAAAAGTTGTCGATGGAAAATTGTTTTTCTTTTTGCACCACAATGAAAGAGGCCGCCTGGCAGTCGTGGATAGGGGGAAATTGAAATTGAATCCAAACCCCTGCCGAAAGCTGACAGAAGCCGGAGCAAACGAGTGAACTCTCCACGGGTAAGTGCATTAACTCGTCGTGCCTTTGGCTCAAGCTTGCTACTGAGCCGAGCGGCTACATTCAACCGAGACAAGTACCGGGTTGTCTAGTTGGGGCGATGAAACACGATGCAATTGCATAGAATCTGAGGCTTCCGCGGGTAAAGCAGTGCATAAATATAATTTGTAGTACAAAGTGTGTGAGCTAGTAGCAGACGTGGTTCACTTTGTGTCTGAAGTGAACGCTTTCAACATTAGCCGCAAGCCAGCCGGTAAGAAGCCCTCGAAGTGTAGGTAAAGAACGCAACATGTCCAATGAACCGTTAGACTGAGACAGGGATGAACAAATATGTTGCAATTTTATTTTTACAAAAGCATGAAAAATATGAATCCTACATGTATTTTTGTATTTTATGAGGTTTTAAAGAAAACATGATATTATTACTCACCTTCTGAAGCATTCATTTTGAGAGCTACTGGAGAATGTCTCGTTTCTAAAATAGAACAATTTTTTTTTTCTTTTTGCTCCGATAGGTGTTGTGGACACAGGATTCGAAAGGAAGGAAAATAAATTACATTTAATAATAGAGTAGGCCAAACGAAACGAGGAGGACGAACTGGGAGGAGCAAACCCCGGTATCGTTGCTTTGCGTGATGAAATACATTTAAAAGATATAGAAATAGACCAGGGATTGCTGTAGACACAGGAGGCAGGACGACAAAGTCCTTAACAAGCGTACTCTCTGTTCTTGGTGTCTTGCCTGTTGAAAGGGAAGGTAAACGTTGGCGGTCTCGTCTTCCTTTTGAGACAACATGCAAGGATCGGGAACCGCAAGGGACCCGCAATCGAATTATACTTTGGCTTTTACCACCGTCAGGCATAATGTTGGTCTGGCGATGGCGATGGTTTCGCTAATCCTGAATACCGGCACCAGGACGCAACCCATGTTGTGGGTTTATTGCAGTGTCTATATGGTATGTCGGCGCCATTCTTGAGACTGTCGTCAGCTTCAGGACAACGGCGCATCCCGGTGGTATTATTGAATGAGACGGTTTGTATGATTTTTATTGCCATTCATTCGCTCCCATCCAATACACCGATGGAACGGTAGAGACGAGAGCAGCGCTTTTAAAATAAACAAAATTAAAGCGTAGTGCTTCTTCTATTCGAGGTGTTTCGGAGCGGTCTCGATATTCCGAGACATTGTGAGGTACAGGAAGTAGTCGTTTAAAAGCCAATACTGTGGCTAAAAGAACACAGCAATTTTCGGGTTTCAGTAAGTGTCTAGAGGTTTTTCTTTTGTATTAGCAGTTTCTTTCTATTGGTTTATGTTAGGAAAATTCTATTCGGCTATGACGCTTTCTGCTTTATGACGCTTTCCTTCCTTTACCAACAGCAGTATTGCTGCGGTTGAAAAAGGCAACCAGACTAGACCTGAATGGATATGCTAATTATGGCGGTGATGATGATGATGATGACTGTGAGGTGGTTGAGATGTTTACGATATTTGGAGGGCAAGGAACTTCCAGACGATCAACGAGTTTGTATGCCGCATGAGTAAAGGAATGGTAAGAGATCATAAGATAATGAAAATATGACCAGAGGGCTTTCCGTGTTTGATGCGAGAGTGTATTGCCAAGAAGTGATTAGGAGCACAGTTGGGGTGTTGTACGAAAGTGATATTTAAGTGGTAGATAATTCCTGTTGGGTTTTTGGGGCTGAAAAGCTATAAATCCATCGTCATTTGCCGTGAAATGACAAATGGTTTGGTAAGATTTTCGAGGAGATAACATCGTAGCAGTAGAATGTATGATGATTGCAAGTGAACGATAGTATGTTTGGAAAGTAATGGCGTTGTCAATCGATGCACAGATATGAATGAATCAGACAGCGGACAGAAACTAGAAAATAAATTTCAAAAAGTTTCATGAAACTCCCCGTTAAATTGTGTTAAGTTGCTTATAATCACAATGACTTGAACTTATGGCAGAGTTTCTTGCTCAAATCTTATCGCATTTCGCAACAGTCATGGATGCAGAGGAAAAAAAGACATTCTTGCCGAGCTAGTTTAGGCGTAGAATTCACGTTGTGTTGTCTAATTAAGCAACGATTTATATTCCACATCAATTTTGTGCTGTCAAAACGAGACCTTTGATGATGCAACGCAGCCGGAGAAGAGCGGATGGGATTGAGGACTTCGATAGAAAAAAACAAAAAAAGCAAAACAGCAAACTAAGCACGACATGACGTCTAATTTTGTGGAATGTTTCGTGTCTCTTTGACCAGTTTTTATGAAGACGAAGAGTGAGTGAATGAAGGAATGCGTGTGAGAGAGGTCGAACCATTTTGGTGATGAGAAACTAGTTCCACCATTTAATGGAATGGGCGAAAATGCAAACTTGAAGTCTACATCGAGAGTCATTCGGGGACAGAGTAATAAAACATTGTGTTTACGGGACTAGCCAATGAGTTTGGTTTTATTTTTTATTTGATAATTCTTTAGGCATAAAAAAATGCTAATGCCTAAGATAAAATGCATGAAAACTAATGCAAATAGCTGTGTTCAACCTTGTTTCAAAATTATTTCCAAAATTCCTGATATTGTTTCAAAGTTACTCCTATGTCTTTAAAGAATCGAGATGAAATACCTTGCGGTTACACAACTTCCGATTTTGATAGTGCAGCTCATCAAGCATGATGACAGATTGGTCACTCAGGTAGATCGAGTGGAACTGCTGGTTGTTGCAGTTTCCGGTGACAATTTGTACCATCCGGGTGCTTACTGCAGAATGTTCAAGGTGTTTGAAGAATTGCACCCAATTCACCGGAGACCGTTGAAATGATGAATGGGAGGTGCGCTTCCGTTGGCTCGGTTTGAGCGAGACGGGCTTGCCATACGAAATGATAAATGAGTCGCAATGAATCTGCACCAGCACCAGAAACTGCATCGTCGCAAAGGAATATTCGATGGAAGAACTAGCATTCCGTAGTAGTCTTTCACTTTCCTGCCGTGAGCATGATTTATGTTCATGGAGGACCGTCATCCCATCCTTTGTGTGTGAGTGTACGATGGCCAAGAGAGGTATTGAAAAGGATGTCGCATGATTCATTCATTAAACGTGTGATGACCTTCGGTTTGCGATGCAAAAGAAGAGCAATTGGGTTTCGTTCCGCTTGTCGATAGACGCACGTCATCGGATGGTCAGATACTTGGATGTGGTATTCTCCTCTCGATTTAGAACACTTGAGCGTTTTTGTTTCAGGAAGAGCATCCCGCAGAATGTGACCAACGGATAAGAGTTTCAGAGTGGAGAATGAAGAGTGATGGCTAGAGCAGAAGTCATTACTTTTTATAGTGCTTTGGGGTAGAGTTGAGACGGTCAGGAATTTCGGACGTCTCGCTGGTTTCTAGACATCACGGCAGAATGCATCACGGGATGTCCTTGAGGTTCCTCTTTTTTATTGATTTATCGAGAGATGTTGGTTATGTTGTATGTGATATCGGTCTTTTTGGAGTTACATGGTTTTGGGAGTTACATGTTAACGGACATGTAAAACACAAATATCTATAAATATATAGAAATTGAAATCATGTGGTCAGTGTCGGCTATTCCTACAGGTTAATGTAGGGAAATAGTATCGATAACCATTGATAATATCTAACTGTTGATGATGGGAAAGGAAACAAGGTAGTTCACCACGTGGATGCTCAGGACCTTAAAAGGTTTCTTTGAACGCTACAGGCCATAAGAAATGTCTAGAAATGGAATATGACGTTCGAGATCGGTCTCGGGATGTACGCCTCCTCGATTGCTCCGTTTCAGGCGAAAATAAACGAGACAAGCGTACAAAATAATAAAAAGAGGGCTTACACACCTGCTGTGTCGCATCATCATACATCCCGCTGTGCTAAGGACAAGAAATGTTTACAGCATGCTCTGTAGAACACATGTGAGTGTGTAGATATTAGAGAAGTAAAGCGACGCGTGCATTTTCCGTGTACGAGACCGTTTAGCCTTAGCGCCTGGTAACTGTCTGCCCTCACGTGCTTTGATCCTTGTACTTTATCCTTGCTTACCCAACCCAAGCCAACTCGAACAAGAATATAACAAGGGTTTCGACAGCATCGAGGCTTCGTTTTCTTGGGTGCAAGCACAACAGCAACAGATCCTTTATCAGCCATTTGCCCTGCATTACCGTTCCCTGAATTGGAGGACCTTTGTTCGGGATTTCTTTCAGTGCTTTGTTACCGATTGTTACTGCTGTTCCGAGTGGTGCTCTGTGTAACAAGGCGACTGGTGGCGTTTGATGGTCGATCGTGATGTAAGATGTCTTGTTATTTGTAGAGTTGTTCTCGTTTTTTTGTCTGTTCTGGTCGATATTGAACTAGCCTACGGGATGCTTTTGTTGTGGAAATTGCTTTTGAACGTTTGCGGTTAGGTTTCCAAATTGGCGTCCGATTGATTCACGTTCCAGCACCTGCTGAAAGGTCTTATGTTGCGTTTTTTTCTTTTGTCAATCATAGCATTGCCACCAGGAAGGGTTTCCATCCGTTTTTAAAACTAAGCAGTAGAGATCAATTCGTTGTCCACTTCAATGAGTAAGGAAACGTTGAATAGTTGGTATTTTTTAAGTGAAACGCATGTATTAGCAACTTTATTGTTTGTATTGATTGTTGACACTCCTGGTTGTTCGAATGAAGGTGAATGAACTAAACCGGTTTAGATGGTGACGCGTGAAACAAGATTTCACACCCACATAAACGAGTATCAATGAAGGGACGGTGTTTTAAGATGCAGCTAACTACGTAACGAAGTCCGAAGTGTAATGGCATCGTCAAAGTTGTTTTTCTTGTGTCGGAAATACGATGGTCGTCGCTTAGAAAAGATGTGTTAAGGTAATGAATAAAAATCTAGTGCATTGGAGATGTCACGAACTCAATAAATCAAGAAATAGTAAAAACCACATGAATCCAAATCAGCAAATAAACTTACTCAATTCGCTCACGAACCGGCAAACGTCGCATTGGTGTTCAACGGGAATTTAGAAAGGGTTGTTCGCAAACTCGTTGAAGGTTTAAAATATGTGTCCCGGTTAATCGTTAGAGGAAATCTGTTCCTTCCTATTCCATTCTTTGAA
>KB666710.1:134103-149028 GCA_000349065.1 Anopheles quadriannulatus | reverse complement strand
CGAGGCCGATCTTCGTAAGGTTTTCGCACAGCTCTTCGATTGTCGTCATTATGCACTCTTTGTTTTTCGTCGTTTCACTTTATCACCGTACTTAGCCCGTTCCCGGACGAGCCCCCATGTAAGAAATAAGGAAACGAGCGGTGTAGGTGATTAAGGAAATTCGTGTATTCAACTTGCTTCTGTTCACAGTGACGCTCGCGGTAAGATTGTGTCGCTCATCGCCTGCTGTCATGCCCTCGCTACCTAGCTGTCATTTTGACGTTTTCGGGGGGTAGCCCTCTCATCCTACAATAGTTTCATAGACAAACAGCCACTTGTTTACGTTATCTTCCATTTAAAACTCCCTCATGTTAAAAAAGCTGAAGATTTAATTTTTGTTATTCCGTTTTGTCTCTTTTCAGGTAAATCAACGATGTCGGGCATCTTCTGTAAAAGTAACATTTGCTACTGCTTTCTTATCAACGAACCAACAAAGTGAATCTGTGATTGGAGTTTCTTGTGGTACATATTCTTGGTGAGTGTTGAAAGAGCATGCACATAGATCCTACAAAACAGAAGGCAGGAAGCGATGTGTTGATGCAGGCTTTAAATCTAAGCGGTATTCTTGGCCAGAGATACAAATTTATTTAAATTGTGTGGAAAAGTCCCCCATTCATGCTTCTTATTTGGACAAAACATCAAGGAATGATAAATCTCGATCTCGGTGTCCCATGGACGTTGAAACTAAGATTGTGAGAGTCAAAATGTGCGTGCGATCATGAGAGAGCATGTAGACTGCAGGTTTCGAGCAGTGAATTTGTAATTTCCATTTTACTTCTTTTGCCTGATCGTAAAACAGGCTAACATAGGAATCAGAGCCACACCGTGCAAAGGCAAATACGTTTGTTACATGTTTCGTATTTTCCATCCAAAATTCTGTTTGGGCTTGGCAAGAAGTCGTTTGCAAAATCTGTGTGATGGTACATTCTACTCTCTTGGATAGTTCAAGGGCTGAAGCAGAATGACAGACATTTCTTCTATTTCGGTTTATTAAGATATTCAAATCAACCCAACTCGGCACTTTGGTGTCTTGTCAGAGTGACTAGATCGGGCATGCTGTATAATCCGAAGAAATGGCTACGTTCTGTCCTTGGTTGGCCGCTTGTGTTGGAGAGCTGGGTCAAGACAGATAAGCAAAGACAGGACCAGAAGAATGCTGTGAGATGGCATCATTGGGTGATATTATACTGGATATTTTATGTTCGTTGTTGGCAGTGGAAACTTAGGAGGTTGATTAGAATATGAAGCGGTTTAGAGTCAGAAGTCGGAGGTAGTGTAGATGCGGAATGAGTTACGATCATGGTAAATATGCATCAGCAGCAAATTGTAATGAGTGTTGACAATGTATCTTCTCCAAAAGAAAACTAGCTGAATGTATAGTCTTAAAAAGAAAAATGAACAGGCAGACACAAAAATGTAGTATTTGGTTGGTCACTAAAAAACACGCAATTTTACAGGAATGCTGCATGAAACTTAATTGCTCACGAAAATGTATCAATTTCTATGAAACGTGTTTTTTTATGTTTATGTCCTTTTTGAACGAAGCAGAAATGTTAAAGTTGTAGATTGTTTTGAAATATGTCCATAACATAGTCTGGACTTCTGCATGATTTAAGCTTTAACGTCTGCATGGAAGGCTGTCTCTTATGTCGACTGAAAATAAGCATCTGAAAGAAAAGAAGCTATAAAGAAGCATTTGAATCAATGCTTAACGAACCATGCCACCGATACACACAGAGTCTAATTTGGTCGCCATTGAACTTACTTATCAAATCCACACAAAGACGGTGGCGGGTAAGGAAACGCAATGAGGAGGATCTGATGACAGGCATTTCAGGCTTTTCCGTTCTTTGAAACATGGTGGTAGCTGTAGTCGATTACTGTGTACTTTCGTTTGGCATACAAGCCTGTGAGAAACACTCGTGTTTGTTGCTCCTCAGGCCTGGAAGTGCTGATTTGATTGGAGTCTGTTTGAAGCTGAAAAGATGAATGAAAATGAGATTAGGATATGGGGCCCTGTAACAAAGCTTCATGTACCACCCGTAGAAAATTGCACATCTTGGACAGTTGTGAGCAGTTGTCGATTTCGGTAGCTTTTAAATTTAATAGTCAATTACAGTGTCCAGCGTGGGGGTTTTGTTTGAAAATGTTTATGAAGGACTAGAAAAGTCAATTTTATTTTCTTCTAGCTGTGAGTTGTATGATAGTACCTCTGAATATTAACGTTGTTATTTTTGCTATCATTTATTTCTTAATATCTTTGTTGCATTAAGCTCACATTTGGATAATATTCAAATCTTATTAAGTCAGTTAATTTATTTTTATATGTGCGATATGTGTTTTGTAGAAGAGCTTTTTAGAAGAACAAAACTATTTTGAAAGAAGGAGGCAAATTCTAAATTCGTTAATCCTCACCACACTCATCCTCGAGATTTCATTCATTTTTGCCACATTAGCCAAACCGATTTGGGCTCCCCTCCAAGGAGATCGTTTGGAATGAAAGGAAGCTGCAAAGCACTTTATCATATGATGAGCACGCGTATAGCCTGCAGCTCCCAAGATCAAACTGTCAAAGTAATTGAATATGTGATTAATCACTTCCCATTAAAGAATGCGGCTGTCAATCATGGAACATGCACAGGATAAGGTCACATAACTCAACGGTGTGGCTTGTGGTGCATGTGGGCTGTAACGTGGGAAACTATGGAGAATGTGACATGGGTTGGAACTGTGTGAAGAATCGAATTGAAATACATCGTCAAAAGGGAAATGTGGACTTCAAGATTTCGATATAAACTGCATCTTATACTCAGTGGTTTATTGTACTTGTAATCTGAACCATTGTATGATAATCGTGTGTCTGCTGCTTGATATGATTGGATTTTACATTTGGATAAACATATCATTCTTTTTCGTGGCATTACGACAAAGGTTCATGAATGTGTACAGTACGTTATGATTGGAAACTTGCATTAGTCTACAACAAATTAATACGGAATATCGAGTTATGTTGCTCTGAACTTAACACAAGAATGTCTAAAACTAATAAATAAACCTTGTAAGTCTGAGATTTTCTAGGATCATCATCAAATATACTTGAATACACTGTGTATACTTGAATATTAGTTTTAATATTCGAATGCATCATGTAGTGTTACTTCTTGTTAAGCTGTTTACACTCACATTCACTGTATCGTAATTAAAGACTACTTGGAATGTTGAAACGTAAGTGCAACCTGATACAAATGCAAAATGCTTTGCAGCATTATAACGTTCAAGTGTGTTTACTTACTCTTGTTACATGGTGCTTACTATATGCAGTATGTACAGAACCGTGTATGAGAGATTTCTGGATGTTGAGACTGACTGGCTAAAAATATTACAACATATCATTTGCAATGAATGAGACATAGTTGAATGGTAAAGAATAGGTATCAGAATCCCTTTTAGCGTGTTATAAATGCTTTTAAGATATTCAAAATAAAGATTACTTTTACTTCAGTAAAGTTTATTTACAAACCGCTTGTAAAAACTACTATGTTACCAAATTGTGCTTTTGAAATCATAACCCTTATTTACGTTTGTAATTTAAAAAAACGTCCTTATTCTTCTTCTTCCTCTAGAATGTCATGTTTTGCCAAAACAAAATAAAATATCGAAAAACATATTCTTGTTCTTCTTTGGCTCAACAACCCTTGTCGGTCAAGGCCTGCCTGTACCCACCCACTAGTGAAGTGAGCTTGGCTTTCAGTGACTTATTGTTACCATAGCAGGATAGTCAGTCCTACGTATGGCGCGCGGCACGGTCTATTTGGGGATCGAACCCATGACGGGCATGTTGTTAAGTCGTACGAGTTGACGACTGTACTACTAGACCGGGGAAAAACATATTACATGACGTAAAACTATGATGAAAACCTTTGAATAACCAAATGCGATCATGGTAGAGTACAAAATGCTAATTGACCTTTGTGTGATTAGTGACGTGAGTGCTCAGGTTTTGTCTGTTCAGCGAGTTTGTACACCAAAAATTGGATTGCTGGTAATGGTGTTCAAATCGTTTCGCAAATGTGAAATCTTTCTATTTCTATTCAGTTGGTTTAATCTCCACCTCCGACTCACATCCAACTTTAGACAGGTTTGTTCCGTGACAGGCTTTAAACCATTTGTGTAGATAAACTCAACACACGCCAACCCAACGATAGGAGGATAAGAGTGAAGGTCTTTGCACGTAGCAAGGCGCCCAGTTGAAGATGTTTTACATATTGAATTAGATTAGAATTAATTCAATCAATTCTGGTCCTTGAAGTACATGACGGGTAGTAATGCAGGATAGCATTCTACACCGCCGGCGGCGAGGCGGAGAGCGACGAGGTATTGCAATCATCTCGGGCAATAGCCTCGACACAATACAGCGACATACAACACTACCGGCCATGTTTGATGGTGTGCATTTGTTTTCTACTTTCACTTGTTCGAGTGCGTAAAAGTGTTCTTCTCGCATAATTTGAGCTCTTTTCATTCAACTGTTCTGCGAACTTGTGCCATGAATGGAAACCGTCTTACAGCATTCGACGAAACACGGTGACCATATACATGAACGACCGAGTCCCAACATACATCTGACAGCCACTGAGCGACTTGCTCTGAGAGCATAGCGATTGCGATACACGCCCTTAAAGTGTATAATGCTCTTTGCCGATTGGACTGCCTATATCCTCGGGCTCTTGGGGCAATGGTAACAAATGGGTCTGGATTAAATTGGATTTGATGCGGATCAATTTGTGCTTATAAATTAGCAGCGACCTCCGGTAGGATTACTACGGGAGATGCTGCACCATCATGATTGCTCTCAGACTTTCATTGAACCTAAGACTGCGGGTTCTTGAGTAGCCGGTCATTAGTTATTGTGGCAGAGATCTTTATAGTAGTTTTCTTAGCAAGCGTAATATAATTATATTTATGAGATAGATTAGCAACATGCAGCGTGCCTTGCGTGGGTGAAAATTTCATGAAAATGTTTTTATGCCAGACAATTCCTTGCGATCCATCGGAGGATTGAAGATGACAGTCTTTAATGCAAGACCAAGCTTAAGAATAATTATGTTTTACTTGCAAAAAGTTCAAACGATTCGTAACTTATCCTATTTTCAATGGCTTGTATTAGAATCAATCATTTGCTCTGAGCGATTTTTTTTGTCACTTCGTAGATGTTGGGTTTTTAATTGGTTTCTTTATTACTCTCTTGCAAAATATTTGTAGCTTACGTGGGCTATAAGATTGTGTATCCATTATCTAATTAACTATTGTTAGTGTCTCAGCTTAGGTCTTTTCGTTGTTAACGTTTCCTTTTAGTTTCAATCAGTTTTTATCATCGTGTATTGACTGCATTATGATTCCTGTCTTTAAAGATTTTTTCTCCAGGCAATGAGTAAAGAAAACCAATTAATAACTATTTCTGTTTCTTTAAATTGCTGTTAAGAAATTCAAAGTGTTCTGTTTTTAATGACAAGAACTTGAACTTTTACCTGAATTAAATAATGCCGTCTGTTACATTTTGAAGCTTATCTCCAATCGTTGATTTTTATTTCTGTCAGAGCATTTAACAGTGATGCTCTTGAAACGATGTTTCCAAAAGAAAAGAATAACAAAAAGAAACCGATTTTTGGCTAATACGGAGAAACTGCAAACAGGCTCTGTTCTTTTATCTTTTTCATCCGATTATCTTTTCTAAGCTAGCTATCGCGCTAAAAGCTCTATGTGTTCTGAAAAAGATGATTATACTATCAAGGATCTCTTTGCATTCGACTGTTTAGAAGTCACGGATAAAAACTAAATCTGTTTTCCAATTCCGTTAGGTTGCTACGGGGTACTTTCCCGTCTGTTCACGGAACTAAATGCTTCCGGTGAATTTTGTCATTTTTACCTCAATGGCCAACATAAGCAAACGATATGGAAAAGAGATGAATTTTGCAGATTGAAATTTGTTATGAGAAATTGCGCTGAACACTATGGTTGGTAATTAAGGAATGTTGGTACCGGGTTTTATTGGGGCTTCTTTAACACGAATACGTGAAACGAAAAGCAAAAATATGTGTAACTAGCAAAATGATATATTTCTAAGATATGCCAATTTTATTTCGGTAACGGTATTTTATTTTTATCTAGGAGTGGTGGGTGAGAAAACAAAAGCTAAGAGCATATCCGTTGTGCCGGTGAAGCATTGAATATACGAGTTTGGCTGTATTTTCGCGTAGAATCCGGCCGGTGAACAAAATCACAATTGAAAAAGTTTCTCGTACTTTTTTAGCTGGTACGGTTTTTTTTGTGATGATAGCGCATGGAGAGAGAGGAACCATCAAATCACGACAGCCGCAGTTCCACACCCAAAGGTGTTCCAAAGGGGAAATGTGTTTTGGTGAAAGAGGAAATTAAAATTCGTTTCCCTATGGCGACAACAGCGCCAACAGCTTCACTGATAACGTTGATGACGACAGAGGTGATAGTTGGATGGCGATAAGTGGCATGGCGCATGTGGGGGTTGTACTTCAAGTTTCCTTTACTTTGTGCTCGGTCTGTACTGCTGCAAGAAACGTTCCAATCGATTGCATGGAAGAAAGCATGTTCTTTCTTTGCGGTTTTCTTGCATCTTTGAAGGAACTGGTGGAATTGTTCTGCAGAAGGTAGTTTGGAGAAAGTAAACACGGCAGCCCCATGGTACCATTGTGTTATTTTGTGCTTCCCCGTGGTATGGAAGCGGTGCTGGGTTCTAGAAAGACTTTGATTATTTGAGCACAGGAACAGCGGATGTCTTAAGGCTATGTTTCAGAACTCGTGTCTGCATTGTAGCAACAACAAGGGTTTTATGAATTCGGTGTAGGTGAAAGGACAAAAACAGTGTTATAGCATAATCATCATAAAATTGGTACCCATACCAGCAATTTTCCACGTCCCGTGTGGAGCTCAACTGTATTACTATTTGGTGGTAAAATTGTGCTCATAATGAGAGATACAGAAAACTCGTTGTAGAAAGTTTGAAAAGAAAAACGTTAACATTGCTGAATGCCTTGCCTTTGGATATATTTTGTAGCAATTGATATAAAAAAGGCCCTGGTTTTTTGGAAGCTGACCAATGTTTAAATAAAATATGTTAGTTAATTTACGAAAAATTATATTATTGTGTGTGCAAATAGGAAATGAGACATTCATTCGCCCTTCGGAAATATTCCACAATTTATTGCATGATAAATGATTCAAATAGTTTGAAAATGATGATGATTCTGCTTGTATAAACTAGTTGATTGAAAACTAGTTTTGCATTTTTAATTGTATTTTTTTAACTTTTAATTGTATTTTTTGCAATGAAGGTAAAACCGAAATAAATAATAATATCCACTGCATAAATGACATAAATAGCAATAGCAGCAGCTACAAAGGGTAGAGCATCCAGAGGCGTAAAACTATAAAATAGACTAGCAGAAGCATAGAAACATTAAAAATATACTTACACTAGCTAATTTTGGAAAAGGTGGCTGGAAATATGTGATGATTATTTAGATACAGCACTGCTATGCGCACCGGATGGGGGTTATGTATATGTTGCACAGACTGCATACGAATGAGTGTTAAAGAATTGGGATTAAGAAGAAATGTAAGAGGTCATCGTGACAAATTTGGTTGGTTAATGTTATCCCAAATGTATGTATCGAGGACGACTAATATGTAGAAAAGAGTGGCAATAAATTAAGTACAAAAATTATGAACTTTCCTTTCCTTTATGTCATAAAAATTCTCGTAAGGCCACATAACCGTATCTTAAAAAATACATAGCGAGAATGACGTGTCTTGCTGTCTTGGAATATTTCGTATTCCTGTAAAATTAATCTTTTACTTTTGGAAAGGTTTATGAAAAAAAAATTAATTTAAATCGTTTGGATTTGTTAAGTTTCAGTTTATTTTGTTGTTGCAGTTTTTAAAATTTTAAATGAGTGTTTTTCATTGTTTTTACCAACCCAAAATTTGTAAATTATTCCTCTTTTTTCATAACAATGGTAATGCAGAACAATTTTGTCATATCATGATTCTTGCTCTAACGCGAAATTAATTTGAATTCCGTATCTAACTTTTGACGAAACTATTAACAAGGGCGAAGAGTCCCCTTCGGAATAGCAACCCTTCTTTTACATAATCTTGTCAACTGTCAGACGAGAAAATGGATAATCTTTCATATGTGCAATCTTCGAACTTGGAAACCCGTTGTATGAAGGAAGCAACCGTGCAAATGGAAATCGTACAATAGGGCTCCTTTGTCGAATGTTTGGATTAATGAATGATGTTTTATTTTTCGTTCGCAACGATGATGCCTCGGTTAATCCGACCTGTGGCAAACCCCTGCCATGGCGAAGTGAAATACTCACGGAAAGGGGAAATCAATTTTTCATTGCTACTGGCTAGGAAAAACTGGTGGGATTTTCGAAACAAACCATGTTGACCCATCCATTAACAAGGGGTTAAATTTTAATCGAGTTACCACCATCGGCAAAGAAGGCGTCAACCCTTAGGCATATTGTAAGCTGGGCAGAACGTTGACGGAGGAGATCGCACTTCAGGCAGAACATGTGAGAGTATAGAGTGCTCTCAAGTGAGAAGGGTTCGATTTCTGTAGTTTTGTGAACCATTAGGCCTTTAGTTTTGTCATAGAAGAAATCATAGATGAAAAAATACTATGTGTATGGTGTTGAATTTAAAGATGACTTGAGAATCTGTTGGAGTTTTGTAGGGGAAGGATGTGTTCATGCAAATAAAATAGTTTTGGATATAGTATTGCAGATCTTAATTTTAATTATCTGATATGATTATTCATTCGATCCTGTTCGTAGGTGTGTTTTGATTTATCTGAAGGTTGGTTGAATACATTACAATAAAATACAACATCTTACATCTCGCATGGATCACAATTTACTTCTATTTGTTAGTACCATACATACCATTTCCGTTGCACGTATTAAACTGGATATATGGTTTTGGCAGCATCAATTAGTCCGGATAAGTAAATAAGGAATTACGCATCTTGTGTCTTTGTTGTCCAATATCCTTTGAGCTATGTAAACTTTTTTTTATCTACTTTTTTTATTTACTACCTTAACGGTCTTGTTTATGTTTGAAATGTGCAATAGTTCTTTGTTTACGTCTGATGCTTCGGTAATCCGCATATCCTTATCATTGACAGACATAAAGCCCATGATCACGATAGAAAAGGAAAATAAAATAAAAATTCTGTAAACTAAGACTTGTTGCAGACATCAGATTTGCTGTTGTTATATGACAGTTCGTCAAAGTGGTCGTTTCTTCTTTACATAATGCTTTGGCAAACAATTATTTGCTTCCTTTGGCATGTGACGAGCATGACGATGATGTGAACTGCGCACTCATTCTTAACTGCAGAAACTGTTTGGAACGGGCTTGCCCAAGCTCTTGATATGGTTAAAAAAGTTGTGCGAAAGATAAATGTAAATTTACTCTGCCAAACAATGGCAAATACACCCTCTGTAGAATGCCGAGGAATTAGCGCTTGGATGAGTTTGCTGCACGTTGTTTATGTACACAGCGTGCCAAAATACGGGCTCGGTGCTCAACAAGCAACCAGAAAAGGACTGCTCAATTAGTTGGTTGGTTGAGTAAAGCTTCCAAAAATTAGTGCGTCGTTCCATGTTTCACGTTACGGTAGAATGTTGTAGTCGGAATGTTTGTGAAATGTAGCTTCCCTTTTACAGCAGTTGTTTGCTACGCCGTTATCGAACTACGCACGATGGTTTTAGAGGAAGAAGCGTGATGCTAGGAATATGCTTTCATCAAAACTACAAAATTGGAAGCAAACATGAAGAAATCACGCATCTTCTGTTTACGGACGCTAGCGCGCGTAAGAGTTTGAAATAATATTTTAATAATTAATCCATTACGTTTCCCAAGAGCGGCACACAAAAACACTTCAGTGTTCACCCTTCTATCCAGGGATGCGTAGATTAAAAATGCGTGCCGCTCGGTGTTGTTCTGCCACAGATGCGTCCCTGTTCTGTGTTTGGCATCTTCCCTGTAGAGAATCCAATTATCTGGTTTATGTTGCACGAGTTCTCTATTTTTACTACCGTTCCAAAATGGTAAGCTACCGGTCGGTTGGCCCTTCCGTCTGTGTATGTACCGCAATCCCGACCAGCTCGTCCATCATGTTGCACATCAGAGCGGTAAGAAATGGAAATAATTTCCCGAGGTCGGTAGGGCACAAAAGTGTACCATGAGCTCCCGTGAGCAATCGCGTGTGGCTTTTCGAGTGAAATTTCATCCCAATTCAATCATTAGGCAAACATACGATCCTTTCGGTAGCACACGGCACATGGTGAGAAAGAACACGCTTCTGTTTGTTCGAAAAGACGTGTTCTTAACCGTGCTTAGTGCTCCCTCTCAAGCCACCGGCTCAAGTGGTACCAAATTCGAGTGCATCCGATTTAATGTCCGGTCGTGATTGTCGAGGTTGAGGCTGGAAAATGATGCAGACAGAATTGCGGCTCTCCTTAGGCGATGCAGGGGTACATTTATTTGAGAGATCCCTCGGAATCATGGACATCTAAGAATTAATCTGCAACAGTAGCCAGAACTGTGGCTCAAACTGTTAGCAGTGTGCTCTAACCTTAGGGCAGTAGCATTGATTGAAGCTTCAGAACGAGCAAACTACTACGGAATGAGAAAGGGAAAAGGCCGTTAGGTATCGGCCGTCCCAGTCATCTGCTGATTGTTACCAGCCATACACGTTTGTGGTTCGTCAGTGCACACCTTCCCTCCGGTAGCATAACGCTATATCGTACGCACACGTTTCGATCCGGCATTCTACTGGTAGAAGCACGGTGGGAGTAATGCTTTCATAAACAGTGAAGAAAATTGTTGTTTAAGCACTCCGGCACTGGTGTTGGTCACGTTCGCTGTTTAATCTCTCCCCGCAATGCTTACTGAACCAGGGTGGTGATTTGTGAAGCGAGGTGAAGGCTCGCTGGAGGGCAGGTCGAAATGCGAATTGGCTGATATTGTAGTGCAATTCTATTCTTTGAATTCTGAAGGATGCTGATAGAAATTGATGTTGCAAATGGATTGCTCAATCGTTTCACTACTGAATTTGGTTAGAGTTAGTGTACCTTTAAGCTCAATTTTGTTTTATTGTTTTCTTAAAGGACTCAATTTGTACATGCAGTTGAGAGTCAGAAAAATAATTCTGAAATATTTGTTTGAGCTAGTTAAAGGATGGAAATGAAATCAATCCTCATTTTGTTGATATTCCTACTCTCTTAAAGAAAGGTTCAAAAATCGCGCTTGTTACATTATTTTTCCCAGCAAAGAGACAAGAGGAAAATAATAATAACTGATCTTTTGTTACTTTTTACTTTTTTAAGAGGTATGAAATTACGCCCCTATGAGCATGCGGTTCTTTTATACAGCATGTTAACCTTAAATATTTCAAGTGCAGATAAGCCACTGAACATAATAATTCTAAGTGCCATATCAATTTGAAACATATTGTAGAAGACTTTTTTTCCAAAAATCGGATGACCTAAGTTACATTTACGATACCGTGCACAGACAGTACGAAACTCAATTTTGACTTATCAAGAAGACGAATCTCCGAATATTTTTTTTATTGCTTACCACTGTTCAGGGCAGCATTGCAACATGATGTAGTGAACACAAAAACAAACGCAAGATACGAACAGATGGTGTTGTTTGATAATAATATAGCACCTTTCCAAATGCAGATGTCGTATTTGATGTGTGCAAATGGAGGGCCTTCGGCGTATCTAGAAATGAGAAGACTTATCAAGCCAACAGTTTAAAAGACCTCCGCTTGTATATTGCTAAAAGTTTCTTCCGAATTTCGTACGCACAGCGGATAATGTTTTTAATACTGAGATTAAAGGCTAGAAAATCAATATTTTTATAAATGAAAGTGGTTTTTAATAATGTTTTTCTTCTTTTTACAAAATGTATGTACCTTTAGAAAAAAGTTGCTCTGGATAATTGTCAGAGTTTCTTGTAACTTCGCAGTACTCTATTTGTGCTCGTATGCATATAAGCTTACCTAAAGAATGTTCCCATTTTCGTTTTATGCTTCGTTCCGCAATGCGAGGTGTTCGTTATCGAGTTTCCTGTGTTAAAGCATATGCTTTCTAAACTGCTTTCGTAGTGCTTATCAGCGTTAGGACTAGGGCAATTATTTGAACACGAGCAAGCTGTCGAATGGTCAGCTTGTACAAATATTTGCTTTGTCGGAAGCCATTTTAGCCAGGTGCTGTAGAAAAATTCAGATTTTTCGACTAGGCTTAAGGAGGACGATATTTTATTAGGAAGCTAGATAAAAACGACAGTTTTTATTACTCTTTAATTATGTGTTTAGTTCGTAATGTAAGCTTTAAATGTGTATTAAAAAGTGATTTGAGATATGATGACAATGGTTTTTGTGTTATTTGTATTTGTATTTACTCTGGTATTTTGCATGAAATTCATATATGTTCTATTTTTTGTTTCATTTCAGATTCAACACGCGAATAAGCAATATGTCAATAATGGGATTCATTGACGCATTTATTGAACCTTTTTACCTCATTAGCCATTCTGATGCATCAAAAATATACTTAAATTGTCAAATTTTCGACTGTTCAAGCCATATTTCAACGAAGCCACCTTATGTCATACAGTTTGAGATGGTAAATGGATGCATCAATAAAGCACAACATACGAATCCAAATTGCACACCTTCTCCAACGATGTCGTCGAGTATGATCGGTTGAACCTAACGGTGTTTCGTGAAATGCTTCTTCGCTAATATTGAAATGCCCGGAATTACCACCGTTTATGTGAACTATAGCTAAATTATTTTCATAATCAAATTAGTGAATGTGATTGAGTTTTCATACACTCCAGCCCCTCGTTACATAGAAAGAGCAACCGCTATCCGAGGCGAACCGGCTTGACTTTGGTGTTTATATGTTGAGTCTTGCTTATATGTGGAAGTGAACAGATGTGCAGTGTGGTATGACCGTACACTCTACAGAAGTGCTGGTTTAATTGAAACCGTATTTTGTATAAGTACAATCAGAACTAAATTCAAAATCACGAACAAACATAGACTTTTTGAGGCAGAAGCAAATTTGGCTCAGAAAGGATTAGACCAGACCATATGTGCTTGTTGCCCCCTAGCTACGAAAATTTGGATAGAACGTGACTGTGTGGTGGTTGGACGAGTTAAAAGCCTCTCATTGTGCTCCGGAGGTGTGAAAGTGTGCAAATGAAAATAATAATCATCACCATTTATTAATTATTCCCTGCAGGTGGAGTATACCAGTGTGAGTTCGTAAGCGAAAAGTGTGCGGCATATAGTGCATGTGGTTATAGATTCAGTGTTCATTCCCGCACAGTATTGAAAGTTCACGTGAATGTGATCGCTGGAATCGGTGGAAAGGGTTGCAAAGCGAAGGCGCTGCATGAAGCATACCCTTTGGGTGTCGACATTCACAGCAGCAGCAGACGCGTTTCGGGCAACATGATGATGACCAAACGTGGGATTTGGTCAGGACCACAGTTTAAAATGTTGATGCTGCTGACCGTTACGGTGGTACTAGCGCTCGTTGTGCCATCGAATGAAGAACCGTACGGAGGAGGAGGAGGCTATTTTGGAGCAGAAACACGATGTCCGCGGCTATGTTCCTGCACAGGCACGACGGTAGATTGTTCCCATCGAGGATTGACTCAGGTGCCTCGGAAGATCCCATCGGAGACTGACAGACTGTAAGTACGGAATGCATGTTACAATGCATAATAAGATTTGTTTGTGTTTTTTTACATTCATATGTACAGATAAGTGAAAGTAATGTAATTTGATATCTACATCTTAAGTGACACTTGAAAATACCGACGTAATGTTTCAAATACTTTGAAAATATTATGTTGATGGTACTATTTGATGCAAGCTCAAAAAGTTACAAAATAGTTGGTGCCAAACACGTCGGTACTATCACGGCATTATATATTGTATTGTTTTGCATCAAGCATCATTCATTTGAATCCATCCTGTAATGGAATACGATAACTTGACCTCGAACCATCGGTATGTTCGCCCACGCTAGAGATATCATTGCCTGCCGACGCACATACGGTGAAGTAAAAGTGAATTGTGCAAGAACTTAATATCTTCATCATTGCATGTGTAAGACCTCCAGAGTGCTTCTCCTCTTAATGCAAAAGAAAAAGCAAGCCAGGCTGTTGATTTTCTGTGCATGTGTAAACTCTTTCGGTGAAACAACAATTTTATTTACGTAGCCCAGATTCGCCGATAAACCAGCTAACCCAATGCTGTATGAAAAAGCCGTGTTTTAATCCCTCCCGCTGTGGCAAAAAATGTGACAAAAGTCGCGTCGGTAAGGGACAAGCAATTCACGAGTGGCGGCAAGGGTTACCGATTTAAATCAAACCACAAAACCCTGAACCAAACAGTTACATGGTGCATTGGAGATAAATAAAATACGAATTAAAATGTAAAACATACCACAGCGCGGCATCCACCCACATGTAGTTCAACGAGTTGGTTTATTTTTCAACTGTAGACGCCGGGGTTCAACTGGTTGTTGACAGACAGAATCTGCTTGAAGCATTTGAAGCTAGTCAGTCCTTGAGTACTGGCAGCACGATCGAGAGCGACTGTTTTTCATCGCTCAAGTCTTTCGATCAGCCGCAGTGTAGCAGTTGAGAGACGTTGCTGTGTTACATCCCTCGGGGTGTATCTCATTGTAGAATGGGGCGGTGCTTCGCTCGATTCGCACGTCAGTTAGACATTAAGGCACATTGAAG
>KB666710.1:0-33710 GCA_000349065.1 Anopheles quadriannulatus | reverse complement strand
AAAGATGGTCACTTCAACCCGTTTGTCAATGAACTTCAATTCCCTCCGTCACCCGTTGCTAGTGTAGCTAGTCGACAGAATACTTCAAACAGTTTAGATCGTACATGACATCACTGCATAACGCGAGGTGATAAATAGTTCAACCGTCCACCTAATTGCGTCTCTAACGATGTGCAGCTGTCCAATGAGTCCAACTGGACGGTCGTTCGGGTATGTTGTTAAATGATCTGGATACACTTTTTTTCTAGATTCTGTCACATGCATTAGCAAACCTACACTATCGGTAGCGAAAAACTCAATCATTTGTTTATTCATGACTGCATATTGCACCGTGCATGGTAGCAGTAGATGTCAGCATGTTTTAATGCTAACGATACACACTGCCTATTTGTTTGCTACCGTTATACAACATGGAATGGAAGAATGGAAGTTCATTTCGAATTTTCCTACGACAAGCCAGGGGATTTGAGTTAAAAATGTGTGTTGAGTGACACAGAATGCCATTCTTCCCGAAGTCGAAACCCGAAGACTCAAACTCATCTTATTAATTCTTTCGAATAAAATTTGTATTAAATCGTTTTGATTGTGTTAAAATAATTCTAACTTTTTTCTTTTCACTTTTTTTTCTTTTTTTCAGGTAAGTCCCTTCAGAATTATTCGTAAACTTCTGGCAAACTTGAAAAGGACGTAAGAAAAACAATGCAAAGAATAGAAAAACGACATTAACAGAAATTAAATTGGAGATGTTTTGGAAATACATGTCGTGTATTTATGTAATGTACACATTTGTTCTCATTTCGCTATGCAGCTTTGTTTTGAATGAACCTTCAAAGTAGAATTGTTGCAATCTGTCATGTTTTTTTTTTGGGTCAGAAGGAATGAAGCTGTTTATGTTTCCTCCCTCCTATGGTACTTTCCGTTTTTCTTGTATCATTTTATACAATTTCGGTCAGTATGTTTTGACGACTGTTATCTAAATATGCTTAATTCTCTATCTATACATACGAGCTCTTTTCGATGATTTGCATATTTTTCTCGTTTATTTTACCACACTCACACATGTGCTAATCGAGGTCAAAAAGGTTCTGTAACCGTGAATTGTAATGAGGTCAAACCAATTCCAGCCATGTGTTCGGTAGATTTCTGATCCTTTTGAAGTGGGAACAACGTGTGATATTGAGCGCCTTTTCAGCATTGGCACATCATCATCACCAGCCCAGGCATGTTCAACAACCTTACTCTTGTAATGGTTTTTCAGGAAGTGGGAAAATCAATTTTGCTGCTGTTTAGCTCCACTGAACGTTTTGACCTGCAAACATGTTCACGCAGGCACACCCACCGATACTACTTCGCCGAGGAAACAACTCACCAGGAAGCAAAGTAAAAGTTTTTAATTCAAAACCATCGACAAAGTTTATCAATTTTGCTGTCATTTCCGATAGAGTCTGAGCTTCAACCGGTCCTGGCTTTGCACTGACTGTAGAGGACTAACCTAGTAAAGTTGGGAGAGTAAGCTCGAACCCAGAATAACAATACCTCCGGTAGACAGTCTGACGCCCCAGAAACACTGCAAGCAACTCTTCCTGATCGACATCGGGTAGACGACGGATATTTGGTTTGCTAGATTTCCATCAAATGCAAATTATTCTCCAGAGTTGTCGAAAATATTAAAAGTCTAATTAGTTCTGCTTCCTGCCATCGTTTGCAGATCGTTGCTCGATTCTCGGCCTCGTTCCATAGGCAACGGGTAGAGCAGCTGAGGCTAACGACATTCTTTCGTCAAAATCAAAGCACTTTTTACGGCTCAGCGGTAACAGCATCATCTACCACTTCAAACGAACGATCTCTTGTCCCGGGGGGAAACAACGCAGCAGTAGCAGTGGGTGGCAAATGATATAATAATTTGCCAGCCACAACTTCAATCACACCTTTCCCGTCAACCGTCACTCCTTTCGATCTCCCAAGACAGGATGTTAAAATGCTATTCCTTTTATGTGGATGCGTTGGAAACCACAACAGGGGCGCCCAATGTGACGTCAATGTCAGGAAAGCCAATGATTATAAAGCAATTTGGTGCAAACTTTTCCCGGAAGCTTTCAGATGTGTGTTGCCAGCCCTTCCTTGCAGTTTGGGTCAGTAATTTAAAACTACGGTCTTTGTGTGGTCCAAATCATCTCAGACACTCTCATCGCGTAGGA
The DNA here is from genome assembly GCA_000349065.1 of Anopheles quadriannulatus. Classification (NCBI taxonomy): domain Eukaryota; kingdom Metazoa; phylum Arthropoda; class Insecta; order Diptera; family Culicidae; genus Anopheles; species Anopheles quadriannulatus. Next base: position 31,512 of record KB666710.1, on the reverse strand, counting down.
CCAAATTTCACCTTGAGGTTGGACGACATGCACCGCATGTCAATGATAATTTTACTGCTGATGTATATGTTCAGGATATGTGCAATAATATTTTGAAAGTCTATAATTTTGTCACCAATGTGTCGAAAGGTTCTGGAAAGGGTATAGTAAAATGTTATGGTCAAACTCACTGCTACAGTATCCAGACTAAAACCGTCGTTTAATAAATCACTGGACCCCAGAAAACTTTTGGAAATTGGTCAAATGACAAATTTATACCATAATATCAAATTGCTGTCTATTATTTTGTTTTTTTTTGTGCTATTTTTCTGTTTTTTCTCAGCTTTGTGAGAGCATCATCATTTTATGAGATTTTTCTAGAAAATGGTCTGTTCAGGATGACTCTGGGAGAGTACTGAGAATTTATCGCTTACAATCGTTTGTCAATTTCAATTGTATTTCCATGCTGAGTATTTTAGTTTCTCTTAGAATAGATGAATTGATAAATTACTGATTATGCTCTTTTATTTAATGGGTACCGCTTTTGATCATCCAAGTTTAAATTGACACAACCAGCTGTGGACTAATGGATAAACCAAATAATTGAAATTTTACTCGTCTGCAACACTATAGAATCATTTTTATTATTTAGTTCAATAACGATTAGTTTTTTCGATAAACTAGCCTCTGCTTTTGAATAGGTTATAGAGTAGATAGTTTGGTATAGAATAATTCCAATCACGTTCAATTCAAAAGGATTTTTGTATTTCCTAGCTTGAATCGGTTCGTATTTTGCTTGGCAGTGTCTTGGTCCATTATTATGAAGTCAAAATAATAAAAAATCAATTCATGTTATTCTCTTACTGCTACCAATGCGGATTCTAACATCATGAATAGACCAACATGATGGGCACAACCTTCCCAGTTGAATCGAGATGCATAGGTAGTTTAAACCGTTGTGCTTTTGAGTGTAGTTTCTAGATAAGAAATGGAATTGAAACAGGTCCATCGATCGATGTGAACACACTACTAAATACGGGCAGTCTCTTGGTACGGTCGTCAACTTGTACGGCTTAACGACATGCCCCTTGAGGATTCAATCGTGGTATGCACCATTGCCGAATGGACTGACTCTCCGGATGCGTGGTGCTAAATAAGTCTCAAAATCCTGAATATAAGCTGTTGTTTCGCCAAGTGGTAAATGAAGAACACTATTGAATTCAAACTTAAAAGATGTGGTTATAAAAGGGGTATAAAATGTTATGTCACAAAAAATTAAAATTAAAACAAACGATAAAAAAATATTTACCAAGAGTATTCATCTAAAACAGTTTAATTCGCTTATTTTCAAATATGTTACAAATGCACTATTGTGTGCTCCCTTCCTGTTTCATTTGTTGGTATGACAAGGAAACCATCAAATGCATTGCAGGTTTCTACCAAAGTTACTCAAGTGCGCGGAAACTAATTTCGTTTAGACAGTGTAGCAATCGAAACTGAGTGCTATCAACTGATGAAATGTGACGCAGAATAGGTTTTTCATGACACCAAGCGTTAACACTTGCTATCTCTTTCTTTCATAGAACACTGTTGGGGTGACGAAATATATGCATCAAACAAACGATTGTCCCGTTGTATGAGACTGTCCATGTTCCAGCATATGCTGGTTCGTGTATGCAAAGCGAAAAAATAATAAAATCAACTAAAAGGTATCCGTATGGCAATAACTGTTCAAAGAGCTAAGTTCCGATAACTGGCACCCAAAATCAGTAGTCTCGTAGTCTGACGAGTTCCAATTGATTTCAACTGGTTCTACTAAGGAAAAGCAGGTAGAGCAAAATGTATGCCTCCAACATGTGTTCCAATATCCGAACATGCCCGTGCAACGATTCTCATCCTTTCTACCGGCGCAACAGTTCCGCTGCGAATGCGGAAGTAATTTGCCACTGTACAAGCTTCTGTTCCGCCTAGGTAGGGTAGCAAATGGAACATTTGCTGCTACACATTTCATTTATCATAAATATTTATAAAGGCAAACACGCGTACGAGGACACTGATGACTTCTGCCAGCGACAGGTAGTAGCAAACGGACGTAGTAGTCACGTGCCGTCCCTTGCTAGGGACCATTTTGATTCAGGTTACTGAACACGGTGAGGCATATGGTGATTTTTTTCATTCAGTTTTGTATTCTTCTACCCCATCTTACGTATTGCCGTTGTGCTAGCCGTACTCTGGGGTTGTGTGCTGATTTTAATATCAACTTCCATGCGAAAGTGAATGATGTTCAAGCTAGTGAAATTGATGTTTATTCGAGTTAGTACATTTGTACTTTTGTACATTTGTGCGGACCATAGTGCATTTAAACGATTTGTATTGTAATGTGGTGTGTACTTTTTTGTTTGGCAAACAAATATCATATCGTGCAGAGTTAAATTTCTATCAAGTACTAACGTTTACTGATGTAAAACTGTTCGAACTTCTTCCATGGCTCTTTGTTTTTCCCCTCCGATACGGAATTGTTTCTAGCTCACGACCCAACCATAGAATATTATTTAACATTTAAATGAAAAAGGATACAGTTTGAATAAAACATGTAAGTGTGGTTTCGTCAGGTTTGCTTTCCTTGAGGGTTGATTCATAATACGAATATAAAAGCAGCAGCTTGTAAGGCAAACAGTAGAAAAATTTAACAAAATTAAACATTTGTTCTCATACGATGCATCGAAGTACAAAACGAAAAGACTAAAGATAAGAATAAACCAACAGAAGAGACAAACAGATAATTGTCATCGTCACATCGTTAAACCGCATCGGTGGCGCTCCCAAACATATTAGGTTTACGCTTCGTAATCCCCCAATTGATGATGCGCTGCGTATAGGTCCCGCTAGAGCAAATCTAAGAGAAAAAGCATTAGCTTCTGTTCGGCAGTATGGAAGCGATATAACATCCAACATTGAATCGATGACATTGTGAAGCATGATGACGAAGCGATTTTCCAAAAGAAAGACGAGCACAAAAATTCCGAAAGCGCAACCACAATGTCAAGCGATTGTTGACGAGCTTGTGCAGTGAAACGACGAGTGCTGGTGTTGGGTGTCACAGTTTGCGGCTGGCATGGCATCAACGTTCTAGCGGAGCCAACCCAGCTTCCGAGCATGTTTACACGCCAACGAACCGATCACTCTCAGAAAGGGTTGTCAGCCGATATGCCTTCCTCCCTTTCGGAAAGCTCCCCACCTACCATTGGGAGAAAGGTGATTTTCCGTCTCCACCGGGTATTGTTCTCCGACAACCGTGGTTGATTTGTCGTCAGTGTTGTGCCGCAAAATCCCATGCCACAGATTCTATCGGGATGCTTCGGAGCGGTTTTTTGATGTTTGCGGTTTAACTTTTCCTCGTCTCTGCTATCCGTTCCATCCAGGACACCGAACAAGATCTCGATAGCGGAAATTTATTTCATTACTCCCACACTCTCTGCGCTGTGGGTTTGATGTTTTTTTTCCGTGTCCGTCTATTTGCGATGGAGACGCACACAAGCTCATCTACGTTCGGTATCGTTTGTTGTACGATGATGGATTTATCCTATCGTATTGTTAAGTTTTTCTTCATTTTATTGCCCTTTTTGTTGTGGAGAGAATCGCTGTCGCCCCATGTTAATCCCCCTTTGCGTATTTTATTTTGTGATTTGTAATTTCTTTTCTTTTTTTTCTATACATCCGACCATCCAACCAGCTTCTGGATATTAGACCTAACTTCTTGCACAGCTCCCTGAGAATTCTCAGATTTTCATGTTTTATATAGGCGAGTGCCTTGCACTAAATGCTTTACAATTTATTTATATTTTTAGAATATGTTGTAATCACTATTAGTTTGCTGTGATCGTGTTTATTTCCTAACATACATAAATCACACCTTTACGACAGCTTTTGTAATCGATCCATTGTCTCTCGATTGCATTCAACATTCAACATACATCAAACCATCCCAAATGTAGCCACTATCAGCCGCCCAGCCCTATTGTTATTGTCTTTTAAGTCAACATCAATCACACAGCAGTTGGGACACGGTCTGCGCTCCCTCGGGCAGCATGGTTTGAAATTGCATTTATTCTGCTGTTAAAATACATCCATTCATTCGTTCCCCCCTTCAGGTTCCAGCTTCATTCGGTGGACAATTCTAAATGCATGAGAGCCATCAGAACTCCGCACACGAACCATTACTAATTCAATTCAATCATGTGCGCTTCCCCTATCGCGCTGTGGGGGTTTGGCCAAGCATTGTCGGTGGCATTGCATTCCAGCAGCCTTGACTAAACTGTTGTTATTATAAATTCGTAACGAAAAATTTGATTGCCCCAGCATTGACCGAACGCATTCCTTCAAATCATAACTTTTGATCGAGTTAGAATTGGGCGGTAGGATGGACAGCTAAAGCGCACCACTGCCTGACTTAATTGAACGTAAGAGTGACAACCGAAACGAATGCTGTAGCGCTGATAAAGATGATGGTACCGCACAAACGTAGCCTTTTCGAACCGACTTTTGACAGTTATTGTCATTGATTACGGCTCACGAGTACCACTTTTTGTGCGGGCTGTCTGTTAGAAGTTTGAGTTGACTACTGTTAAATGGCGTAAAATGAAATTTAAACTTTCATGCCATCATTTTTTTTTATTTCTCCAAATCCAATAATCACTGTCTCCATCGTCGACATGCTTCGAACCAGCATATTAAATTTCACATCTCGTCCCAATCAACTATGCCGTTTTCCGTTTTGATTTTATCATAAATTGTACTGGGGCTCAACCCCTACGAAACGGCTGTTCACAATAAATTGTCTGAATCAGATACGCTTTTTAATTACCATAAACGAACGGTAAACGATCAACGAATTTAATTGGTAAACCTTGATGTGTATGTGTCCGTTCACCCCGGAGACAGGTTGGTTGAGTATCCAAAATATGGTTTCTAGCATCCAGAACCTGTACGAAACTTATTCATGCTTCCCGTTAGTCCACAACCGCGTACGCTTTGATGCAGGCATGTTTGAATCAACTGCGCACCGTATTGTGTATCGATTTCCGAAATCCACTCCCAGTCACGACCGTTGTGCTCTCACCAGTGACCCCACCGTGTGGCAGTTGTAAATTAAATTTGGCCGTTTATTTTCGCAAACAAACAATTCTCCATTGGTTGCGTGAAGGTAGTGTGTGATTACAACCGGATTAACTGGATTATGTTATTTGTACACTGTGTCCCTTTCGAACTACTTGACTCTTCGCTTTTGCCCGTGCACAGAGCTTTGCCCCACAAGAAGCCTTTTAAAATCGATTTTCATGCTCGTACACCGTACCCGGTGGGGAATATTAATCATCAACGGTATCATTCGATATCGTGCACAATGTGGCTTCCGCAGGTTTATCATCCTGCTCGGGGTTATGGGGACGCGGGTGTGCGAATGCTCACCTCATGCTTTGGATAAAACACACCTAAATTTGTCTATTTCAAAGGCTGCTCCAACTGAGCAGCACACCCAAAGATTGATAAATGGCGCGCAATATATTTTAATTAAATTCAGCACAATCCACCTGACGAGCACAGCACGTGCGCTACACAGAGAGAGAGAGCATTGGTATGCCGAGTGGCAAGCAAAACATAGCATTTCTGTAACCATCCAGCGTGCGCCACCATTTCCAATTCTTAGCATCCACTTCCGTACCCAAATGGCGACGGGACAATCTTTTCCCGTTGGTAGGTGAATCTTTGCACCTTCCTACTATGCACAGTGGCACGCACAAAAGGTGCAAACGCGCTCCGTACAGGCAACCGACAAGCAGGTGTATTACGAACAGGGAAAGACGAACAACCTGGACGGAAGGAACCATCGAAAGGTCATTCCGGGTTGAAGGTAGCAAGGGTATGAAACTTTTTCGCAGAGGATAGAGAGCCTCCAAGTGTTTTCGCGTCTGCCGAGGTCGCGAAATAGTTGCGCTAGTAGTGGCAAACAGACAAGGAGGAAAAAGTTTCTGCTTTCTCTTCTGCCTTAGTAACGAACCACAGCTATGGGCGAAGAAGATTTATTGGAGTTTCATTCGCTCAAAGTTACTCCTGTGTTGCGATTTATTCGTGTTTTTTCTTCTTCTCCGATTCACGCAACACTTGGCAGCGATAGAAAATTCGGTGAAAGGGGTCTGTTGACAGGTTCCGGTTGGGAAGGAGTTGACTGGGTGAAAAAGGGGTATTTCAACAGCCTGTCGTAGCGAACACAGCGAAACATTGTTGTTCTAATTTGTGCCACGTCGTACATTGTTTCCGCACTTTCACTTGTTTCACATTGTCCTTTCCACTGTAGAACATTTCTCCCCCCCCGATCCCATACACACGGAGAAACGCAAATTTCCGTGATCACCACCGTGGACCGTGGTAATTTAATTTCCAATCCCAGACATTTAAGCAATACCGTAGACACGGGCATTTAGTAAATACAAAAACGGGCTGCTTGACAGCTTCAAACAAGCTCCCCGGGTCGAACCGGACTAATTTGGAGCACGTTTGGTAATTTATTAACATTCCGCGCCGCATCTGGGCTTTATGGAAAATCGAGATATTCAACAGTGCCTTGCACGACGACCGGCAAGGGATTTGATTGGAAAAGTTATTCCCTCCTGTTGGGCGGACTAAAGGGTGAAATGAGAGAAAACATCTTACCAAGCTTGCAGGCACTTTCATTTACATTCCTTACTTTCGCCCAAGCTGTCACTAAAAGGTTGCGTTCACTTATTCAATTATGTCAACTGCTGCCATAACGGAAAGCGCGATAGTAATTTGATTCGTCTGGCGTGGTTGTTATGTTCCGTGCAATGCGAAGAGGATGTGAATAATTGGCGATCTATTTTGAAAGGTTAATTTGATCTGCGAGGGGAAATGGTTAAACGCATTAAACGCATTTTTTTTACTAGCAGTTTGTATTTAAAGCTTATTTACTGTCCGCGCAAATGCTGAACTAATGTTGGACTATTATGTAATTTTAATATACATGTTTGTTAAAGTTAAAAAACACTAAAAACTATAAAACACTTTCATTGAATGACAGTTTCAACAATTTTAATGTGAATAATCTATTAAATTGATTAAAAAACTCCACATTTCGTTTTTTAAATCATACTCACTGCTTCAAAACATTTCATTGCTGTGAAAACTTCGTACAGTTTTGATCCCATAATCCCCTCCATAATCCGTAATGTTATTTCTCCGTTCCAGTTCGCTCAACCCCTCAATTCACTGTAAACCTAGCAATCGTTTTATTACTGCAACCATAATGGCTACCTCAGTGTTAAACATTTTTACGCTGACCATACAGCTCGATTGGATTGGAAATACCTTCAGAAAATTCAATTTAAACTACCGTCCGACCACTGTGGAATAACGAACGTAACGCTCCATCTAACATGCGAGTTGCTCCCGTGTGGGCTATAATAATTCGTACCCAACGCACAAGTATCCAACGAACAGCTTAGGCAACATCCTCATCCCTAACCAAACAAGGTAACAAAAGCATCCCTAAAACCGAAACGAACACCAGGAACGCGATGCAGGGAGAGCAATTTTAGCTAAATTTTTGATGAACCAAAAACGTCAATAAAATATTTTTCCCTTTCGCCGAAGGTTAAACGGTGCTGGTACGTGTTCCACCAACTCCGGTGGCCGTCACGTAACATGCGTCTGATGTGAACGTCGTAGCTTCCCGCTCCTGGGTAGCTCCCATTGCATGTTTATTGCAACCTAAGAGGGGATGTTGAATTTTTCAAACCATCCAACCCCATCGGACAGTGGAGCTGTGGAGTGTGAACTCATCCTACAGAGTGTTGCAGCTTCTCGTATAGCGTGCCTGTAGGGTATTGTGCTTTGTTCAGCTTTGAATCATCATGCTTGTAGTACTATGAGTTGCTGCGAAAAAACATGTACGTAACAGAAAGAACGAAATGTCTCTCTAGATGGATCGACGTATGAAGGAAGAAATGCGTCCCGGAAATGCACAAATTATTGTTTGGAAAAGAATGCTACGTGACTGGAATGAAGTCCACCACGTGGAGCCTAGAACCCCATGCAAAATAAGGTTACTTCCCCTTGAAATGAGCAAGAGGTCTTTCATCACCTTCCCGTATCATTTGATGCTCTACTCAGACATTCTAGATGATGTTTTTTTCTCTTTGCTGGTACGTGCAATCGTAGCTCCCCTGGCCATCAATCTTGGACGACTGAATGAACGGCAAATGGAACGTAACGCATACCGCCAAAACCAACCAGACATTACCAAACCTCCTCCGGAAGAGGCCGGTTTGAAGCGATGGTAAACTAACTGCACCTTCACGCCCTGGAAAGTTAGGGTGGATTGTTGTCAAGAAAAAAGAAGCTTTAAGAAGCAAGACGATGGTTAAAACAAATAGAATGAAACGAAGCATAACAAACGACTAAACTGTTTCGGGAGTAGCTTCAGTAGATAAGGCGTTAATGTAAAAGGGAAAAAGCATTTTTCCCTTGGTTGTGTGATTCAATTTTGCGGCACCTTTCTCCACCAGCTTGGACTTTAATTGTACGTTATTTTGCCCTAGCACGGTCCTGGGAGGGTCATTTCTTGTGTGACATCGAAAATGGAGCTCAAGCCTGATTAATTATTCATCAGACGTTTTCTTTCTTTTTTCTAAACCTGGAGGAGTGGCACTAGATTTACTGAAAAAATCTATGCATTGGAAGAAATATAAATTCTTCTATCTGATGGATAGACCTGAAATGGTTTTACCAAAAATAATATTTTCAAATAACTATTATATGTACTTTAAATTTGTGTTTCCCTGATTCTTTAAACTTCTGTCAGTATTTGTTTTTATTAAATTTCTTAACGATGGTAATAACATTTTCTCTAGCAAACCGATTAGCACAATGAGCAGTTGAACACATTGCTCTATCATTCTCTTGTTCTTAACTTAACTTAAAGGTACTCGCAACGCAAATTCTCGCGACGACCCACGCTTCACCTCTTCAACGATGTTTGTCTAGTCTTATCTTAAGAAGCTTAATGTGCACCTCCAGTTGCCTCCATCTGCCCGCAAACTCACCTTAGCTGAGCGTTACAAGAAACTGCAATATTAATTACGTCTTTTTCGCACTCTTCTACGTTCTGTCCGCTGTGCAGGCGAAGTAATTTATTCCAATTAATGCTAATTACTCTCCACTTGCCTATACACCGGCAAGACAATCTAATTTTACCTTATCCTCGCCGCACGGCAATAGAAGAGGATGAAGGCACTTTGTAGTCTTCGTATTCTCCAACCCAGCAGCGAAAGGACACGACACGAAACAAGCACCAAACGCCAAGGTGTTTATTACGAACGGCAATAGGGTGACATTTGAATTTAAATATTCAAATTATTAACCAAAATTTTCACTTCGCAACGGTAGACCTGGTTGGAGCTGGCTTACTACTGATAACGAAATGGCGCATATTAAACATCACGAGACACTGAGAAATGTAAATTTTATATTGCCTTACATTCTTTAGACTTTTCTGTGTGAATTGGTGTGGAGTGATTTGCTGAATCGGTTTGTTGCATAAATTAATATCCTTTTCAATCCATTATTTACAACCGACTTTAGAGTCTAGAGGATATCTAGCTCTACCTGACTGATCATACTAAAATATCCTTGTATAAAATATATAAAAGCATTTCGTTCGTGTCCTGTTCTGGTTGTCTGGTATCAAGCTAATTGATATGTCATTCCATATTTATCTGTCATTTATTGTTGTTGACATTATTTTATGCCTGTTATTTCGGCCCGCTTTATCTGGTTCTTAAAAACTTTCATCACTTAACCTGTAGTCCCAATTGGGCTGTTCTAATTACATCAACTCAACGGTTCAATTAGTCACGGCACAAATCATCCACCAGTTTTCCACCATGACTCTCATTGTATGATGATTCCGGTTTTTACAAAGAAAAAATAATATCCTATTACACACTTTTGCCGCACCAATGCCGAAGGAAAGTTGCGTCCCTTTGCTGCCTCTTTCCATCGTCACCGTTGATGAATGTGTGTGTGTTTTCCAAGCTCATTTTCCAGCATTATAACGCACGCAATGGAAATTTGTCACCTGCCTGCCCGCTGTTAACATGCTTATTTTTCTCGACTGGAACAAAGTGTACCAACCTTTCGGGAATGCGATGATATGTTGCGCGGGAAGTGGTGGTAAATAGCTCACCTTTTTATGTTTGCCTACCGCCAACAATCGTTACAAGTCGCGATCGTAGTAGCGAAACCCAACAAGTCTATTTCTCCAGGGGAGAAAAAGGAACAAGGTGAAAAAAGACAGACTCAATATCAACTGACGCTTATAAATACAAAGTAAAAAAAGGAGTTGCCCCCGTAGGAGTTGAGGTGAACAATATTATCTGTCCCCCTTGTCACATTTTTCAGTCCTTTGCCGTATGCTCTGTCCTTTGCCGTATGCTCAGTCCTTTGTCGGGTTTCCTTCCCCTCTACTCATAAGCTCCAGCGCATACGCAACATGGTTGTGCCCGCGTTCGGATGCACAGGAAAAAAAGGATTCCTGCAATGGAACGCTGTTTGGTATGTTTACGATTATTGACTTCGTGTGTTTGGGGAGTTTATTTGGACGGTTAATTACTTTTTACTGCCCAATAGCATGCCGGAAACGAATTGACAACAATCCCCGGTGTGTGTGAGTGCGGTTCGGTGCTTCTATTCAGCAGCGACTCCTAGCTCAGACCTCCTGCGATGATAAGTCTAACTGCAAGGCGAGGGTCAGAAGTAATAGATGATTGCAAAAAATGAGACCCAGCACGAAATCTTTATCAAAGGTCGTATGGTGTGGCAGAAACCCCAAATAAAATGTCTCTTTAAACGACCTTTCTTGAGAAAGTAAAGAGTGAATATAAAAAAGATCCCTGTTGTTGTATGTGAAGAAGTTTCTCAGTAAGCATAACTTTCACCAAAAACCTCCGACCGGAACTAAAGTTTTACCGGCCTGTGCGTGTGTTATGCTCCTACTTGTGCATATGGTGCTGCTCCAGAACCTTTTCTATCAAATTTCATGATTTTTTGTTTCTGTTTCGTGTGCTTTTACTTAAAGTCCTTCTTCCGGTTGATGGATCCTTTTTGAATATTTTTAGGTCGCGCTGAGTTCAGCCCACTTTCCTCACTGACGAGCTCAATAATAGGCTAACCCTCCAGCATATTTCAATCATGTTGGTGTTGTTAATATTTCTTAGTCCATTGCTATTTCATTGCAAATTGCAAGTAAACTCTTTATCTGACTTTTCTTCCTACGATAAGGTGATACAACTGAATAAAAAAAAATCTAAATCGAAAATCTACTAGCTAGCAGGATGTATCCGTTGCGTAACAATATCTAATGTTATACGTAATAATGTTCGATAACTTCCGTTGTTGCTGTCGACGGCTGTTTTTAGGAAAGGCAAATTTGGGTTGTTTTTTTTTTTAAGAACAAAATGTTTCTTGGGAATCGGCGCTATTTCATACAATCTACCAACCGGGATCCGTTCTAGAGAATTACTAACAATGGGAAAAATAAAAAATAAAAACTTTCCAATATCTCTGTCCCCGTAAAATCACAAAGAAATTCAGTGGCGAATCCCTTTTGATGCAAACACAATGCCAACAGGCGCCGTGCTGTATTGGATTCACTCTTAAATGGAAATGATTTTATACGCGTCACTAGAATTGGGGAAACAGGGAGTGTGAATTTGGCAAAAGTAGTCCTATAGGGAGTTTCCAGCAAATTGTAAAACATTGAAAACCCTCTTTCTTCATCAATTCCAAAAAGGGCGTCGCTGCAAAGAAGGCTGAAAATAACTTTTCACACATATATGGCCATTTATGCAAGTTTCGTGGAGAAATCAAACAACAAGAAAAAGTTGAAGGGTTCGAATTTTATACAACTTTCACGTTGCCTTTTCGATGCCCTGTTAGGTTGCCTTTGACGAGTTTTGCTGCTGATCCAACAAAGCAGGACAACTTTTATGTTTCCCCTAACGATGCTAAGATGGATTTCTGATCGGCGGTGCAAATTTGTATACGTATTTCTTTATACGGATGGATCGAAGCGATTTCATGGATTTCATTGTAGGGTGAAAATAGCAAGAAAACATACTGATGGGTCCTGTTGAGGATGGCATACATATTTTTCGTTACGATCCCATGGTGGTATACCACACTGTTCCGGAGCATGCTGCCTTTGTGGTTCGCCAACTTTCAAGTTGTTTTACCAAACATCGCTTCCCTAAATTCTATCGAAACTATTTCTGAATCGGATGCAAAAGGTGCATATAGCTATTCTGGGGCACTGGTGGCATTGAACATCACAATGGAAAATATTTGCATTATTTTTAGTTCCGCTCGTTTCCGCTCAGCTACGTATTTTTCCTCCATTGATTATGCTTTTGTGCATTGGCGCTAGCATTGCGAAGTTTTTTTTCCCCCTAAAGTGAGCCTCTTCGATCTTACTGCGACAGGGGAACTGCCCTGCGGATAGTTTTGTTTTCCGGAAGTCGGAGCCGCACTCCCATAGTTCGTGGTCATTGGTCTGCTCCGTCGTTCAGATGGTAAAGTTCCACACTTTTAGGCTTGTTGACAGTTGAGAACATAGTTTCTGTATCCCTACGCTTCTGCGCTATCCCAAAAGGAAAAGTTACAATAGAAGTGATTTTAGGAAACCTCACAATACATCTGCCCCGAAGCAACCCCCTTACCACCAAGTTTTGAAACACACCAACCGAAAGACTACCCAAATAAAGTTTTGTTTAGAATTTGGATAATGTGGCCCTCGGTAGGTAGCCACTCTTACTCTACCAGCGAGTGTAGCCGGACTATAAATCAGTGCCGCACACTGTCAAAAGTGACAAAGTAAGTTTAATAGAAAACTATCTCTACAGCCCGACCAACATTTTCCAAAAGGATTTAGTGTTTGGCTTCGGAAGTCGCTTGTACGTAGTGTTTTGTTCGTAAAGAACTTTGATTTGATAATAGTTTAACCGCTAGCGATAATTTTATCTTACGACTCAACAAAATGTACTGTGTGACCACTGAGCAAACTAAATGTTTTGACTTGGCAGTTTATATTAAAGTTTTTCGAGTGATTCTATGAAAACACTTCCGCATGCTAAAAACAAATTTAAATGTAGTTCTTTTTTAATGCTAGCATAATGACTACCCTTGGAACACTGCCAATTTTTGACCACTGTTTGTAATGAAACCATTTAAAAAAGTCATTTTTTTTTTGTTTTTTCTAGCTATACTTTCTTCTACGATCGCTCTGGGCATCAAGAATGTATATTTTGCTTTTTTGAACCATTTTCTGAAAAGAAAAAAAGAATCGTCCTTGTTCAAATGGCTGTAAAAAATCTAAATACACCATTATCATAATTAGTGCCTTCCGTTTGAGCGCTCCAAGGAACAATCCTTTTCCTTGTGACAACCTATTATTTTCGGAGCAAACGATGGAGGGTAAAAAAAGTGAATCTTTTACTCTTTCAAAAAAAAGTACTAATTTGTAACATAGTCCTTCTTTACTCTTTTTATTTTTTTAAGTAGGATTCAAGTTTAATTCACGTTGGAAAGGCTCAATGGTGTGGAAAATATTTGCATCTTCATTTCCGCCGCTTAACACTGGGTAATGTTTGTCAGACAAAAAATAGTTGTCTTTACTCGCCTAAGGGCTCTGCCGCTATCATGGGGCCAGGCAGAACGCCAAGTTTAAGAAAAAAGTCAAGAAAATTGCATCAATTAAAAAGGGTTTAGTAACGTTTGCAAAGGCACATTTTTACCCGCTTGACTTTATTTGCTTCCGTTGGAACATTTATTTGCTTGGTGTATACGTTGCTATTATACTTGCCTTATCTCTTTACGACTGAGTTAAATAATGTAATTTGTGATGCAAACTTTTTGTATTTAATTATCGTTACATGCAAAACTGCACCGTTTAGGTGACCAAATAAAGTATGCTTTTCACTCCTTTTCGCGGTACTGTAGCTTCATATTTAAATAGGTATCTTTTATGGGTTTATTGCTTAACTTACGTATCGCGCACATTTGCTCGTACCGTCCCGAGGAAAGCGTAGCTATAGCCATTCCACCGTGTTGCTAGAAACTTCCTATCCGGTTTGTCGAGAAAATATATATAGTGTACGTAGCACAACAATCGCAAACCTCTAACGACCGATCGTAGCGATAGGCAAACACGATACAACCGGCCTATACCTTTAGTGAGTTCGCTCTCTCCTTCGCCTTCCCTTTGGCGCCCTCGCTCTGTGATTACTCCCGAGCCCTAGATAATCCTTAGCTGGTCTGGCGAGCAAGGCGAGGCTCAGCTGTTGTGCATTTGCTTGAACAACCACCGCAGACGACGCGTGCGTTTCGCTACGATTAGATGGGAAGCGACCGGTGTATAAATTTATGAAAACGACAGCCGTTGGCGGGGTCTCCGATGTATATCATATAATTAATAGGGAGTCACGACGTTCCAACGCCATCGCCATGATTGTCCTCGTGTTGGGTTTTCTTTTTTGTGTTTGGAAGCTTTTTGCCGTGGAACGCTTGATCCAGTACCTAGCGACATGAGTGTGTTAGAACGCTTGGACGAGAAACAAGGCACAGCCGCTTTTCCAGACGCAGTTTAAACGCTCAACGTGGGGTTGGAGACAACAGACAAAACAAAAACGATAGAGCTATAGGCTTACATTTATCCATGAATGAGCCGTTGTACCTTGTACCACTGGACGGATACGCCATACCCCAGATGGTTCACTCGACGTTGGGCCGTGGAGGGTAGACTAGCCGGTAGCCTATGAAATTTTATTTATACGTATTTAAGCAAGCGTCTGTGCTGGTAAACTGTTTTGGAGGCGCCTTATCCGAAAGGTGCCATGAAATTTTTATTGTTATTGCCTTTTCATTACAAACAAGCGACCAGATAATAACGCCATTTTGGACTCGTTCCACCTTCTCTGCAGCACATACAACCGTGACAGTAAATCTGAACGGAAGCTTTGATTAATAGAGCAGGCTGGTTTAAAAATCTCATGACGCTTAATAATCCTGTGTAAAAATGAATCTTTGAGAAACATTGATTTGTGTTAATTTATGTATAACCTTTCTGTATCTAGCACCTGATGCATCGCAAAGTTAAATTATATCTGAAAAATCGATACAATTATATCTAATCATGCCAGCTTTCCGCTCCCGATCAGCGCTTTCATTTGAATAACTTTTTTAGCCAGCGGTAATAAAAGTTGGTGGCTCTCAGAACCCCTTTGGCACAAATTCTGATCAAAGATTACGAAAGCAATAAATCGCTCAAACCTTGCTTCTCCCACCGTGTCCTCCACTAATCAGCGAACGCTACCAAGTCACCTTTTTTCACCATGCTGCCGCCGTTCTAATAATTCACGCCCCAACGACTATTCGATCGGAAGGAAATAAGCTTCAAGTTTCATGAGACACCAAACCAGTGTGCTCGGAAGCTCCCGCAAAAGGAGATTGCTTACACTTCACACCCAAACCTCCGTCTTCGCTTCCCCTAGCCGCTAGTCATTTATTTTAATTCAATTAATTTTTCCTATCAGATAACCGATGGCAACATTCCTCTCCTACCATCAGTTGCTTTCCATTTTCTAGCGCGCTCGCTCAGCCATTTTTTACGCCCTTGCAATCAGTGGAGAAAAATCGTGCCAAGATTTTTCATGATATAACATGGCCAGAGCCCCGGTCTTCCCGAGCCGACATTTGAGAGGTCCACCGCCAGGCACGTCATCGTTTCCGGTACTCCAGTGGCAGAGTGGTTGCCGGCGTAAGCGACGCGAACCGAGAAAAATGATTCGTTTTTCCTGCGGCATTCCATTTCATGCTCATTATTCCTTCATTTTCATTCTGTTGGCAAATCGTTCTTTCATTTTCTCGTAACATTTCCACCAGTAGGCGAATGCGAACCGTGGCAGAGAGTGTGGTGTTTAAGTAGAAGTCTCATTTTCAGATCTCTAATTTACGCTATCCCGTCGAGGTGCGTCGTCTGTTTTGCTGAATGTGAAAGATGAGAGTTTTTCGGTAGCGGAAGCGTACGGTGGAAAATAGAGACAGGCAACATTCCCGTACACGCATAAATCATCGCCATGAATGTTAATAAATCTAGAAAATATTGATCCAAATTGCGATCCGACATCTATTTGCTCAAGTGGCTGGAAGGTACAGATTTTTCATATCCTTCTTGTGCACTGATATTTACGCTGGATATGAAAAAATATGTCATATCTATACGAGAGGTTTCCGATACGTGGAAAATACCTGGAAAAAGGAAGTAAGCATGAAATCTTACGATGATATATTGAAGGAGCATATCCGTGTGCCTTTCTACACGGACAAAAAATCCAATACAAAGAATAGAATAGTACACTCGGTCCACTGATTCGTGCAGCACGTACAAAAACGTACTAGACCTGCTATTTACCTGCAGCATTTTGAGCGTTGATAAATTAGTTTATAGACAACATTTCATGATGTGAAATACCTCTGTCCTTACATACTGGATGAACAAGATTTCGTTGGTAGAATGAAGCAATGTTTGGACGAAAAAAAGGCAAAAGAAACATGTTATTACAATTTATTAGTATTAAAAATCAACAATTCATCAACAATCCTCGTGATTCTATTGAAGTAATATTATTTTATATGTTAAGTTTTGTTAAAGGAAGGATGTTACTCTTTGTTTGTAAACTGAAATCAAACATGTTCAAACAATATATATTTGATGAATTTTTGCAATGCACTGCCCAGAAATAACGAATGCCAACATAACGTTTCCTAAAGAAACGAGAATAGAAACGATCAAATAATTGATCACTGCAGATGTTCTTGTATTTAAAAAAAACACTGCTGAAATGCCGATATCCATAAACGATATAATATCATTCTTGTAAGAAGATGTAGAACATTACCCTACACTGCTTTTCAATACTATTTGCTGCTTTTTTTCACTTTTCACCATTCACACAAACAGAGCAAATGCTTAACCTTATTAGAATACATAAATTCCATTTTATAATCAAAAATTTCTACTACATTTAATTCAAAACACTTAGCTGTTTTACTCTTGGTAAGCAAGAGAAGTGACTTCTCTATCGTAATTTTCCGTTACTCCTCTATCTTGCTCCAGGATATCGCTTAATAAAAGGCTATACTATACAGAACAGTCCTGTAAGAAGTAGGCAGACTTCAATAGGTATATGAAGGGGTCCTCATAACTTTGGAGAAAGCGTTACTAAAGAGTTTCTATCCTCCGGCGCACTTGAACGACAAAGGAAGCTCTATGAATTTGTTATGTCTTAGCAAACCTTCTCATTGCAGGCTGTTTCAATGCCTTACTTCTAGAGGTTGCACAGCAATCCCTTAAGCACCCTCAGTAGGCACTCAAAGGAAGCTAGGTTTTACGCAAAGAAACTGTGTTTCGCAAAGAAAAACTGCTGGCAACAAACTAGTTCCGGTGGATGTGTATAAGAATGTGCAATTATTGAGGTACATTCACCACAAAACGAAATAACGAACCAATCAGCTTCCTGACAGCCCATTTTTGTGACCAAAGCGAATCTACCAAACGGTTTACACTAATCTAAGCTTTTGTAAAAAGTTCTATGCAAAATAAGGGGTTTCCTTTCATATTAAAAAAAACCGGTTCAATCCCTTTGGACGCTACTTGTAATCATGCGAAAAATCAAACCCTTTTTATTGGGGCAAGCGATCCCTTTTCGTGCAGCGCAATCCTTTACCTTCCCACAAACACTTGGGATTTAAGCTTTGTTCAAATCTCGGTATGTTTCGGTACGATAAAGGATACTCAGTGTTTGGGGTAAGATGTTGATTGTAGCTTTCTCAGGCACCCAACTTCTGGGAAAACATTCTTGATATTGAAGTCTTCTCCTGCAATCAAATTACATCAGCTTATTTAGCTTTGCTGTCTGATAGGAAGTGAATGTCCTTCACACATACCCACACATAGACGTACGTGTTTTTTTTTTTTTTTCATTTTTACGGTGTACCGAACCAATCCCGCAGCTACGGTAAAATTGATCCGTCGGCAATGGAGCTTCTAATTCTTCAATCGTGTTTCCGTGATTGCTCGTCTGACATCTTGGCAGCCAATTTTGACGCCGTTGTTGGTTAAGGTCGTAGAAAAGATTTTTGTATTTCATATCCAATCTTTTCAGTTTTTGTTATTATGCCAGATTGAATTCCTATGGGTAAATGCATCCGTAGTTTTACTATTGGAGTCTGGTTAAGTTCTCTTGTGCTTTGAGATTACTTCCAGCAGAGTTGATATCAAAAGGGATGATTGAAAATAGAAAGAATCATCGACAAGTCTAGTTGGATCATTGTTGAAAGATAGCAGCTGAATGTTTGAAACAAATGAGCTGCTGTTTGCGTTGATCAAACAATGGTTGGTTTAAAAAATCTAAAATTAATAAGGCTATATTGTTGTTACAAAATTACGTTGTATTTTCTTGTAGCAACAGGATATTTGTGTTGCAAAGCATATTTCAGACCAACGCCTCAACCTCTGCAGAGGGGTAATTTAGGTATTTTATATATTACCATAAAACCCCTAAAACGGAAACTAGAAACGTGAAGTTTCAGACAGTCACATTAGACATGTTTATTAATCGCCCCTTTTAGTACTTGTATACTTGAATATAAAGTTTTACTATGTGTCACTTTCGTGCCTACATTAGAACGACGCGAACGATGAATCCTTTTAAATGAATCTCTTCCAGTAGCAATTCTATACCCTTCAACACATAAATTTTAATGCAAACTCCATTTCTATCTAATACTTGAGGCGAAATTGCTTTCAGTAAGATTTTACTTCAAGATAAATGATTCCGATTTAGTGGAGGGATGGTAACAGTCCAACGTTGAAAACTGGCTTGGTAATTCAAAACTACAATTTCCAGGAGAAAATTTTGTTAAATAATTTCTCAAGAGAGTTGCTCGGGATGAAGATAACAAAACAATGTTGTTTCATGATCAATGCCAGCTAACCTATTGTTTGGAAAATAGATATCCGCACCATGCTCTATCAAAAGCAGTCATTTTTGCCGCTTTTGCTTTTACAGCAAAACAGCTCCCATGCCAACAATGGTCCTAACCAAAAACAAAATTTACGTGTTGATGTGCCGATGTGGAAAGAATACAATAGCTGGATTCCATAGCAGTCAGTCCTACGTAAAAAATGTATATAAGTAAATTTCTAGTCCTTCAAACAATCTTTACGAATCATTTATCCTATTCTTATTCTTACTTTTCTAAAAGTTTCGCAAAACGCTGTCACATCTAAACACACTACACGCAGAATGACGCTTCGAAAGACAAAGTACTCCAGCTAGGAAAATGGAGCTGCTTTTGTATTGTGCTGCTGTCCTTCCTGCTCTATAAACCGCCGCTCATTCGATGTATTCGCTGGTCCATTACGTATGCCACGCAAGATGCCTTATCCGAAAGCTATATTTCAAAGCATCTCCTGAACTATCCACATGCAATCGAAGCCAATGAACGTGAGTGCATGCTTGTGCAAAAGGCCTGCATGTTTGTCACAACTGTGGCCTTTTGGAGTGGGTAGATGGTAAAGGGAAGTGATGGTTTGTACGCGGAATGATACAATAGGTTTTCATCTTTCAATATTTGCATACTGGACTGTGAAAATTTGTGCTGGACCCATCCTACCGTCCGTAAATTGCATGGCTCGAACTCACACACAGATAGCGTTAAGCTATCGTGTTTACCCTATCCTATGTACCGAATCGATAGTTGCAGAACCGTTGTCATTGTTGTCGCAGCCGGGTGTATAGAAGGATTGTGCTGTTTGCTGACCTCACCTAGTAAATTTATGACGCTTCTTGCATTCCTATGGCAATTATACCATATTAGTGGTGCAAAATGGTAGTTTGTGCTTACTACGCACGGCTTTATTCTTGTCCTTTGTAGTTGGAAGAATGTAGCCAAGTAAATATCAAACAAGAACACCAAGTGTCCAATAATTACGCTATTCGATGCTCGGTAGTGGTGAACATGTAACGTTTAATGAACTTTTGAGTGTTCTTGCTTGAAACCGCCAAAATCCTTCCCCTCTTTGTGTTGCGTTGGACGTTCTCCGCATCGGGTGATTATTATGCACCGATTAGGAATCATGATTGAGCATCGACCAAGTGCTGCATCCGCCATGATCGCTCATTGCGATTGCTTATCGCACACATTCTGACCGCAAATATGATGGCGGTTTTATCCTCTGATAAATAAATGCACTCATCCGCATCCGGGTTTGAAAACAATACCGAAGCGAATGACCCGTGCTTCAAAGCACACAGCTGCACATTTGCAGTGGGTGTGAATGTTGACCAATGATAGGCCGGAGTTATTTAAATTATTGGTTGCCAATGTTTGCTAATCGATTCTTCCGTCGATGGAAAACCGCACAGGACGATCGGTGGTGTGTAATTCAAACACGACAGAGTATTCAATCATTATTTTATTCCATTTAGTTTCACAAACTATCGACATAGACTAATCTATCAAAAGCTCATATGACAAAAAAAATATTGTTTATCAAATCGAAGTATTTTTTTCTTTATAAAAACATTAAATTATTTTATCATATCAATACATAACTCTAACGATTTTTTTTCCTTTTTGTTTTACAGGTAAGTGGAAGATCTTAAAAAGTATCTTACGATAAGTAAATTTCATTAAAAACAACGTGAGTATTACATTTGGCTGCAAAACAAAAAGAATAATCTTGAATATCCAAATCAAAATGTATGGACATCAAATGAGCTTACAAACAGCAAAATATATAATTTTACTGAAATTAAATGAATTAAACTAAAATTAAAAATTAAATACTATTTCTTTCTTTAATAGTACTACAGATAAAAAATAGTTTGTTTAGAAATTGATCACTGTTTACACAAGAGGATAAACATTAACGGGCTTAAAATATATTCTCCCGTGTTTACTCTTTCACGCCTTTCGCAATAATGGTTTTGTCATTTGAGCACATCAGCCTTTGCGAAAACCGATAAGTCACTCTGGAACTTAATCAAGTCAAGTATCACTGACAAAGAGAGAAGCACCCTGATACTGCTGCGGATTATGCTACTGCTGCGTGGTTTCACACAGCATAATGTCCGTGGGGTACTTACCACTACCACTCCAATGCAAATTGGAACACGCAAAATGGATGAAAACCCTTTCCATGGTGTTTTTCACAGGGCAATCAACTCTCGCCGCTTCATGCAGAGGAATAGACACACACTCACAAGAGGTATCAGATTTACGATAGCATAAAATCCATTCTAAAGTTCTATCAGTAAAGGGGGACCCAGCGGTGCTTTCAGTGAAACGAATTTTTCGTCCTGATTGGGTATAACGAGGAAGACATGCTCTTCTCCTTTATTCTTGTTTTTTTGTCTTTAGTAATTGAGTAAATCCTTTAACGCGAGACAACTGCTGATATAAGCGTAAAATCGATAAAGATTCACCACGACGATAGCGACGCTAATGTCGCGTTCTTTCACGCTGCTATAGAGTCATTGAGCCTTAAACATCATCCCGGAGACGCTTTTTGCACTTTCTGTCCTTAAAATGGTTGGTTTGCAATTTAGACAAAGTGGATCAATTTCATATTCTGCTTGGAATCACTTCCAGTGGGAGTAACAGTGCTGATGGCAATTGCATGATTGAACGAGATATCCCACTGTGTGAAGCAACCGTCTTGTAACACTAAGGGATTGGGTTAGATCCTGGGAATTTGTAACGTTTTTAAAAGTTATAGCTTCAGCATCGAGCGCAATCAAGCCATTGCCATACATTCCAATTTCCTCCTGATAAGGTTCTCGGAACGCAAAGACTGAGAATGGCTGTACTTATGCTTTTAAATATTCCATTCACGCAAATACCGGTCGCTCGAGGCTTGTACTCTTACGGTGAAGCATCAATGTCCTGATGTGTACGTTCGGCTACTATCGATGGTGCAGGATGATAGATGAACTAATATTTTACTCTCCTGCTAGAAGCCTTCAACCTTACAAGGTTTTAGAGGCCTCATCCCCTTTTAGATGTCCTTTGTACTTGTGAGTTGTGAGACATGAATGTCGTTGTCCTTGAATAAATTACCGATTAAATTTCCAAGGCTGTTTATAACAATGTATCTACACACAAGAAAAATGAAAAACTAGATTATGTTGGATTGCGTGTGGCAGTATCCAATAAAAACTCAGTTCAATACTTTAGAGTAGTCAAAATGCGTCATCCTATTGCAATTGCGAACTACTACCCCTTTTACCACGATGCAATGTCATGCAAAGCCAATGAACGTTCTAGTTGACATGACTCGTTTAAGCATTCAAGTTCAAGCAGACCATTTCTGTTAAAAACAATCGATAGAAGCCTTCCGTACTGAAGCATCTCCGGGATTCGATTGATACGATGCTATTTGTTCGTCAAACAGTTTACCTAGTCTCGAAATATACTTCATCGTCTAAAAGTGTACTACTTGCACCTCTGCAGTCTGCACAGCTATCCTGGTGTAATGGAGATTCATAGCTTCGACTGGCACAGTTTATATTGCTCTCGAAGCTTACATACAGCGGCAGTAGTCAAAAGTTCCTCAATATTGCGGTTCTATCTTAACGAAATTGAAAGATATAACTTATTCTGTTTGGCAAAAACGTCGTATGTCGTTCCATCCAAAACATAACAGCTGGCTGTATATCAACATTGTGTTGCTTTGAGTATGTTTATTATCAGTATTATTATGTGTGTTTTGTTTAGTATTATGTTGCACTTATTTAATATTAATTAATAAATTCAAAAACTCGATAGCCATATTTTGCTCTTTATCATCATTACCACTGAGGAATCGAATATGATCCATTATGTCCCTAATTGCTTGTGAATGGTTTTTTTTTTTAATATTTTGTTACCATCACTTATTACATTGATTTATCGCCTTATTAGTTACAATTATTTAATTATTTATTAGATACAATCCTTCCTCTCAATACTATATTGGTGTATTAGGTCAAATCATCATCGTAATGAATCGAATGCTGACCCGCATAGTATCATGGTAAACATCATACCGGACCCTCTACGATATTAAACGGTTTAACTATTCTTACCCTGTTCCGTTCTAGTTTTTTTTTTATCTGGCAAACATCATGCGCTCCGCCACATGGAATATAATTACTTTCCACATCGGTCTGATGAATGATCTTCATCCGGTCCACTTGCAGCTTTAGATGTGGTCGTCTCAGAAGAAGTTTGACCATGATAGTATGATCATACATGCTTGACTACTTCACTTTCTAAATCTTATTCCCATGAAACACGGTCGTTGTTCGCCACGGTCTACTCAGCGGCACAACCTAACCATGGACATCATGAAATTTACGGCGATATAAGCAACATCAAATCTACCGTATGGACTTGAATACATGTTTCATTCACAAAGTAAAACCCCCAAACCATGTCTTGCGCAGCGGGGGGCTATTTTTGGCAGTTAATGAAAATATGCCTTCTCTGTTTAATTCAAGTTATGTGGTGTTATATTCCGTTAATGGATTTAGCAAATGTAACTTTTATTGATATTTTTGTTGGATTATTTGATTGGTTATTTTTGTGAGTGCCTTTTAAGCTTTTACTGTTCAAACGTTGAATTCATGTTGTTTTTATATGCGTACAGAATTTATTATGTATTTAAACTGGGTGGCAAGTAAGTGCTCACTACAAGAAAAAGAAGAATGAAACTTTCACTAATAGAACCATTAAATACTTTCGTTCGATGTTTAATGTAATGTGTGTGATATATCAACCTACAAACTTAGCCATGTTTAAAATAACATATGAAAAGATCATTATCGTACGCTACATCCTTCCATGTGATCTTTGTTGAAGATATTCCACCGAGATTTAGGTCAACCTTAAGGCACAACACGACAGCCCCGGATCAATGTTTCAAACGCATCGACCATCATGACATGGCATCGGTTCTCTAGCGCGGACGGTTTAATCTTTATTTTAACATAAAATGTAGCCAGACTGACAGTTATGTGTCGTAGAGCTACCACAACATCAAGGCGCTTCTCTTGCTACGCTTGGGAACCCTTTCGCTTGCAACGATCAAGCCACCCATGAGACACGATCACATAAGCCCAGTGTGTTTTTGTATTACATTAAAGGTAAAACAAACCAACGCCCTTGGTCAACGGTGCATCGGACCCACGTGGTGCGATGCTTTCTATACATGCATGTTGCATATGCAGGATGCGAAGAGGGAGATCACTCGAGTCAGTTAATTATCGGGAAAATATATTTCATTCATAAAATTTAATTAGCACAATAAATTACGGACGAGACGGGACATGGCGTGGAAAAGCACATGCCACAACGAAGCCTCCCATCGTCACGTGTTTCAAAGTGCGCAATGAAAATTATGTTTATTTCACATAAATCTACCACACACCGCCAGTGTCTGATTCCCGTTGCTTTCTCTTTATAACCCTAGACATTTGAGTTTGTTGTTCGGCTTCTGGTCTTTTTTGTTTTTCACAACATTCACAGCCAAACAAAAGTTAGGTGCATTTCTCTAAAGCACTTCTCGCCCAGGCAGTGAGAGGGGTTGTCGGTAACAACTACACTTATAAATTTGGGCTGGTTCAGTTGTTCAGTTTGCCTACACTATAAATAAACCGAATGTCAACCGAATTGAAGACGATTCTTCAATCTGCTTCTCCACACGCATCCGTAAAAAAGAATTTTAACGTGAAGGACAACAAAAAGACGATTGATGGATGAAACTGCTTATTTATCTGAAGAACTAGCGTTTATGTGATTTGTATTTTGAAACCATTAACTTTTGTTCAATTGTTTCCTTAAATTAGAGTGCAGACTTTTTGTGATTCGTAAGAATTAAATTGGATTGTGTCTCCATAATGTGCATAACCTATCCAAAAATTAATGTTCGATTTGCTACTTCACTGCATCTCAAATATCCACATAACATAAAAACAACCACCTGCCGCCTTGTTCGGTCATTGTCCACAGTTTCCCTCCCATTTCCCCTCATGACTTCAAAAGCAACTCAATTAATCATACATCGCGACGCAGTTCCTTACATTCGTCGCAATCTATCCAACTCCCTCCGGCTCCATTTAACCGGGATAACGTACCGCCCTTTACAACATCACTCATACCTTCTGACACAGTTGTGTCCCAGGCAAGTGGAGAAAAATAAAACAACAACACATTCGAAAAGCCATAAACATTATCGGAGATCCCACCGGGATCCCAATCGGTCGTTCAATTGCCAGCGACGCGATTGCCAGAAGGCGTAAAATGTCGACCATTCGCGCTATTCTGCGTATGTCTGACAAGGTTGAGCTCATGGGAGGATGATGATGCAAACACACTTAATTCCGAGGTGGGTTGTGCAGGTATCGGCACTATCTCAATCGATCACCCGGACTGTCGGATGATGGTGCAGTCGTGACGCCTATGCTTGACACTAAAGACTTGACGCTTGGGACGCATCTCCGTCTCCGTCGATTGTGATAGTTAGCAACGCTGTCCCTGCGGGGCCTTTTTCCATTTAACATGAGCGAGTGGCGGTGTGATTTGATAGGCTTCTATCGAACAGTATCGTACGGAAGCGAGCTTTATCTACGGCTACCGAAATCACCGCAACCCAAACTCAGTGGTTGGTTGTAAATCGGTACCTCGAGCGATAGTAAATCGATTAGCGATTAGTCCACTTAGAGGCTTCTGTATTGCAGAATAACCGTACAATGCTGGCCCTATAATGAGTAGTTAAGGAAATTTCAAACGGTGAGAATATATCTGTTTTTGCCCATACCCATGTTTTCGCCAGCAAATATAGTATCACGTATTTTTAGCGAATTAGCGAAGAGTGGAATAGTATCAGTTTGAAGTAAGATGAAACATACGATACTACATATTCGATACTACAGATCAATTAGAATAAGGTGTTAGTGTTTAAGGTATAGGTTACATCATGGGCAAACATAATTAGTGTTTTATTCAAACTTTCATTTCTGAAGAGTCTCAATAGATGATAGATTGGCTTATTTATTGATTTTCTATGCATATCATTTAAAAATGAATTCACGCAAGTGAACACTTATTACTAAATATTGGTATCAAGTATTGACAAAATAGGAGCTTTGTCTTGTGTTCCAAATATGGCTGCTCTACTTTAATCGAACACTTTCGTTCTTGTTTGCCTGCAAAAGACGCATCCTTTTGTGGAATGAGCCATTCATCATCTTGCTTACTCCACATCCCTTACGATTTGCAGCAGTCTACACTATCCACAAGCACACACTCCTACGGATGTATCTGCGCCCATTATGTAAATTACGTTTCTCACAAATTGCGTTTTCCATGCGTTTATGCAGAACTGTGTCGCTCGGCGTGTTGTCTATTTTGACATTTATGCGATAAGATTAATGATCCCGATTGATAATTTATTCGAGTGAGATGCAACTCACAGACCGCTGGGCTTTTGCTTCGTCCATTCCTCGATTCCTTTCCTTTCTTACTCATCACACCGAATATGTCGGGTCATTTTGAGCGTTGTCAAACATAGGAAATGTTAGTAATTGTGCCTCTAATATATTCAAATCAACCAAACTCCCATCGGTGTGATGGAAACAGGTCGCATCAACTTAGAAATGTCCCACAAAGTGTGTCCATGTAGTCGCTCCATTTTCTTGGGGCGTGTATGCATACCAGCGTACAAATGTCGAAAATCGACAAATTTATGTTATACAAGGCATTCACTTTGGTAACGCTTCCCAACGCTGGCTCGTTTGTTTGGGCTGCGGTACACCGGAAGATATTAATTAGTAACAGCATGATTATTTTTCTGGCTCTTTCTATAGCTGGCACGGGAACCACACGCGCTTCCATGACATTGCATTGAGGATGTATTTCCACTGCACTGCACACTATTTTTTGGTATCTGCAGGGGACCTGAGCGGAACGTATGTCTGCGCTAATGAGGCGAAACCACTCCAGAAGAAAGAATTTCAAGGCAAACATAGGGTCTTTTGAACGACGAAATCGTTGAACCATAGCCAGCTCTATTATATATAAAATCGTTGGGGTTTATTCAACTTTTCCTGTTATATTTGTTTTACCTAAACAACATAAACATATACATATCGCTAATCTAATACAACAAATTGTGATGGTTTAATGTGTAACCCTTAAAATGATTATAAATAATGAAACTCTTGGATTGACTCGATATTTTTTTTAATATTATTTACTTTGCTGATAGATATAATTTAATGGACAACTATCCATTGCTCATCGACATCAATTTAAACTTGATGTATCTCGCCACTTTTCACAGTGTGTTTGCTTTTTGTTGTTGTTTATTCATTACGTTACGAATAATTGATTTGACAACATCAACGATGGGTTCTTACGATTGGCACCATCATAACAATATTGGAAGGTGGATGATTCAAACCCATTTTGTGATTTCGTTACTACCAAAATAGATATTTTAATATGTTTTAGTTTCCTCCCTAACCAATCTTTCTTTACATTTTGATAAATAAACCAGACATGTATGCTATGATATCTGTCCCATATCAGCTGGTAAGAAGTTATTCCTTCGTATTTCTTGGCTGCTAAAAGAATCATAATCATAACTACCATATCGTTGAAATTCTGAAGAATACGACTCAGATTTAGGGTGACAATGGCAAGGTTGCAAACTTTGCCACATTAATTTACCGCTAAAAGTTAGGGATCAACCACAGAGTTTTGGTCTTTTGGTGAAAGTAACATTCATAACAGGAATAATTTAGTTCTACCTGACATCTGTGCTTATTAAAAATGAGTCTGCCTGGGAATATTACTTCTCCTTCTTTAGACATTATCTTGCTTTCTTCCCGTACATCAAAACAAAGAACAAACGTACCCAAACGTGCCAGATGTGACCAAAATACATGCTTGCAAACGCAAAAGAGCGAGTAAGTGTCAAAACAGTGGCATAAGATTTGCCTCGTTGTCAGCACATTCGGTGGATAGAGGCAACTTTTTGTCGGGGTGTTTTCTGAGCAAAATGAAAGACAAAATTAAAAGAAAGTATCATCATCATGTCATGCTCCCTAACTAGGGTTTTCTAAGCTACTATGCTGCTGCTTGCATTCCAAGAGAATCTTTCCACCCGAGGTGTTTGTGATTATCACTTTGGCGAGGGTGCCGCCAAAATGTCCCTTTCCCCAGCTCTTAGTTTTGGCACAGTTTTGTTACATCATTCACACACGTTGTTTCATTTAATTTGCGCAACATTACACACCGCATTATTCGTGTCGCTTTTGTACGAGGACCAGAGTTGTGATATCATATACTCTGTAGCCATTTTGATTATTGCGTCGCCACCACCAAAGAACCGTCTTTTATTTATGTTTTCTGTTCGTCCCCCCTTTATAAGGAAAGAAACTCCAGCAGGGGAAAACAGACTTTTTTGAACAAACATCCTGTGGAAATGGCAAAACAGGAAAGCATTCCCTGTGGAAGGATTTATTCGCCTCGCTCCCTGTGGAACTTCTTTTTCCCTTAGGAGGCATACTATATTCACGCATTACTTCGTCTATCTGTTCGCCCAAATTGAAGGTGACACGATTCAATGCATAATATTGGGAGAGTGAGATACAGGAAAACCCTCGTTATTTTTACAGAATATCCTTCATTATTGTTGCCTTCACTGTTCGTACTATCCTGTTGGACAGTGTTTTTTTTAATGGAGGACCTATCGTGAGATTGCTTTTACTTTTGGGTTTATTTTATTTTTTGGAAACAAAAATTAAATCTAAAAATAATAAGGTACATACTAACATTTCAATGTGTACTACAACAACAACTGCAAAAACATCTTGTATTACTGGTCTTTATTTATTTATATAATTTTGAACACTGATTAGTCATGGTAGATACCAAGGCATTGAAAATGTTTAATTTGCAGATAAGAAGAATTGCTTCAATTTTGATTTATTATCACAACAACGCAGTCACGACCGTCTGGTGACTGCACCGCACCGCAATTTGCGAAGAATAAATGTAAACGGACAAACAAAATACAAAAATACTACGCCTGCACCTCCTCTGCACAGTCCCGATTGAATAATGTTGCAGTACGTTGTTGCCGAATTGCCATGCTCCCAGTTCTTCTGGGAACAGGTTCTGGTGAACATAGACATTCTTCTTCATTCGAAAATTACGACGTCGAACGAAATTGAACCAATGTGTTTGGACCAGCTGAAGTAACGATGACGATGGAGAGCCATAAATTGCCTCCTGGAACGTGGCAAGACCTCGCGTTCTCTGGGTGACCTCAACAATTGAGCTGGTTCGAGATGCTGTTGACCTACCAATAATATCAGCAACGCCTATAGATATTGGTGTTATTGAAGGTCTTGGCAATTACTCATTCGTTCCCTTCAAATCGAACTCTCTCCTTGGTTTGCCTGTGAATCTTAGATCTACGGACGAAATACAGAGCTGTCCCATGACATTCTTGCATAACAAAGTTACCGTTAAAAGCAACGTTTTTAGGCCACGTTTCACCTCCAAAATGGAGTGTCAACTGACTTGCTTGAACTTCAAGAGTATAAGCAGGATTAAAATATTTTAAAAGTAGCCATATGGAGCTGGGCTTATCTTAGGTTTCCCATCGCAGCGTATCATGTATCGGATCGTTAAAGTAGAAGAATGTAAGAAGAATGTAGAAATATTGTGTACGTTGTAAAACCAAACATTTTTTTAAGAACTATCGTCTGTATCAGTGGTTTTCAACCTTTGGAAGCTTTTCCCCCCATGTAGGGTGCATGTTTGGGGCGGTCCCATTATACAGTCGTCAACTCGAACGACTCAATACCATGCCCGTCATGGGTTCAAGCCTAGAATGGACCGTCCCTCCGTAGCAAGGATTGTGACTATCCGGCTGCGTGGTAATGAATTAAGTCTTGAAAGCCTATAAAGGCCGGCATGTTCGCGTAGGACGTTACGCCAAATAGAAGAAGGGTACATGTAAGATTTCATTCCCTACTAACAAGTTCATGAGCGAGGGAGAGCTTGAGAACCAATGGTATTAAGCAAAATTTCATTCAAAAATTTCCCCCCAAAAATGTCACAATTCTTGGGGTATTTCCTCACTGATTGAAAACCTTTTGAAGTGCCATGTCAACATTTTATTTAGATGCACCAACATGTTACAAAGAGTTAGCAGAGAAAGCTACATTCCAAACTGTAGAACAATTGGTGTCAACCAATTTGTTTACACTTTCACCTTAATCTCACACCGGACATCATACTGTCCAGAATTGTACTCATATTTACCGAAGATCTGGCCCTATCACGCTGCACTCCAGCGCCACGATCACAGTCTGATTTGCTTTTGCGATGCCATTTTCGAGATGTTCGATTGTTTATTGTTCATTCATGGAGAGATGCAATCGAGTAGGAAAATTAAAATACAACGACCACAAACACCGTTCATCGACCACCGGGTGTTTAAGGGCTTGGAATTGGATTTCCTTTTAACCCACTCTTTCCTCTCCATCTGCCAGACATCAGTGGACAACTAACCTCAACCTATGCCACCTCGTCTAGCGAACAGTCCACCGTGTCGTATAATGGAGAGACCCTCAAAAGCGAAACTCCACACTACGAAGAATAGATACCATCTCTTTCCCCGGGATCTCTTACCTCCCTTGAGCATGAGTAGGGCTTCGGACTAGCAAGAATTCAATACGCGGTCGTGTGCGTTGTACCCTTCGTATGGTCAAACGGGCTCCAGCTTACCGCACACAATCTTTCAGCCAGACCTCCGAGTCGAGTCGAATTGGAACAAAGACACAATCCCACCGTCCAGCACCGGGCAGCAACAAACTCAAGCTCAGCTAGTTCGTGACTCGTGATTAAGCCCGTTGCCCGAAACGGACGATAGCGGTACACGATTCCACCTAGGAAGTGGCCAACGTTCGAAATCCAATGGTGGTGGTGATGTTGTTAGCCATTTCTCAAATTTATTGTCCAACTTACCTCTGTGCCAATAAGCTCCAGTCCAAGTCGGCTAGCCACGAGTAACTGCTTCCCGAGCGGTGGACTCTCCGATAAGCGCCCGCGTTTGGACCCGTGGTTGAGGTCCCCATTCCCACTTGGGATCCTCGGAATCTGCGTGTCATGCAAATAATCGGCAACCACTGATCGGTGGAAGTGGAAAGTTAAGTTATTTTATTTGAGCAGCCTTGTAGAGCATCGGGTTGATGCTTCGATGCAACAGCGAGAGGGCGTGAAGGACTCCACAAAAATGGACAAGGAAGTGGCCATTGTTCAATGCGCGCTATTAGAACTGTTATT
>KB666699.1:84480-114380 GCA_000349065.1 Anopheles quadriannulatus | reverse complement strand
TTCCAAAAAGTCTAAAATGCTCGAAGCGTTCTCACGAGCACGAGCCAGTATGATTGCTACGCTTTTGGTCATTATTTGAAGTGTGGCGCCAGGTAGAAAAGGCTGGTGTGGGATGGCAGATGAGATTATTTTAGTAATAAACCAAATTAAGGTGAAATAATTAAAGAGTATCGGAAATTATCACACAAGAAAATTGTGTGTATTTAAAAAATTTTAACCGACAGAATAGAAAAATATAATTTTTTTTTTGAAAACTTTAAGTCAATTAAAACGGATTGATATTAAAAATATCTTTGATACTGGTTGAAACCATTATATTAATATTATTTTATATAGAAGATCCTCAAAAAAGAAATCAATGATCAATGATCAATGTGTTTGTAAGATCTTAAAACGAAAAAAATGAAATCTTCTTCGAAAAGTGAAATCTTCTTCAAGATTAAATAAAATTATTTATTGCTGGTATGAAAATATAAAGCTAAAATAGATTCTTTGTTTGATTCTAATAAATATTTATTGATCAAAAGCTTTAAACTATACAAATATTAAAACTTCAGCTTAAAACCTATCATGATCACATTGATCAATGATCATCAGATAGCCTCAAAATTTAATTCAACCTACATCCAATCCAATCAAGTTCTATATGCTGGCACACATATCCAAAGCTAACCGTTCGCAAGACACAACTGCATCGAGCAAAAAGATGTTGCAGTTCCATAAATAGTTCGATGCACCTCGAGCATAACGCTTTGCCCGCGATAAACCAATCAAGCAGCTATTTTCGTTATTGCTTCTGCAATCGAGCCATACTCGATCATACGTGCACTCGCGAAAGAAACACGACAAAAGCAACAACTTGGGCAGCTGCATTCTACCAAGTGTCAGTGATCGCCGTCACCCTTGTACAAGGCCATCGAGGGAACGGTGTGGCATTACTCGATGAACACGCGTTTACGTACCTGTAACGGGCGAACCGGTCCCTTTTGCCAACCGAGCGATCAAGGTTGCACAGTGATCGATCGAACTAAACGGAGAGCCACTGGACTAATTTCTTCCCACGAATTACCGGTCTACCGACGCGTCAAAGAATTGCTCCCCAAGGTGAACCATAAGTAGCGTCACAGTCGAGTGCATGTGGACCCAACAAGAAACTCATTCAACAACCACACTGGTTGCAAATGATAATCACTTCCTACCGGTCTTTCTGCGCACTAGTGGGTGAACAATTACTTTCGTGTCGTGGCAGAGAGAACGATATCTTGCACCATCGATAGGGAGGTCGTCAGTTCGTTATGCGTACCAGTCGTAGTCGGGGCTGGCGGATAATGTCCTCACATGCGAAACGGGAATCTACACCGAATTGGGTGTTTCCTGCTTGCCTCGGGACTTACGCCAGCACAAGCACTTGCCCGAAAGCGTTCACCTAATTACGTTCGGCACTGGTTGTTGCAGGGATTTATGGCGGGCTAATGGTGGAAACGACCAATTAAGGATATTGCTCTGCTTTCTACTGGCTTGCTTACTTTGAACGAAGTGAACTGTATGGCAAAAAGCGATCACTTGAAGTAGTATTCGAAAGGAATATTGTATATGTTATCCTATAACGACTCGTTTTGATAACGTTGTCTACATTATTATTTAAATTTGAATGTTATAGTACAATTAGATTAAAATGTTGAATGTAAACCATCACCTAGCACGTGGAACACTCTCCCGCCAACGAAACGACAACGAGCGTAATAAATCAAAACATTGCCGACAAAGCCCGTCAATGTAAACCGTCACAACGGCTACTCGCGTGAACGCTGTGAAAGCGACTAAATCTTGCTTGTCGGCAAATCCTTACCAGAACTCAACAAGCATGCTCTGACCGGCACTTTCACTGCCATGTGCTCGGACCGGTTTGGAATTTTGGTTTGGGGTTTTGTTTTGGTGGTTCGCTCGTGTCGTGCCGAACCCGAGCACAAACACGATCCGATCTTATCATCGTCGTCAGCATCGTGGTACTTCGGGTCGTCCTTATTGTACTTTCGCCACTTTTTCCCCTTAGTGCGGAATAGCAGACTAACGGAACCTTTCCAATGTTGCTTTCCCCTTACAGGGAAAAGCATGTCACGTATTGGACACGGTGCAACATTGCAATTCCCCTTCAAATGGAATGTAAGTGTGTGAAAATCCAGCGGTTAGCCCGTTGATAGTTGACTGAAATTGACACGCTGAGGACGGCGGATGCAGCGGACAAAAAAGAATAAAGGATATCACTGTCAATTTCGCTCATCACCAGTGTTGCTTGGTGAGGTCAACGGAAATAGGGGTATTTTGTAGGTCAGAGCTACCCTGGGGTTGGATGTATTATCAATATAATTCTCGTTTCCGTGTTTGATGATAAGTCGTCATATTAATGGTACATTGCAAAAGTAGAGAGCATTTACTGCTGTTCAATATTTTAACTCCTTGTTAATACATTTTTAAACTTATTTGCTTTATCATTTTAAATGCTTTTTCGCACACAAGGCAATTTTTGTACAATTTTTCACACATCTCACTCTGCATTATTGTATTTACCTTTAATTAGTACGCATTTATTCTACCGGCTGAAGGCTACAATTTTCTCACGCAATTAAATTAATTTTTAATTAACAAATTCAAAATGAAGTTCAGGCCAGTTCGTCATCACCAATGCGCCTGAGTCATCAGGTGGTAATGGGCATGGAAAGTGTAAATTGGGTATGATTTGCTCAATTATTTGTCCTCTGCTATGGCCACGGAGTCACCCGCCATCCTTGACTGACACAACAGATCTGAACGATAAAATTAAACTGAAGGATGAAGGAAGAGATAACAGAACAGGAAAATGGAAAGTTGAAAGAGAGGGAATAAGGCAAGAGTTATTTAAACTTGATGCCTTGTAATAGGGCGAGTAACTGCAATGTAATCTAGTTTTATC
This sequence comes from Anopheles quadriannulatus, assembly GCA_000349065.1. NCBI lineage: Eukaryota > Metazoa > Arthropoda > Insecta > Diptera > Culicidae > Anopheles > Anopheles quadriannulatus. The sequence goes on along the minus strand of KB666699.1, from coordinate 111,430 downwards.
AGCTCTTTAGTATATAAATCATGAATGAAATATATTTTCAATCAGTTAATAATTTACTGTATTGTTATATTAAAGAAAGAAAATTCAACGATCTTCGTTGTTCAAGCACATTTCACGTTTTACGGTTCATTCCTTTCCAGATTCGGATGTATTTTTTCAGAACATTTAATTCATTTATGTTCCCTTCTACCAGTCAACTTATGCAAAGCATCATCGGCAGTAATCATCGTTATTGCAGCAATTATAAGCTTCAGTGGGTAGACTATTTTCAGCATTCAGCGGTGAGCGATTAAATTAACACCACTACCATTGTTACGTTCGGATGCTCTGCAATGAAAGAGTGCAAATGAGTGAACCGCAGGGAATTCCTCTTTTAACGCACTTTTTTGTTGCTGATGGAACAAAAAAACATCCACTGACACGGTGAGATGGCAGAGAAGTGTCCGTGTAAAGATAATTATACCAATTTTATGAAATGAAAGGTACGATTGTTTCGATTAAGGCCAAGGGTACGATGAAACGATAACCCAATCAGTGAACATTTACTCATTTCGTATCTGAAGCAGTAGGTAACATCACGCATGATTAAAGCTGACTCATGTTCAGGAGAATCTGTATGAAGAAAATTTTTGAATATCAACAATAAGATTTTAATTACAATCATAAAAATCCGTCATTTTTTGCGCAAAATAGTCACAAATAAGGATTAAGTGTTGCAAAATTTTAAGTTACAACATATTCTTACTAATCGATGTTACCCATTCGGAAGACTACATCAAAGGATAGTGTCTCATGCGCAAAGAACAAAAATAAGCATGTGATGAACCAATTTATTATTTTGATAAAGCTTTCTCTGAGTCGTGTCGTGTTGTAGAAAAAAAAACGAAAAATAACCGCTGCAGATGCAAATTGATTAAGCCATGAGCATGTGATGGTAATTAATACTGATTGACCGGCTGGCACTATGAATTCGGTTGACATGCTTATGGGAGCTTAGCTAACACACAGTCACACACACACACACACACACACACACACACACACACACACACACACACACACACAATCTGACAGCTCACCGGAAATTATCTCATTTGACACGAGGTTTAGCCACCAGCTGATGTCTATTTAACCCTACGTGATAGGATTAGCTCGTTGAACTAATCCATTATGGAAAAATTGTTACAATATCTACATAAAAAAATCAACCTTTATCTAATCCAATCAAATTTAATGTTTCGAAATATGTTTTATACAAGTTATTGCAACGTTTTCGAGCATCGTGGAAAAATAAGGAAATAATAATTTTAAAAATACCATCGGCATTATTATTTGCGCTGTTTTGTTATAATATATTCCAAATCCAGATTGATTTGAGTCTAATAGGAATTTTTGATTCCATTTGATCATCATCCTTTTCCAGCAAAACAAATCTATCGGTATTATAAACGGACAAGATAACCAGCCTAGCCTAGGATATGTTTGGATGCATCTCAATAGATGCAAATTGGTGCCTGGTTTTGCATAAGATTAATTAAAATTCCACAACTCCAACAACTTAACGTACTCCTCACCATTAAAAACCTCCACGAGGGGTTGCTTTTGAGAATTATCTATAGATCCTTAACTCAAAAAAAGTATATGGAAATGGATATGTTCTATATTGAAAGGGTTGAATTCTTAGAATAATTGACAGCACGTTGTGGTACGGTTAAGTGGTCATGTTTTATGATGCTGATTGAATGTGTGTCATGCTATAGATTCACATGAAGGGTATAAAATACGGTGTTGAGTGGGACTAAAATAGAAAAGGAAGCAAAATAACGAACAGATTTCCGTTATGCATCGAATTCGGCGAACATGTCTAATAAGTATGAAATGTTGTGCCTCATTTTTCCATTCCTAACTTTCAACCCATTTAAGATTGTGGGTTGGAATAATGTAACCATCTTTAAAAAAAAAGTTCTTTCCCAATGCACAATCCCAATTCCACCCCAAAAACGCTGTTAGAAAATCAATTACTATGATTTCAGCTACGACAAGCCAAAAATTCAACTCCAAATTCTACCGGGACAGGAGAAAGATAGGAAGAGTCATGAAAATTTTATCACCGCCTGCAACATTTTGGCATCGCAAAAGAGACACAAAGTTGAGTAACCGAAGGCAAACATGTCATCCTTGTATGTTTTTTCCTTGTATGGATTTTCTAAGGGGCCGTACGGAACCGGAGTAGCGGCAGTAGTTTCCCAACCCAACGCCGGTGCATAAGTGAAACTGACGTTTTAAATTCGATAAACCTGCCCCAAGCGGTGCACCTTGGTGGTGGGTAGGGGAGAAACGTTTCGCCACCAACGTGTGCAAGGATGCAAAAATAAATTGAGCTCAGATTCATCCCGTCATGTGTAACTCTGGTAATTGGAAGATGCACGAAGAAAAAGGATGGGAAGGTACACTGAAGCACGTCCTTTGCAAGACATTGCTCTGCACGACACACATACACACGAAAGAGCTAGGTGAACGTGTGTATAAACACACAAGCACATGGGTTGACACTTAAGGCAAGACCCGTGTTGCCGGTTTAAAGAATAAACTTCTTTAAACGGAACCATTTTGTATGGCCTCCCAATCCCCTGTTCGTGTTTGTTTGGTAAAGCAAAAAAAACACACACACACACACAGGATTTTCTCACAAACGAACAGTTTCGTGCTGGAAATGAAATCGCCATCACCAAACCGGATATAGAACCTGCTTCGTTCCAAAGAGTTGGGTAGTTGTGCATTGTCTGCGCATAAGTATGTCCTGTGCATCCGTCCCTCGACACCGAATGGCTGGTCAACGAGCATTGGCAAATTGTTTTCCAACTGCTTGTGTCCTGCCGGAGTTTTGTCTAGATTGACACTTTCGATACACAATTTAGCGTACCGTAAGTCGAGGGACATGCACGGGATTGGGTGACTGGATGGAGTCAATTCGTTAGTCATTTTGGACAGTTTTGTGCACACTGTTTTAGTGTATGGCGTTTTGTCTTGTTTTATTGGGGAACAGTAATGCAAATTTTGTCTCGTTATGCTTTGAAAGGGATTTTCAGAAGCATACACAAATCCCATAGATTGGGTGAACATCCATTTGCATAAATAGAGAATTGTTGTGCATCTGGATACGTACTTAAAGGAGAGGCTTCATTAGATCTAAAAAACTATCAAAAGGATTATTTTATTCAAATAATTTAAACTATATGTACATCCACTGATTGTCATTCGTCACGGTCATACTGCACTCTTCTCATGTCTACTGCTATAGCAACAAAAACAGACTCCATTCAGAATAATCAAGTAGTCGACTATTCCGAGCGAAACACTGAACCAAACCTGTCAAAATCGATAGCACGTTGACGTTGACAAATATTTCCATTGGATAAATATACACACACACACACACACACACACACACACACACACACACACACACACACACACACACACACACACACTTCGCCCTTCAAATCCTACTCCAATCGATAGTCCTCTAGGGTGGACAAAAATGGACCCGTCACAGATTGATGTGTGGATTTTTCGCGGCTTCGAATTAAAAATTCCTCTTATACACAACCGGACGCTGGATAGCGACCGCAAAGTGGGACAAAAAAACACATACACTCACACAAAAATGTCAACAAGTGATGACATAAAAATCATCACACCGGAGTGCTGGTCTGAGTATGCTAGACAGGTTGGTTCTGTGGTGACAACATTTGTGTGAAGGTTCGTGTGCTTGCTTGAAACAGAAATGGCATTGGCTTTGTTTTGCCAGCAAATAGCATGACAACAGAGAGCCATGGATGGACCGTGTCGGTTACCTGGCCCATAAGGCTGAAGCTCCGAAAACCGTGGCTGGACTAGTGGCAAGGACAGTCTATAATTGATCTCAGGAGAAGCACATCGGGCATCTGCTGCCACTGTGCGGGCATGCGGGACATACTGTACGGGGCAACAGGTGCGAACGTCATTAAGGTCAAATCCTTGCTGGCCACATTTATAGCCATTTTGCATAATAATTGTCCCAGAAGGGCAATGTTGTGCCAGTGAACAGTGGTAACGTGTAAGAAGAGTACAATACGTTACAAACTGTTGCTTGCCCACTACTGGATAAACAAGGGAAATATTGAGATAATTTTCTTCTAAATCAAAACGATGGAGACGCCCAGTACTTAACAAAAACCACAACTCAAAATATTAAGACCAACAATCATATTGTTACACATTTTGGAGTCTTTGAAATTTTCTCTATATCTAATACTTTACTTACTTATCCGGCACTACAACCGCTTTGCGGTCTTGGCCTGCCTCAGGAGTGTCCGAAACCGCTCACGGTCTCGCGCCTTCGTCTGACAGTCCGTTATCCCGGCCTTAATGGCGGACGCCTCCACGCCATCTTGCCACCTCAACTTGGGCCTACCACGCCTCCTCTGTCCTTGTGGACGGCCTAAAAAGACTTTCTATATCTAAAACACTTTCTATATCTTCTCTATATCTAATACAAAATCAAATATTAATGAAAAATGTAAGTGTGAAACGCATCATTAACAGGCTTCAAGTAATTGCATCAAAATCAGTAGAAAGAACATATTTACTTAATCATATCATATTACTATATAGATAATATAGATCATATTACTTAAAAAAAGAGATTACAAACTTTATACTACACGCTACGCAGAATACATCACAGTATAAACTTCAGACACCTTACAAGACCAATCGTCAAAAGAAACATTTATTTTTTCATTACGGGACCACTCTCACAAGTCTTGTAAAAGGTTAGCACCCTGAAAGCGCTCCACAAACGAACGATGCTTATTGCATAAGTTTGACACTTTCTAGCGCCCGTCAAATCGTAAGCCGTATCTGCCTTCTCCCAGGACACTGGTACCACTCGTGGTTGCTGTTTTGCAGCGTGAAAAGAATGAAAGGATGAGCGACAGAGAAAGAGCGAGGGAGAGAGAGGGAGAAGCTCACACCAACAAGATGCCTTCCGTTTTTAATGTTCACTGATTGTTTTTTCGATGACAAGCCAACTTCGTTCCATGACTAGATGTCACGAGAATCTCAGCAACGGAAATGGGAGCAGTTTGTACATCGCTTCCTCTCTTACACTTACAATGCACGCTACGATCATAATGCTAATGTGCCCAAGTGGCTGAAGCACGTAACGCGTTGTTTGGGGAGGTTTAACAGCATTTTCACATAAAACTTATACTACCCATGGGATTACAATTAAAATGTTTGAGATATTACATGCCTTGTCGCTGCTGCAGAGCGTAGTACAGAGTGTACTCAGTGTGTTTTAAAATAAAGGTCTCAAGCTTTGCTGTTTCCAGGGCTTCTTTGTGGTTGACAGCTTCAGGAAGACGCAGGATATGTAATACCACGAGGGAATTGTATGTTTTTGCTCAAAAGTATAAACATATTTGTGTCTTTTTGGAATCATTTTTGTCCAGATGTTTATATAAAGTGGGAATTGATAATGCCAAAAAAAAATATATTACTCCTAAAACATGTTATTGAAAGTAGTTTCCTATTAACTCTTTTCTCTGAACACTAGCGCTGTTTGCAGCTAACATCTTCCTCAAGCACTACACAAGCTTCACCATGACGTTAAGTGTCAAGCGAGCTTTCAAAGCGCGTCAACTGAAGCCGGTTCATTTTTGTGCTCCCTCAGGGGCGCAAAGAGGCACAAACCAATTTTTGATCATTTAGAATCGACAGCACCCGAGGGTATGGCACACTGACGACCTCCCGGGAGCGATAATGTGGCACCAAAAATTGCATCACTCAGTCGCATACCCTGCTGGTGTGTCTGTGTGTGTGTGTGTGTGTGTGTGTGTGTGTGTGTGTGTGTGTGTGTGTGTGTGTGTGTGTGTGTGTGTGTGTGTGCCGGTGACAGACTTTCCGGCCTGCTTGGTTGATCTTTTCTCGTGCCACCGTTGCACCGATGCTCAGTAGAAGCGTGCCCTCCGGGACGAGCATTATAATCATCACGTTTCACAAGCGCCTCTGCCAGACCAGAGTTTCGGTCTGTGTTTTGGGGGCACGGAAATGCACCGATCCGGCAACACCGATGAGTTGGTACGGTTGGCAGTAGTACGGGCACGTCTTCTTTGCTCCCGTCCTTTGCAGACTGTGCAGGAAGATTGTCGCTCTACCAGGCTTTCATCTCTTCATTATCGTCATTACATCGTCGTCGAGCGTCCCCCATCCCTCAAGAAGGTCAGTTAATGAAGTTCTTTCCGGCGCACCGACGAGAGCAGTTTTCTCCAGCGCTTTAGAAGTTTCGTTTCTTCTTCGGAAGCGAACGATGCAATCAGCCCGTCGGCGGAACGTATCGAGTGTCAGGCGGTGGATGTATCGCAATTTTGCAGCGTTCGCTGTATGAAAACGGCACTGCAAACTGTCAAAGCTCAACGATTGACAGAGCACGGACGGGGTCTTGGTGTGGGCGACAAGGTGAAACTACTTTAACGCTCAACCAAACCCGGCAGATGTAGCTTTGCGCCAGTGGTAGCGAAATAGTGCTGTTCTCTGTCGTTGTTATCCTTTGCGTTGCTTGGCCGGTTTCATGCTTTCGTGATGATCCACGCCACACGGCAAGGCAAGACGACGAAACAACACGCCAGTGCATCGTGTACATCGTTCTACCCCAAAAGGTATTGAGCTCCTTTTCTGCTCTTCCTGCCAAAAGAGTAGCGTGCTTTTTAGGGGTAAAGGTACAAAGGAAATAGCTGCTGTCATGTTTTCCCCCTTCTCGGTACCGGCACATAACCAACCGAAGCATAGGAAACAAACGTGGCAAAGGGGGAAATGTACTCTTTCTTTACATCATGACACATTTCTTTAAGGATGTGTCCCTCTTCTGTGTAAAGGGTTAAAGGTCTTACCATTGGGGGCGAGGGTCGAGAGCGCAAAAAGTATACAACCGCAACGTAAATGCAGAATACGAGTTTTCACTTTTCATCCGATGATAGCCCGGAAATGGCGGAGGAAGACGCGAATTAACCTGTCGTGTGTACGCAACCCTGCTAATTAGCACCGAAAACGCTACTTCCGTCGTCTGGAATCAAGAATTAACCCGATTGAAGGAAGTTTCAACGGTGCCATTCCTGTGGTACTTTCGTCATGTGTGATCATGACTTTTGCCTTCTTTGCACGACTTACTTTTGCTAAGGAGCGTCTCTTGTAGGGGAAAGGAAATGACTAATGAAATTTTGTGTTTATCTTATACCGAGACAGATCTGCGCCGGATAATGAAAGATTCACATACCGTCACACGACAAAACATTCGTACGTGCTTTACAATCGAACAATCGTCGAATGCTTCATAGCATTTCAGGTTTAATTAAATTGATAAATGTTGTGATCATAGCAACCTCGCTAGTTTAAACATAGTGTAGTAGGCTTTATTGAAATAGAGAATAAATCAGTCTGCATTTTCCTTTCGTACGAACAAGAAGTTCCAACAGGTTGTGGGCCCAGGATTAGTGGCGTTTAAAACGTTTTAACACTTTGACCGCGCATGGCAAGAGAGCAATGAGAGCGACAGTTTCTCGTGCGATTATTACTCTTTTGTTTCATAGCGATAAGCGGCGTAGCACATGTCGTTCTCGTTCTCTCTTTCCTACCTCATTCGTTCTCAAGAGAATCACTGAGCGTCAGATACAAAGCTGAGCGGTGAGCAAAACCGTCATGCGATTTCATATGACGCGGCGCTTAAAGTGTTAACCAAAAGAAAGATTTCGGAAAATGGAACGATTGGGAATTGCAAAACTCAACGGAGGTAGTTACAGTGTCTGGAAGACATAGGTCGAATTCCTCCTCATCCGAGAAGATTTGTGGCAGTATGTGATCAGCGATGGACCGGGTAACACGACGGCCAGTCCCACTACCGAAGCCATCGGAGCAGTATGGAAGAGTGGTGATCAGAAGGCGCGAGCGACAATCGGCCTTTTACTGGAAGATAACCAACTCAATCTAATTAAGGACTGTAAGACGGCTAAAGCGACATGGGAAAAGCTGCGAGGACACTACGAAAAGGCCACACTAACTTCGAAGGTGTCGATTTTAAAAAATATATGTGAGAAGCGTTTTTCCGACGGTGAGAATATCGAGCAGCATATCTTCGAGATGGAAGAATTGTTCGATAGGCTAACATTGACCGGTGAGGAGCTAAGCAAGAGCCTGCAAGTGGCAATGGTGCTCCGAAGTCTCCCGCAATCTTTCTCGGTTCTGACCACAGCGTTGGAAAGCAGGTCTGACGACGAGCTTACGCTGGATTTGGTGAAAACCAAGGTGGTGGACGAAGTAGCCAAAAGGGGAAACAGAGGTTGCTGCGATTCTGTACTAAAGACAATTGTTAAGAAGAATCAAATGTTATGTCATTTCTGTTAACAACCAGGGCATAAAAGAAAGGATTGCCTGATTCTAATGGAGAAGCGGTCAAGAGATTTGAAACAGTCGGAAGGCCAGCATGGTATGAAACGCAGCCAGTTATGTGTGCAAACGACTGATGAAGAAACTCTGGAGCAGGGATATTCGTTCACGATGCGTGGATTCACAGCCAATTCGTGGATCGTTGATTCAGGAGCAACGTCGCATATGTGTATCGATCAGTCATGTTTCGTGGAGCTGGACGAGCGTTATCAGCAGGACGTAATTTTGGCCGATGGCACAACGGCGAGGGTTGAAGGAATCGGTTCGTGTCGAATAACCACGCTGTCTCCGGAGGGTAAAACATCAAGAGTGACTCTTAACGATGTTTTGTTCGTCCCGAAGTTAGAGACAAACTTAGTGTCTGTGAAAAAACTGACGGCGAAAGGTGCTGTGATTTTTTTTGACATGAGCGGTTGTCGAATCGTAAAGGATCAGAAGGTTATTGCACTAGCAACAATTTCAAATGGATTATATTCACTGAAGACCAGAATGCAGAATGTCTTGACCCGAAAGAATGCCCGATATCGATCAATTGCAAAGTGTTTATTGATGCCAATGGATCTTGAATATCGGAATGTACAGCAGAAGGAGGAGGGACTGATGCTTAGGAAAGGCGAGCTTAGAAAACGCAAGTTACGAAAAGGCGAGTCATGTTCTTCTGTACATTGCAAAGATCGGACTATGTCATCAGGGTCTCGAATCTGGGTTGGATGTCATGGAAAAGATATGTTTGGAAGGTGTGAGAAGTCCATACCTAGAAATAATGAATTTCAGAGCGTGTGTTGTAGATCATAGCAACCTCGATAGTTAGAATATGCGCCTACAACTTGGTTTAGAGCCAGCCGAGATTGAGGAGGAGTGTTGTGATCATAGCAACCTCTCTAGTTTAAACGAAGTGTAGTAGGCTTTATTGAAATAGAGAATAAATCAGTCTGCATTTTCCTTTCGTACGAACAAGAAGTTCCAACAATAAATCATCAGAATTACTCCGGTTTAGACGACTAAAATAAAGCCTAAAATACCTTGTACGTTAAAATAACTATTCTTGTCTTTAATTCTTTAATTATCATTTCGATGTTTAGTAGCAGTTACGTAATGCCATAATGTCATACGTTTTGCGAGAAGATCGAAAGCGCAATACAAGTTTGGATTGATACTCATAGGGAAACGTCTCGGTTCTTCAACGAATTTCAATTAAACAAACGAAGCATACTCCACCAAACGCTCAGCAAAAGTCCGTCCCGTGAAGGGTAAAATCCCTATGTGCACCAGCTTGCCCTGCAATTGTGCTCCGCCGCAAAACCCAACGGCAGAGCATGGCGTAGCAAGGGGGAAACAAAAACAAGCCCCACGTGTCCAGCTGCTTTACTGCCGACGGAAAATAAGGATGGATCTCGCTGGCCAGAATCCTTAAAAGTGTCAAAAGCATTCCACACACACACACACAAAAAAACCCACACACCAAAGTACAACAAACCCCAAACACTCCACTGCCGCCGTCGCAGCATAATGGCCATCTTACCTTTGTAAGAGGATTAACGCATTTTAGTACGGCAGCAAATTTAGCTCGCTTTTTCTGCTGTGGGTTCGTTCGTCGTGCTCAACAGCTGCGGGGACATCGTGCCACCCCTTGCGGTCGGTGCTCATGCTGGCGGTGAGAGAAAAACCACACGCCTTTTGCTTTTCGGCACCAATGCTTGGGGTTTACACTTTTTTGCTTTTGTGTCTCTGCATCTACGGCGGGCTCGAAAATGAAACGAAAAGAAGCCTCCCCCCGACGCAGCTGGCTATTTTCAGGAGAAAGCAACGGCGAGATAGGAAAGAAAAGGAAGAAAACTGAAATAGCGCTTTTACCTTTGCCAAATGGAAGGCTGGGTGTGAAAATGGATTTAAATCGTACCAAACGCTCATCCAGAGCTTTGGCGCATCTGACGCTGATTTCGGCCGGGTTTTTCGTTTGTCCTGCGCTCGCAGCGTGCTCCCCATAAGTGGTGTGTGTGTGCGAAAGTGTCAGTATTATGATACTACAACCTATTATTAGCGTTTATCGTTGCATCGGTACGGGGAGCTCAGCTCTGGCTACTACTGAGCATCCAGTGTGTTAGCGGGCTGTCATAAAAACGGGATCAAGCAATTTAGGCGTAACCGATGTGTGATAGTCTGATAAAAGAAGGATGGATTTTGAAAAGTGTTTTCTTTTTGTTTGGCTTTCAGAGAGTGTTTTTTTATCTTGGTTATACATAAAAACTGGTTGCCTTTAAAATCAAATTTTCTTCAGATTTTCGGTCTCATACGTCGCTTAGTTTTGTGTTTCAATGTTCTGATATTGATCAAATATTTGTTGGGATATTTTTGTCGAACCATGCAAACATAATTCCTACAAAGCGGTGTTTAATTAATTTAAGAGTTTTTCAACTCATTTCACAGATCCAATACTCCAATACGATCAGTAAAGAAGCAATGGAAGAACGAATGAAAATATTATCTGATGGGGTATAGGACAGCTGATAGTTCTTCTTTTTTCATTCCTGCTAAATGGCATACCTCATACCTTAAGCATAATAAAGGTAGGTATTTTAAGGCAAACTTCATATATTCCTCTGAAGCTCATACCAAAACCCGGAGAATGCTTTGCCAATGTGCAATCGCGTGGATTTAAGCGCGAACGGTGAAACTGAGTGAATAAACCATGTGGCTATCATCAGCCACACACACTGCAAAAGGCAACGCAAAAGCTTTTCCATTATCCTTGCATTGCGCTGAATGCCTGCGTTGCGTAGACGTTGCGATACAAGGGCATCAAAACTTCCTTCTTTCTTTCCACGCCTTTTTTTAGCGCTTGCACTCGTGCAGAAGGTCTGTAAAACATCTCACGCTGGAAGCACCGAACTTAAAAAGGTACCTAAAAAGAAAGCAGACTCAAGGCCGCAACCATATAAAGCATGAACACTCTCGCTGCATTGTGTGTAGTGGAAATATGCAATAGAAACCAATACGCTTAGCTAGGTGAAGAGTTTGAAAAGACGCAAACGAGAGGGTCAGTGGCACAACAAAAAAAAAAACGCTCCACCTCGTTGAATGCGTTCAAGAGCACATTCCTTTGTCTATTTAGGGTGTTTTAAGCGCTGGCGAGTGTATGCTGGGCTGTGTGTGGCGCTGCAACACCATGCAAGCAGGTTTGAGCAGGTACGTTCGGTACTGCGGGAATGTAAAGTCTTTCGCCCGTCAGGTGTATTTTTTGTGTGTACATTGTAAACCCTCTTTTCTTCTGTAGGAAACAGGAAACGATAACAGTAGCGGCAAGGGTTTTTTTACTTTCTTCTTTTCTTGTACGTTACGTTATGGCCGCACGTGAGTGGAATTTGTTATTTAGTGTGCATATCAGTTTGCAGCATTCCGTGGTTTATACGGTCGGTGCGTGATGAACTGCCCGTAATGCGGCTGAGTGGGACAAAAAATGGTTAACCCTTTACTGATGTTATAAATGAAAAAGGGTTCATGATAGTTTTTAGACATGCGTGAGAAAATTGCAGATATGTATTAATATGTAAGCAATTAGAATTTTTGTCTAGTTAAGGTGTTTTAGGAGTAACACATTTATAATCGCATGATTCTCGGAACCGAACTGAAACAATTATTGCATTTTGCGCTTAATGAAATTGCATGTACTGTAAAAAGCTAGTTCAGCTATGTTCCGTCATTCAATTAGGAAAAGAAGACATAATAAAAAGTGTTATACTTTTGATTTTGTAGTGTTATTGTGAAGAAAACAGTTTATAATCAAATAGTTTTAGTGTGATAGTAAAGTTTTTTTTACATCGAAAGTAAAAATACAAATAATTGTGAATGCATATTGACAGTCGATTAGATCGTACGGCTGGCTTTCTTTCAAAGTCGACAGAAAGCACCGTAGATGAAGGTTAGGAGAGAGAGAGAGAGCGGCTAACATTGATCGTGCCTAGGACTCCCAAATGATTCAATTTTCTCAATCGCAACGCAGGCAATGACATTAAATCAGTCTTTCTCCTAATCCAGAGACAGACTACAGGTGTGTTAGCTTCGATATTATAATAAACGACGCTTAAAAATGGCTTGTTTTATTGTTAATTTTGGTGAAAATCTCATGATGATAACGTCTTAACTAGAAATAAAAAAAAACATTATTTTAATTAAATACTCTCAAAAACAACACTCCCCATATACTAGTAAGAATTTACATCCAAATACCATCTAGGGCCCTAAAACATTATGAATTCTTAAGTGCTTCTTCTTCTTCTTATTGGCGTAACGACCTAATGCCGGCTTGTACAGGCTTTCGAGACTTGTTAAGTAGCCCACAGTTGGATAGCCAGTCCTTGCTACGGGGGGAGAAGAACTTTTCAGTTCGCAGGCCGCATTGCTTCGTAAATAACGTTTTTAAGGGTCAATTTTGCTTCCCCTTCAGCTCAAGCCGATCTTGTGGTACACGTACGACTTAACACTATGCCCATCATGGGTTCAAGCTCCGAATGGACCATGCCCCTATACGTAGGTATAGTGGTAAAGAATAGTTTTTAAGTTACTTACATCACAGACTTTAAGTTACTTAGACCGTTTTTCGTTAAAGAAGGCTCTTGATAATGTGGTAAAATGGTAAAATAATGACGAACGAATTATGACATTTACCTTCTGCGTCAATGGTTCGTTCATTCGTTGCGAAGTTTTTGCGTAAAATGGTTGCAAGGGTGTAATGAAAACGAAGCATCGACACGATACTTTAATGTTATGAAATTGTTACAAAAGTACAATGAAATCAATCAACGCTACATGAAGGTTAATCGAGCCAGGTAAGCAAAACTTTTCTTCATAAAACCCTGTACAACTACTCTCCTACCATAAATCCTCTACCAAAACTGTGCTTCAAAAACGCCAACAATACAAAAACATACAAATTTACATCCTTTTGCAGACAGCATAACGATTAATTTAATTTTTATTTGACATTTATTGCTCATGATTGCCGGTGACCGACGGAAAGTAAAACCATCCAAAGTACAACCGAAACAAAAAGTCATTCAAGTTAGGAACTCATTTTGTGACAGATTTTAACGACATTGTTTGCCATAGGTTGATGCTAGGAAAGCATTGTAGGGCGTTGCAAAACGGTTTTTTGATGGTGAAGAAACAAAAGCGAGAAGAAAAAAAGGTAAACGCTAAGATCGCAAAAATGGAACAACACACCGTGAGTAGCCCCACTGGTGGAAGACAAATCCAGTACGAACAAACGACCGTTCAGCAAACAGCACAAAAGCTACACATTTTAATGAAACTAACCTCGAATAATGTGTGTCCCTCGGGGAGGGATACCAGCGCAGAAATGAAGTGTTGAAAGTAACAGGAAACAGTAAGCTTCACCCCAAGCATGACTCTTGTTGGCTTGGAAGCCGTTGAAAGTGTTGATAGTAAAGGATGGATGAGAACTGGTACGATAGTTAGCAAGCGGGAATTGCACTTTTTCCCGCTTGTTTTGGCTTAGCCTTTCGCTTCATTTCCACCTTTGAAGGAGAGAGAAAGAAAAAAAAAACGCTCGCAACGATTCCCGGGACCCTTTATCCAGAGCTTAACCAGAGAACTGGGATTACTGTACGCTCCTTTAGGTATGGAAACTTGCGAGCAATGGGAATGAAAATAGTGCTTAATCGTCGGATAATGCCAACCCTGCAAACGACGTTCGGTGGGCGGTTTGGCAGACAATGGGAAGGCAGAGGACAGAATGCAATTTTATCTGATGGCATTGCTAAGGTGTCGAATGGTGTCATTGCCAATGGTACGGTACGATGTCTTACTTTTGCACGGCTGTGTTCTGTACTTTGTTTTAGGTTGATGATAAAGCTTTACACTTTTTGTGAAAGACTAGCACAACTCTCGACCCAGCAAATATGCGAACTCCAAACAAAGCTATTGCAAAGTTCGAATGAAAACTTTTGAACAATTATACCACAACCATATTTAAAAAAGCAAAGCAAAGAAACTTTATTGTAGACCTTTTCCCAGCTTCTCGATCATTCCTGTGGCCTGCAGCCATCTGGTAATGGCTTGTTGGTAAGCAATTTCGGTGATTAGCCGTGTGTACGGCTAGGTGAAGTATCTGCTCACACCGGAAATGCACCATCCAAGAGATGCATACAGTTAACACGGGTAAGATGATACTCTTTCTCCCGGTGGTGCACTTACTGCGCGAACTCCCGAATTGGTCGTAAAATTTTATTATTATGAAAATGCATCGCAAAAGCTGCTGCGCGGCTACTGGTCTCATCCACATAGCAAAATTCTACTTCCAGCTAAATCTGCATCGATTTTTACTTCTGTTTTCATAACAGAAGAGAGATCATGTTTTCTTTTCTACCAACTACCAACTACCAAACCAACACCTTCGTATCGTACCATAGCTTATCCAGAAACATATTTGGAATGACGGCATTTTGAGGCAAGCCCACGTACTGCAATGGCCAGAAGGCAAAACCCATTAAAAGAAATGGCAAAATCCTACCACACTCAAAACACGAATCCATTCGTCAAACCTACCCACAATTAAGCATTTATTTTCGCATTAATTTTACTACCCCCGGCCGAAAGTGTTTTCCGCGATCAGGTTTAGCTTTCGTTCAGGTGTTGGTGCTGGCACTGGCGATTGCTTGGAGTTAACGTTGTTCCCACAAACCATTTATCAGTTAATGGTTAGTCTTTCGGGGGAGGGGGGGTAGTTTCCTTCTTCCCCAGTAGTCGGTTTTGTTTTGCTGTTACACTGTTGTTCCCCGGCCGGTGCAAGCCAATTAAATCATCGTTTTCATTAACGTTGAAATGGTTCCGGCAGTGTCCCACGCAGGCACAGTAGGTACTTCATTTGACTTTCACAGTGATTCGGAATTGAAGGCAATGAAAAGGGGCAAATTAAAAGAAGCTAGACTGTTGCTGATGATGGTGATGAAAATCTTACCCCGTTGAATTTGGGCTTTTGGACACGAGGACGGTGAGTGATTTCTTCTGGATAATTAATGGCACATTGGCATACAAACGCGATGCCGATAGTGGGAAATCGGTCGGGCGGACGATTTATTGCTTTTTGCACGACACGACAATGCTGGTGCTTAAGGTGGCGAAGAATGGCTTTGGATACTTGTTGGGCCCAAGGTTGTCGTGGGTCCAATGTGGATTGCGAAAGCTTTGGAAATTCAGCTAAATGTAGTTGTACAAAGTGACTAGCAGTGCTGTAAATAAATGTTGCTATGGAAACCATACAATTTCTTCACTGATGCGTTTGTGTATCCCTGCACTGTGCTGTTCAAAAGCATAAAAGAAATGGTTTAGTGTACGGATTTGGCATTTGTAAATAAAAATTACATTATTTTTGTATATTTTAGCTTTTTTCCTGTTTGATCCTGCTTTAACATAACGGCTTAAGTATCTTTGTTTTCATTGCTCTTGAGTCAACCAATGCCAGAACCGGTGCTCAATTCAAATAAACTCATCCCAGATACCACAGTTAACATGCACATAATAAACACTAAAATAAGATTATTGTAGCTTCACGACGCTTTACAATTTGTTAACTTGCGAGCAAGATGCAACAGTAAGATAATTCATCCATCCTGATCCAGCTGCTCGTAGACGTGGACATTTTTCGCCTCCCTTTCCATCCGGTCAGAGTGTAAGTTGATTATGCATTCCACCGGTTGTCAGAGAGTGGGCTATTATGCGGAGTCGTTAAAATTAAAAAATTCCCCAACACACAACACGGAAAGTGGACGACAAGGAAGGGTCATTACAAGACACATCCTTTATGCGGACAGCACAGCAGCAGCAGCAGCAGGATGCTTCCGTCGTATATTTGTGATGGATTTGTCTCCTACGAAGCGTAACGTCCGTGTAGAAATAAAGACGCACTAAAGACGCTGGGGTCATAAATCATATCAAAGCTCAACCTCCCACCAGTGCCCGGAAGCTAAGATGATGTACATGATCTCTTGACCGTGTGTGCCGTGTGGACAAAAGGAGGGAAAAGTGGAGCGTGTTTGTTTATTTTTCTTAATGAACTTTCTTTAAGTGCCAGCAAGGCTAGACGAGTAGAAATTTCTTCAACATTCTTATGATTGCTATTGGAAGAATGCAGCCCTCCAGTCAATACAAAATCTTCCACCAATTGGTCAATAATGAACATCATCAAGCCTCTTGAAAAGTACGTTAAATAGGATTTACACAACAAAGGATAATGCCTAAGACAGAAACGAAAGCGATATGGCCATCATCGAAGCTTTGCGTTCATACGAGGAATGATTTTCAACGCTTCGGATCGTGAACCGTGATTGATAGTACCGTAGTCCCAAATGGATTGTCATTAGCCATGTTCGGAGCGGCACAAGTAGTTGAGAGCTTCCTCTAAATGTCCCCGAAGGCCACACAAATCGTCACATAAGTCATTACATTCCCATCACGCGGCAAATATCAGCAAATCTACGGTTACAGCCTGCAACCAACGGATGTGAAGCTTCGAGACGTGAATGCGAAGTAAACAGCACTTCAAGCGTCGCCAACAAAGAACACCAGTCAGATACGAACGAAACGGTGTAAGCCTACAACGATGTGAACGTACTTTGGTCTACAAACAGATCGGCGCTTGAAAACGGGTAATCATCGAATTTTGGAGCAACTGCTGCACAGCACCGTCATGCCGGGGAATCGTCTTGACTCTCTTCTGGTCTCGTGAAGAGGTTACTCCATTGCGGATATTTTACTGATACACGTCACATGTTCACATCCGTAATGACAAATGTTGCCCTGTCGGGTCGGTGCTGTCGTCTTTCCCCTCTCCAAATGCATCATCCATCATCGATGGCTTTTGATGCTGGTTTTTCCCCCCTACAACGACACAATCCGACGGAGAAGAGGTAGTCTTTGTTTTGCCTCGCAAGCCTACCCACAGAACGACTGCGTGACTTTGCGACCAACACCACCAGTAGGCAGTATGAATGTGTGATTTTTAGCATTGCGAACGCACATCACGTCTCAGCCAGTCCTAAGTACGAGAGCGTCTAATTTCTGGCAAAGAGGATTTTTATTGTCCTGTGGTTGGTGCGATGCCACAGACAGTCCTCTCTCACAGTGCTCTTTTGCAGCAAGCTCTGTTCCAATTACTGGGTCACCATTTAGCCACTAGTGGCGAATCTCCTATTTAGTAAAGTTGTGCTTTTTTTGGGTTAATTTCATCGAACAATTCAACAGATTCCGCCTGCATACACATACACTTTTTAGATGCTAGAAAGGAAACACCCAACGTTTCGGTTTGTAAATGCACACCAAGCAACGACGCCCATGCATTTGCCATTACTCACATGTGCCGTAATGTACCGAAACCAAACAAGGGACAATAAAAACTGGTCCCCAAACGGGTGGCTTCCGTTTCGATAACTTAAGGTACTGTTGCGTTCGGGAACGAGAAATAGTCTAGCTAGTCTAGCTGCAAGCACACTCTTGTGGTAATGGTTGTGACTCCTTTGGGGCGATTTATAATCCTTTGCCAGCCAGGCAACTCCTTGCAAACGCTCAATTTCTACGTTCTAAAGGGCAGTGCACTTCCAGCACGTTTAGGATGTAGTTAAACTTGGTTGCTGGTTCTGGCGAACTAAAGACAACAAAACTGTGCACTCTAAACCACTGTTTCCGAGAAGAAATTTCGTGACCGGGCAAGGTAACCGTGGAATTTTTGGGCCGATCGGTTTTAAGCGTTAGAATGCTGCCTTCATTTTAAACCATTAAACGATATAATTTATACTACCACACTGTGGAACAGTGTGGTTTATTGGTATTCGTATGTGACGGTAATTGTAAATGTAGCTGTAATTATTCTACAGAATGCTAAATATCAAGATTTTTGTAGATATGGGAACATGAGAAAATACTGTACAATTATTTATACAAAACAAATCAATAAATTCAAACTAAACTCCTGCTCAACAAGGAACACACGAGCATAAGGATTAATCAATAATCCTTTTTTTATTCTTCTTAAAACCATTACCACCACAAAACGATCCGTAAGTAGGGTAACCAACTTTAAAGCAAAAGGTGACAACACACCTTTGCGTGTCAGCAAACGAAATCGAAAGTTCAAAGTCTGGGCCAGTTTGTGGTCACCAACCTGGTTCCCACGTACAACACCACCGCTCCCCACACCAATGTCAACCGATCCGTAACCGAGAATATGGTTGACAACAGGGCATGGAAGGAATGGGCCCCCGTGAACGCCCGAGTCAGCAGAGCTATAATCTTCAGGTCGTTTCATGGGGCAGTCGCAGGGAACAAAGTTGACTCGAAGTGTGACTACTTCTTCACGCTAGTCCCCACCTCACCTGCTGCCTGCTTTCAAAGACAACCGGGGAGTGCAAGCCATTTATCAACCGGAACTCTCGATGTACGTGCCTCGGTTACCTCGGCAGGCAGGCGTTACGGGCCGATTGTTTGCCTTCATTTTCACCGTAAGCCATTCGTATCCATTTCGGAAGGCGAGCGACACTGATGGTGGTGCTTCATTGACGCCTCTCCCGCTCCCCCAATCCATATCCACGGGTCCCGGGCTGATGCCGTTCGGGAAGTGGGTAAGGTGGGTCCTGTTATTTCCTTTGAGAGTTGATCTCCCCGAACGAAGGGTGACTTGCTGCTGCTACCCGGCCTACTTATTTTATTCGGTTGATTTGGCTTAATTTTAACGGTCCACTCAAGCGGCGACACATAATCAGTAGGCGACAGGCGGGCTACATCTAGTCAACGATGGAACCGGTCGAGCATAATGTAGCCGCTGCTTACAAAGGGGGGGGGGGGCGTTTTTGGTTGGTTGAGTAGCTCCAGCAGAGCTTTAAGCTGGTTAAAAACGACAAACATCCGGTAAAGATGATACAGTTGACCACTTTAAATAGTTGCTTATTGTATCATTACTAATAGTTTTATACTAACTCTTCAAATAGCAACTTATTAGAATGCTAACTGACTTTAATAAAATCTAAAATCGTTATAGCAAACTTTGCAAAGGTTCTTCCGTATTAATGCTACAAACCATCAACCAAGTTGTAACGCATTGATTGTGCTCTTTGGCACGTTGCCACCTCGTGCTTTGCACAAGCAACACAAACCAAGCATGGAACGTTCCAGCACGCGTCACAACCACCTACCACCCGTGCCTGGTTGGGTAAATGAGTTTATACGATTTTCCGTGACGTGTGCGCTGCATCATCTATTGTGTTAACAAATTTATTTCCCACAAACGCCCACAAACCCGACCGACCGACCGACCCCCCGGCGTACCGTGCGCTTTGCCGTGCTTGTCAGTGTCTTTCAATTTTCAATTCCACACCCACGTTTATCTCACGCCGCGCTCCTCGGATGGAAGCAACGGTACCGTACAACGCAACCCCGTTGTAATAATTTCCCCGACAATAACGAAGCGCAGCGAAGAAGGATTGTGTTTACGGGCGCACCCCGACGTTCCCTTTGTTTCTCCTTCCACACCAAGTTTCCACCATCCCGGGCCGGGAAGTGTAATGAATTTATTTTCTTCCCAATAACGATGTTTCCTTCGCGAGAATGTTTTGCACCTCTCGCGTTTGGCACCGTTCCGTCGGTAGCGTTTTGGTTTGGTAGGTGCGAACAGTGTGCCAAACGCGAGAGGAGCTTCAAGCGCAGTGAAGCTTGATGAAAGTCAATTTTCTCGATCGCTCCGCTTGGAAGAACTTGGTAGAGTTTTATCATTTCCAAAATTGTACGTTTTCAGAAAAATGCGTTGAAGCAGCAAGCATAAATTAGGCTTAATTTGGGCTTATCGAGATCTTCGTTGAATCCAGCGAGCTCGATTTGCTAAGCAGAAGCTTGCCATATAATCATTTACTTAAACAAGTTATATGCTCTTAATAAATTCATTGGGGAAACTGTGTACAATTATCAAACATATTTAAAAGCTGTTTTTATCATACTAGACTTTTGTATATTTCAGCTCTGCATAGCATATTACCATAAAACACTAATATTTTGTCAATTTTTGGAATATAATCCAAATACAATTTGTACACAATAATCAAATTAACTGAGGCAAAAAGATCGCCAGATCTTTGCTCAAAAGTGGTCGTTTCACCTACAATACAAAAGCGAACTGACTGCAAAAGTGCTCTCACTCTCCCAAAGTATACCCACACCTTCTCCATCGTCGGCTGCCAACAACTAGTGGTAAAAGCAATTCCGTGACTGAGGGCTGAGCAGGCGAAAATAAAGAAAATTCTATTAATTTTATTACCATATAAATGAAATAAAATAAAAATAAAATTGATCGCAATCGAATCGAATGCTCTTTCGATGGTGTGACCGCTGCGGATAGGGAGGTGTGAACCCCACACCACATCCAATCGATGCTATCGATGGTGTGTGTGTGTTTAGCACGATTGTATTATCGGTACGATAAAAGTTTATGGGTGGCCACCGTGTGCGTTCGTGTCGCTTTGGGCGGAAATGGCAAAACAAAACAAAAAAACCGAACAAACCATTGGCCGTTGTCATCTACGCCTGAAAGGGAGGCGGTTGGGAAGGATCCACAAAAATGCGATCGCCAGCTGTGTTGAGCGACACAGCCAAAACGGGAAATATCGCAAACCACACGCCACCACCAAATTGGTCGCGTTAGCTGACGGAAGTACTGTTTCCCAGGAACACCAGGTTGAGCGAAAACATTGGAATGATATTGGGCCATTCTTTGTTTATGTGCTCGACATGGGAAGCTAGAAGTCAGTGTCATGATAAAGGGAGCAAATGTGTGAACGATACGGTGGGATAAAATCAGAATCAGTTTACTGGATTGCATTGACAAAGTGCCATAATATCGGTGCTATAATATCAAAATATCATCAATCACGAACATAAGTAATCTCATTGGACTCATTTATCTGATTGCATATATTACCGCAATAGGATTCAGTGTGAAATAATTGTCGATAAGAATAAAGAGCAAACGCAATAAAAAAAATCATCAAAAAAGGTATTTTTGAATTCAAGTTATATTTTAGTCCCTAATGTGTAAGTCTTGCATGATTTAACTACATCTATAATTTAATATATTAATCAAAGACATTGTTCACGCTATACCAGACCCGGTTATGCCCGGTTCTACTGTACGCAAATGACCTTAAGATGTGCTTTCCTGTGCGTAGTTCTAATAAAGGTCTTGGAATACAGGGATTTTCATCTGGTTTTAATCTTAGGCATTCCTTAAATTGTTTGTCACTCAACGTTAACAAGTGCTCAGTTATTTCGTTTACTCGCTCAAGAACTCCGTTATATTTTGATTATGTTTTTTTTCCGACACTTCACTGCCTCGATCTAAATCTGTTAGGGACACAAGTATTTTATTAGACACTAAACATTATTTAAACAAACAACGATTTGACGATGTTATTGATAGGGCTAGTAAGACTCTCGCACACATAATTAAATCACTTTACTGTGGCCTTGTTCATCCTGCGACTGAGTAGGCTTCGGTTGCCTGATTTAGCCCATAGTGTATAAAACATTTGTTGTAATTGTATATGTAAGCTACGGAGGTTCAACTCCTTAATAAAAACAGATCAATAATCAAATTAGTTTACATAAAACTTATAAAATGTAAGTAAAAATACAAATAAACATTAGTAGTAAGCGAGAATCGCTCGACCACCACATAACTGCAGTGCAATAAATACTCGCATTAAGCTCGTAACATTGGCATTTCGATGCTCTCAGACTCACTTGGGTGTCGTTTGGACACCCCATGCAACAGCAGTCGGAGAACATTCTTTCTGCAGCGCACTGGGAAAATATTTTCATTACTGCGTCATGGTTTGTGCGAGACCGAAACGACCGTCCTTATTGCAATGCATTCAAAAAGAATGCTTACTTAACCCGTGCGATAGTGTGTATTGTTCTATAGTGAATGGCATTTTTTTTTCTATCAAGCACAATGCACAGTGGCCATATGTGCTTGGGAGTTTTCACATTCTCAAATGGTAAAGCGTTTTACTTCCTCGACACTGCAGCATAAGGTGTCGTCAAGTCAAATCAACTTGGTTTGCTCTAATAAAACGAGGTAACACATTGTTGGAAATTTTGGAGGAAAGCAAAATAGTGAACGATGCAGCAGCAGCTCGAAAAAACACACGCAAAGCGATGAACAACCTAGCCCATATGTGGAGCAATTTTTATGCCCCAATGAACCAAAAATCAGCCGTCGGCCCGTAAGTACAGGTACAGCAAAGTACATGGGCATACACCGTCGTAGCTACGTCGCTGTTACCTGCCAAAACCGTTAAATTTCCCCCGGTGCAGTCCAGGAATTGTGGCAGGATGTTACCGCCAGACTGCTGTGGGCGCACCGGAACGTAACGATGTGCAAATGGAAAATGTAAATTTTTGCTCACCCACCCAGGTTTCTCCGGCAAATGTTTGCACGGGTATGGATGAATGGGTGGGATAAGTCGATTGTTTTGATTTGCTTTCTTTGATTTTATTTTATTTTTTCGGCGATGAAACATGTCGAGTTCTGTTTCTGCGCTTTCGCTCGATTTGATTTGATTGATATGGTGAAGGTGGGAAAAGAAAACTTGCCTACCCGCCGGGGGCAATCAATGATCCGTGCTCGTTGTGTTCAAATCAGGAACGATTCGTGATTGACTCGAAAAGTTCGGACCAGATGGTGTTGGAAATAGAGTTTATGGAGTTTATAAAGTTTCGAGCGATAATAGTGCCAAAGGTAATTGAGAAAAACATTCTTTGAAGAGAAACTTTTGTGACGAAATTTTTGAACATTATTGATTTGTTTTTCTTTTTCGCTTTCCTTCGGTCGGTCTTACACATAAATTTTGATTGGATCTTGAAGCATTAAAGGTATAGAACATTTTTGTACATAGTAAATGTGTTTATTAAGCTAAAATGCATATTTAATCCACCAAAAATAGTAAAATATAAATACTTCTCTCATGTTGCATACCTTCAGGCGTTTAACATGGCCAAGCAAGGAAACAAGGTAAAATACAGTAACTACTCTCATGATGCATACCTTCAGGCGTTTAACATGACTAGGCATAAAAGGCAAGACACCTCTTCAGCTCTGATGCAATGCAATACCTTTAATAGCCATCTAAACAAATCGAAACAGATATATTTACACCGTTAACACAAATTGAATTATTTCCGCTATTACACTTGACAATTTTCCATAATGCGTTACGATTAAAGTGATCACTAAACAAGCTATAAAAGCGATTCAACAATCCCGCACGGTTCATAACATTTATGTTTGAGCGAATCACTTCTGTCGCTTTGCTGGGGGTTAAACGAAATCGGAAAACAACAGTGGAACAAACCATACGATATCGCTTTTTTATCGTTTTGTGCCATTGAAAATGGCACCATTTCGTGAATGTGTGCCGTTCGCTTCGTAGGAAGCGTTCGATCAGGACGATATTTCAAATCGCCATTTTCACCACAAACCAACCAAAATTTATGAAACAAAGCCAGCCAACCCACAATGGTGTCTGAAGTGTTCGCAGTGTCCTTTGCGAGCTTCGAACTTCCGTTCACCCATTGGAGAGAAGCGGGCTGTCAGGCAATGTCATGGCCCAAGTTTAGATTGAAGCTGGAATAGCCCAAGGCCATAAATTTATCTCTTTACTTCGACAGTCTGACGGTTTTGGTTTTGCGTTCGGTGCTTTATCGGCAACGATCCAATCGACAGTGACTGTGCCTGTTGGAAGGTGGTGTTTCTCTTCTCCCTATCCAGCAGGATGACCGCAAGCCACCTCTGCCGTTGTTCGTGTACAGATGTTCGATTGTCAACAAATTTATTTAGAATTTATGTTTCTCCGAGGTTACACACATGCTGCCCATTGGCTCGTACTGGCTGCAGGGGATGGAATTGAATTCCACGAACGAGTTGTGAAGGGTGTATTGGGAGGAAGGATTCGTGACGTCTGTTCTGTTCGTCACACGCTTTTACATCCACGCTTAACTTGGAAACGATGGTTGACAGCCAGTTGTACACCATCCAATTTCTTTTTTTTTAACTGAACTGGAAAGAAAACAGTCACAGTTGGCAACACGTTCCATCATGATATGGCAGTGAGCTATGGCTCAACGTGAGCATGGTGTAAAATCTGTCGCTTTGGATCTTATTGAACCAATTGAAATGAAAACACTATTTTTAGGCGATGTCGCTGAATGCAGTGTTGATGGTTCAAACGACGATGAGTTTTTTTTCGATATTTCATTAGAATAGATGTGTTAATAACATCTCGGTGATATATGTTGATATTAGTAGCAACCTTTTAGATGTAACGAGGTTCATATTTAACTTCAAAGTGATTTTACAAGTACAATCAAATTGAATGACATTTATTCTATTTAGCTAAAATTTATACTATACCTTAAGCGGCTTTAAAATATATTTTAACACGTGGTATTTTAGTATATTTTTTATAGATACTAAATTTGTACGATTTTTTATAGAAAAAGCAAGCAAGTAGCTAGCTTAAATGTGTACCTGATGTGTGGTTTATCTATTGTAGCTGAACAAAGAAAAATCGATACAAGCATTCCCATTCAATTTACGTTATGGTAGTTAGACATTTTATACCATGGTTTGCATTACGTGGTTCCAGTTAGTGGTGCGATGATGTGATAAACTTGTAATGAAACAATTAAATTAACAATTGCTGTGCCTGAGAGTTTTGAATTAAACAACCCTACTATGCAACCTTTAAACTGCTTCAATTCAAGTGCGTTATGATATGTTTTTAAAATATATTTAAAAATATTATAATGTGTATTTAATTCGTGGGCCTATCTTCATTATTGGAAACATCTGGATAATTGTAAAAGTTTAAAGCATCACTATAAATAAGTTCCAATTGAAACTTTAAGTCTTTTTGTAGCACACTTCACCAATCAAATTCATTCTACCGCCTTAAACGATACCAGATAACATCGAAAAACTTTATTCCAACCTTTAAACTACAAGTACAAGCAACTTAAACGAGGAAAATAAAAACAAGAAAGAAAAGCATAAATTTTCAATAAAAATGTTGATGATTTATTAGCCTGTGCCAAAGTTGCGCCAGTCAAACTAAAGAGATTGGAAAAAATGATGAATCGGGCACGGGTGTTTGTCGGGTTTTGGGGCTGAAGTTTGGTTAGAGCTAAAAGAAATGCGCGCTACAAATTCTCTCTCTCATGCCCGTGTCTGCTAGCCTGAATACGAACCATTCCCTGCAAGGTTTGCAAGAAGTTTGTATCGTTCTCGTCTAGCCCGTCCAAGCACGGGATATCGTTCGAAGATGCGCGTTTATTTGAAGCAAAAAGAAAACAGCACCATAAACATACCGCGAATGAGGGATGATAACGGGGTTCGGGTTCGCGGACGATTGCCTCGGATGTTGGTGTCTGGCTGAGATATTCAGATTTGCACAACCAATAAGCGAGCTGCTGCTGGTGAAACGGAAGAAGCCGGAACCGATTGGAATCCACCGATCCAAAGATCGTTAGCAACTCTTCCATCACGCGCAGCAAGGGGGTAAAGATACGGACAAAGAAGCGGGTGTGGGAGCAAAAGCATCCTAGTTCTAACCTCACGGTCGCCCTCGCGAACGCAACTCGCGATGGTAAAGCGACTGCCGACCTGGAAGTCATATCTTCCAGTCGAATAAAATTGATTGAATTCATAACTTTGTAGTTGGCTGCCAGCAATGTTCCTCTGGAATGGAAAGCAAGCAACTCGAAGAAGTGCATGAGGTGCTTGTACCAGAGGAACACACTGTTATCCTTCAGTAAAAAGTTTGTTCGTTTCTTTCCTCTTGCTGCTGCTGTACATGACCTCGGCACAAAGGGAACGGCAGCTCACCTATTGCAACATTTTGCATGCGGAAACATTTTAGTGACGGGTAGAATCCGCGTTTTCTTATTTTACTCTTGCTGCAACATGTTTCCAACTGATTGCCCCAGTCATGTTGGGATGCTATTTTGTAGTGAGCCGGCAACGTCTCATCGTTGAGGTTATGGTTATGACATTTAAAACTGCCACCATTGCCGATGCAGTACTTGCTGTTGCAGATGGTATATTTAAGAATTATCTTAAATTTAGGTAATAAGCTTTATGAACATGTCCTAATATATTTTCATTAATTGCATTTCATCATAGTGAAAGAATGCTTTGTTTTGCAAATGAGAGTAAAATGCTCTCATCAACACTATACGCCTAAATGTATGTAAACCTAGACATTTGCAAAATGACGTAGCTACAGTTGTACGCCTAAATGTATGTAAGATAGGAAGAGAGGACGAGAGCGGAATGGATGGAAGGAAGGCGACCAATACTTCAACACTAGAGAGCAAATGCTCGACACAACCGTATCACGACAACCGCAAA